>UFQX01000088.1:391659-797447 GCA_900497675.1 Arapaima gigas | reverse complement strand
GACCTGAAGCGAGCAGTTCATGGGAGGAAACCCACCAACATAACAGAGTTGAAGCTGTTTTGTTAAGGAGGAACGGTCTAATNACAGCCCTAAGCACACAAGTCGTTCTACCAAAGAATGGTTAAAGAAGAACAAAGTTAAGGTTTTGGAATGGCCAAGTCAAAGTTCTGCCCTTAATCCAATAGAAATGTTGTGGAAGGACCTGAAGCGAGCAGTTCATGGGAGGAAACCCACCAACATAACAGAGTTGAAGCTGTTTTGTTAAGGAGGAACGGTCTAATATTCCTCCAAGCCGACGTGCAGGACCGATCAACAGTTACCGGAAACGTTTAGTTGCAGTTATTGCTGCACAAGGGGGTCACGCCAGATACGTGTTACTGGATCATTTTCCTTAATAAATAAATGACCATGTCTAATTTTTTTTTAATTCATTTGTTTGATTTAGTTCTCTTTACCTACTTTTAGGACTTGTGTGAAAATCTGATGTAGTTTTAGGTCAAATTTATGCAGAAATATAGAAAGTTCTGAAGGGTTCACAGACTTTCGAGCACCACTGTGTAGTCTCGGGATTGGACCGTACGCCTGGTCAGTGGTCCTGTCATTTACCAAAGGACTTCCTAGTTAATTATACCTCAGCCGCTTTTCAAAAAGGGACTTTACAGAAGCAACTTGACAATGAAATGCAGTGAACGTTTGAATTTGTCGAAGGTTAAGTTCATCGAAATTGTGTTACATCACATACCACCAGCAGGAGTCACTCAATATCCAGGATGTGTAGTTTCCGCTAGAAAAGGTCCAAGAAAAAGGCTTTTTTCCCCTCCACAAACCAAACATTATTATCGCCATCATGTATGACCAAGTACACACTTAGAAACATTTGATTATTTCAGCTAGTTAAGTTCACAGTAGTTCAATATAAACTGGAATTAAGCCCGATTTCAACAAGAAAAAGAGGAAAAGAAAACAATGGGGAACTTGCCCAGAGTCACGGAGCCAAAGGCAGTACAAACACTGACTGATTCAAACCTGATGTTTCTGAGAAATGGTCCTCAGCCCAGTGTGCTGAACTGCAAAGGAAAATGGCAATGGCGAAGCTAAATTGTGTTCAAGTTTCCCTGTGCCAGAAACCATTTCCAAAGTGCCTTCCTTAACAGAAAATTCAGCTGCCAGAGTCTTAGCTTTCAGGACAGCGGCCCGCAGTGTGGAGCCCTCAGCACAAAGTGATTCGGCCCTGGTGACCGCTGTTTACGACATAACCGGGTTCCTCGTTTCAAATTTCTATTTTGAGGGGGTCAAGCCAGTGGCGTAGTAAGAAGGGGTGGGTCTGCTCCAGGTGCCAGGCAAACTAAAGGATTGTTTGATGACCCTAATTCGGAATTTGGGGAAGACTAAAAAACGTGAAAAAAAAAAATCCAGTAATTATCCAGGCTCATATTTGCATCAGTAATGGATTCCAGCCTGACAAAGCGGTGCCATCAAACCCTTGGACTAGTTTACATGTATTAAGTATATTCTGGGCAGAAGTTCTACTACATTTTGAAGTTTTGACACAAAATAAATTTCAGGACAGAAGTATTAGACCAACCACCTGGCCACACTCGGCTGTCAATGACGGGCATACGCGTATAAGCAAACCCTATTACTTCTGCCCCGTGGGCACCGTTTTCATAAATCCATCACTACCTTTATCTTGCTCAACGAATTGGGGGAGCTCAACAACCTGACTCGGCAGCAGGTGTGAGCCCTCAAGCAGACTCCACGCCCCAGTGGACGTCCCATCTTCATCTAAATTAAAGCTAGTTTTAAATTTCTGAAAATAAAATTATACAGCCTCCACAAACTTCCATGCAGGTCATTATCCAATTCATTCTGTATGGATACAAAACATTGGCACACTTTCAACTTTATTATTATCTTTATTATCTCTGTAAAACTTTGGTTTGCATAGTAGTTATGCATCCTTCCAAACACACAACCAGTCTAATATTTCCAACTCCTGAAGCATTTATGTTTGGTTTGTGGATGTGCATATGTAATAGAAAGGCAATACCTCTGAAAGGGAGGGGATATTCTTTTTATTGTGATAGCATTGATGGAAAAGCCATTGCATTGTGTGAGTGCATGCTGAAGAAAATTAAAGCTCGTGTTCCCACAGTCTGGTTTCACAAGTCTTCAGTTGTTAACCCTTACATTGAAGGCAAGTCATCACAACAGAAAGAAAGGAGCTAGCCATTGTACAAAAAGGGGTATATATTTTCATAAGCCACTATACTGGATTTTCTTGTAATACCAGAATCCATCACACAAGGGATGAGGTTTCAGTGGTCTAACTTTTAAGCATACTGAGTGTGTAAAAAAGCTGTTGTTCTGTTAGACACTGACAAGTCCTTTCACTCTCATGTTAGTGTTTTGACTAGACCTTGCTTCCTTCAGTTAAGAAATATAGCTAAACTATTTCAATTCCTAAGTAGGCAGGATGTTGAGAAGCTGGTTTATCCCTTTTTTCGAGCAGGAATAATTACTGTAACGCTCTACTGTCAAGCTGTCCGGATCAGGCTATATCCAGACTACAGTTAATACAGAATATTGCCCCTAGAATTATCACTCAGATCAGGAAGTACGACCATACAGCATCAGTTCTTCGGTCCATACATTGGCTTCCTCGAAGTTTAGAGTAGATTATAAACTCTTAACTTACAAGGCCATACATGGCATTGGTCTTGCGTACCTTAGGGAGAACATTAACTTTTATGTTCCACAGCATAAAGTACCCATGATCAATAAGATTACAGTAGGAGGAGGTGCCTTTAGAGTACCTAAGCTTTGGGATAGTGTTGACCAGTGATGTCAGAAACACCTCTTCTGTATCGGCCTTTAAATCATTGCTTAAAACTCATCTCTTTTCTTTGGCATTTCCAATAAAAGTACTATTGAACTGAGGCCAGACAGGAGCTGAGGACCCCCTGCCTTGATGATATAACCAGCACACCAGCTCCTCAACCTCACTTGACTCAGCCTCTCTGTCCTGCGCTGTGTTATTCTTAGTAGTATAACCTTTTTTAGCTGTTGCTACTGGCACTATTTTCTATGTGTAGAATGCCCAGGAGGGGTGGGCAGCCCCTGGCTCTCAGAACCCCAAAGATTTATTTTTCTCCCTTGCTTCCTAGTTGGGAGTTGTTTGTTTTCCTCTTGTCAGTTGCTGGCAGGCCTACTGTTTTACACTTATACCCTGTATAGTTGTCATTATTAACATTTAACCTTTATTTAAAGCTTCACTATATACTTGTTTTCTGTTCCATTATCCTAAGCTGCTGTTCAGCACTGTAAGTCACTATGTGAGAAGAAGTGCTCTAAAAATTGAATTGAATTGATCCCTAACCTCACAAACACACTTGGGACCAAAAGAGTTTCTGTAACTAATTTTCTGCATATCTCCAAAATAATTTTTAGCCTAAAACTAAAATGAATAAAAAAAATATATACACTCACTGGCCACTTTTTTTAGGAACACCATTCTAATATCAGGTAGGACCCCCTCTTTACTCTCAGAACAACCTAAATTCTTCATGCATGGATTCAACAAGGTACTGGGAACATACCTTAAGGATTCTGGTCCATGTTGACATGATTTGCATCACATAATTGCTGCAGATTTGTCAGGTTCACGCTGCCAGTCTGCTATTGTATTACATCACAAAGGTGCTCTATTGGACTCAGATCTGGTCACTGGGGAGGCCACTGAACTCATTGTCATGTTCATGACACCAGTTTGAGATGACTTGTGGCCTTGTGGCTAAGGCATTCAAAGTATGGTCAACTGGTATTAGAGAGCACAATGTATGATAAGAACATATTCCCCACACCAACACACCACCACCAACAGCCTGAACCATTGACACAAGGCAGTTGGGTCTATGGCTTCGTGCTGTTTACACAAAATTTTGAACTTACCATCTGCATGTTGCAGCAGAAATCGAGATTCATCAGATCAGGTGACATTTTTCCAGTTCGGTTAGCTAGTGCCCAAAGTAGCCCCAACTTCACTTTGTTAGCTGACAGGAGTGGAACCCGATGTGGTGTCTCTGCTGTTGTAGCCCATCTGACTCAAGGTTTTGTGTGTTCAGATTAGCTTTTCTGCCCACCGCTGTTATAAACAGTGGTTAAATACTGTAGACCTCCTGTCAGCTCAAACCAGTCTGGCCAGTCTCTGACTTCTCTCAACAACAAGGCATTTCTGCCCACAGAACTGCTGTTCACAGGATGTTTTCTGTATCATTCTGTGTTGACTCTGGAGACTGTTATGTGAGGGAAACACCAGGAGACTAGCAGTTTTTGAAATACTCAAACCAGCCCATCTGGCACCAACAATGATGTCATGGTCAAAGTCACTTACATCACACCCCCCCCCCCCATTCTGAAGCTTGTTGTGAACATTCACGGATGTTCACGACCCACGTCTGCGTGATTTTATGCATTGTGCTGCCGTCACACGACTGGCCGATTAGATAGCTGCGTGAAGGAGCAGGAGTGCATGTGTTCCTAAACACTAAAGTGGCTGTTAGTGTACATACCGTCATTTATTTACTTGTCTCTGTAAAAATTCAGACACAGCTACATTTCATTTTTTAAGACTATCATACTTTTATTTTGTTGTCTTTATTAAGTACCATCTACATATAAATTAAAACTAATTTAAAGTTGCGGAAAGTAAAATTATGTTGCTTCCACAAACGTCAGTTCCAAGCAGGTAACTATCCAGTTCATTCTGCAATGACACTCAGCGCTGGTCAGCATCTTGCCAGCTTCAGCTTTATCATCTCTGGAGTACTTTGGTTTGCATAGTCACGGTACGGCTATTCTTACTGATGTTATTTCAAAGAACAATGCCCAGAAATACCAGAAACAGGCTGTAAACACTGTGGTACTGCACTGGATCAAGGTGGTCCCAAACTTATTTTGTTTGGGTCTGCTTTACTACAGACTCAGGCAGGACTTATTCACCTACAGACAGACATATTTCAATATAAAGTTACATTTAATTTGGAAAATTCATAAATTGCTCATTCGTAACTTGAGGAGTCCCTGTGTACCGACTACTGTACGTGAACTGAAGGAATTGCAATGCTTTGCTCTCTTATAGCCTTATTGTAATTGTGAACATAAAGTCCTGAGAAAAAAGACAAAACCAAGGCGCAGAGAGAAAAAAAAAACTATGGTGAAGTTGTGTTAAAATGTGTTATAGTTTCAGTTTAGACTGTGTCCACGTGCAGCTTAAACCGGTGCTGAAACCTGCTGCTGTGAATAATCCCTTACGGGCGACTGATGGCCGTCATATTCATAACGATACAGAGAGCCGAACAAGAGGTACAGCCCAGAGTAACAGCACACTGCGCAGTAAACGCATTTAAAAGGGGCCATTTGGAGGAATGGTTGCCGTTTCTGTGCTGTTTAACTAATGGTGCTCAGCCGCCGGCAGCAGTGGGCGAGCGGTCGCTCGGTCTCCCGTTTTATCCCGCTATCGACGCGCGGGTTCCAGTAAATCTTACGTTGTCAGAAGTATATTAACATGAAACCTCAGCTGTGTTGTATTTGTTGTTTTCCTGCCTTTTTTGCAACGATTTGTGGAAGAGGAGTTGTGGAGACATTAGGGGGCAGCGCCCCGAAGGTTACTCGTTAGAATCCCTTCAAGGTACTTATTTTTAACTGGTAAAGTAAGAATGCATTGATACATAAATGGGTGCATCGTTTTGTCGCCCCAACTCTCTGTAAGCCAACTTGAACAAAGGTGTCAACTGAATGAAAACCACAGCACAAGTTTTTATACCTAAATTTCCAGCTTCGTCTTCGGTCCTTGCAGCTGGCGGGTCTTAGTCGCCGCCTGAGGGCAAGTTTCGAGGTTTGAGGTGTTTTTTTTTTTTTTTTTTTTTTTAAATTAGATTAACGACTATTTGGAGCAAAGGCTTATTTCAACCCGCAAACGGCAGTGAAATAAAGACCATCGAGAAATAAAACGGTGGTCTACAAAACAATACATTTCGGTGATGAAAAAGAGACAAAAACCGTCCGGCAACCACTCGTGACCGTTCATTTTCTCGCCAGACCGCAAAACTACTTCTGCTCCCGAAATTTCCAGGTTACACAGGACACAAACAGTCACGTCCACCAAAAGTTACTTACCTTCACGCAGTTTACAACCGCCCGCCTCAAACTCCGCAAATACAGCGGCGCAGTGACAGCGCTAGCAACACTGCGGCGAGCCGGGAGCACCGATCTGGAATCGGTTATTCGAAACCGCCGCTCCCAAAAGGTGCTCGTTCTCCGGTCTGGAGTCCGCGGGTATTCGGCGGAAACTTTTGTGCGCCGACCCACGGTACCTCCCAGCCGGGGCCCCCAGCGGCAGTTACTGACAGCCAGTGTCGCCAATGACTGTGTCCGCTAAGGGGGCGCTCGTGCCCACCCCCGCCGTGTCGGAGTCGCCGTTGCGGGCTCCAGCTTCGCCGAGTCGCTGCCATGGAGGGGAGTTCGGCCAGTTTGTCCGAGTAAACCGGGCCGAGATTCGCCGCACAGTCTGCTGTAAGGTGAGTGAAGAGGCCGTCGGCGGGAGTATCGGGCTCCATGTGTCGGATGACGGGGGAAAGTGTATGGAAGCGCTGACGATTGTTGGAACATTTTTGGAAGTTTTCGGGACTGTAGGGAAAAACGGAGCTGTGCAGGGAGGAGTTTGGGAAGTTTGTGGAAGTGTAGGAAACTGTATGGAGGTGCAAGAAAGAGCATGTGGAAGTTTAGGAAGGAGTATGGAAGTTACTGAAAGCAATGGAAAATCTTAGAGAGGCATATGGATGTTTAGGAACGCATTGGGAATTTGTTGGGATGTTTTCGAATGTATTAGTATACAAAAATGTAGAGAATACTCTGAAAGTAAGATGAGGTGTAGAGAAAAGTATGGATGCTTATGAAACTGTATTAAAATTTAGGGACGAAAATGACATTTAATGAAAATGTATGGAAGTTGATGAAAGACTGGAAATCTAAGGGAACAGTAGGGAGGGTTGTGAACGTGTATGGTAGTGTAAGAAGAGTCCAGAATGGCTCCAATGTGGCTCAGAAAGCAGAGGAACCAGGCGTTGATGTCCCCTCATCTGCCCACACACTGACACCCAGCAGCTGCCCCTGCCCTCCATGTCACCTTGTCTACATCCACACTGTGGGAATGAAGTTCACGTCTGTGGCGACACAACTCGTGGCTCAGCACTTCTCCTATACTATGTTTTCTTTGCTTGTGTGAAAATAACTATCAGCTTCTGTGTTATTGTTGAATTGGGTTGCTTTTATTTTCTTAATGTTCTGCACTTTTTAGAAACGTGAGGTTTTTTTGCCTTGGTTAACCATTTTGAATTTAAAACTAGAATTTTTGTTAAGTAGGTTTTAGGACCCCAAATGGAGGTAGATAGCAACACTTTTCCACCAGAAATATTTCTTTTGAGACTGCATAGTAAGGTGTACAACTTTACCTATTTCAACCACAAATGTCCTAGCAAGGACATTTTACTGTTTTTGACTTTTTTTAACTGTATATCGGCTTTTACAATTAGTCATGATTTCGGTTGTTGTTATTCAGTACTTTAATTCAAGTCAGTTGTGTTTGCTCACAATTTTTAGAA
The DNA here is from genome assembly GCA_900497675.1 of Arapaima gigas. NCBI lineage: Eukaryota > Metazoa > Chordata > Actinopteri > Osteoglossiformes > Osteoglossidae > Arapaima > Arapaima gigas. The sequence goes on along the minus strand of UFQX01000088.1, from coordinate 789,786 downwards.
AAAATAACACAAAATAGATGTATTTGAGACTCTTTGCGTTGTTATTATAGCAATCATTAACTTAATGAAAATATGTCTCCTGGAGGGAGGTTTACATTCTGCAGAGGAGATTTTTGCAGTCTGGAGGGGAAGCGCATCTGTAAATAGTGCGTTTAGAAAAATGTGGAATGCAAACACAGGACTGGAAATGGGATGAGAGTCTGCATACCTTGTAAAACACACAGTAAATGAATGGCCTAGGACAGCAGACTGTTTTCAAACGGACTTTTGAGGTCTGCTTCTCCCTGGTGGGATCTATCTTCTACAAAACACACATACTGCTTGATTTCCACCTTCATTTTGACTTCAGATTCAGTCAGTCCAAGTCATTCTGGACTCCTACTTTCTTGAAATTGTGAAGACAGACCTCAGTGGAGGTTTTCAGGATTCTTTTTCTTAACTCTAGCATGAGACATGCTCACTTGAGAAAAATGAAGCATATTCTCAAGGTTAAAGCTGGCCCTCACCGTGGACCTGTGTCATAAGCATGTTTGGCTGAATACAACGTTCAAATTAGCTTTATTTAAAAATTATGTCTGAAATGAAATATTTGAAATTGAATCATGTAACGTTAAAGCCTTTAGGGGCATATATACAACAACATGAAACAAAAGGCAATGAGCTGTGACCCCTGCAGTTAACCTCTTACTTTCCTCCTCCAGCTAGTCACAGGGCACAAGGTTGCATGTGTTTGCATGTGCGGGGGTAAGAGAGCACGCGAGAGAGAGACTACTATTGGGCGTCGTTGACATCCTGTTGGCCGGGTTTGTGAACCGGAGATGCCCCCTGGGTCATGAGTGGACTGACTGGTGTTCTGTACAGTATCTTGTGATACTCTAATGTGGGTGTAACTGCAAAGCAGGAGCAGCACTCACCCTCTGTAGTGCAGTAAGAGTATAGGAGAACATTTGTGGGAATACAGGAGTACACCAGCACTCAGGCAGGAAACACTGGGGATGTCAAGACAGCATGACAGGAAATGCAGGAAAAGAAGTGCTTGTTCCAGAGCTTATGTTTGTTTTTTGGCTCACAGTATATACAAGTAGTTAATACTAGTCAGATGGAAATAGTTGGCAAAATGTTTTTTTCTCAGTCTGTAATTTTTCTCAAAATTCTTTTGCTTTGCCCGAATTCCACTAGTGTGATTATATTACTTCAGGCTGTCTTTTTTTGCATTTCCTTTCTGTTCTCCAATAATTCAAAGTTTGTGATTAGTTCAAGTGTTGAGTGCCTGGTGCAGCATCCAGAATGCCCTGCAGGCGTGAGTCTGAAACTGTGATTATTACCTGCTGTCATTCTTCAAGCTGTAATTTGAGACGGTGTTTTTAGAGGTTGAAAAGTGGTTGTTCTTTCAGAGAAATGTGCTTGCAAAGAAGCAAACAGTATTTCTGAAGTGTGAGAAGGCTGCAGTATATTGTGATTCAAAGGTTTTCAAAATCATTTACAAAAGAAAAATGTGGTGAATTGTAGATGACTGTGTTTTAGTAACCAAGCTGGGATAATACTTATTCAGTCGTATCTTAAGTGTTTATCAGCACATTAAAATATACGGGATAAACACTTTCATTTTTGCTTGATGAGAATAACTGGCTTGTGCTGTGTTTCGTACCCCAACTTGTGAGTTCACAAACACAGAGTTGGGGTGATGTGTATTTGTGTATCTAATAACTGACTTTCACTTTAATGCAGGTCAAGTTGGAAGTGGGTAGACGTGTGTGTGCATGCGTGCAAGTGCATGCCTGTGTGTGTAATTAAAATGCAATTGTTTTGGTTGATTTTAATGCACTAGAACATACTTTCAAGGGAAGAGACCTGGATAATTTTGAGAAATGTATGGGAAAATGCATAATCCAGATACCAACAAATTTATACAGGTATCCTCCCTACTTAAAAGTGTAATGCATTCATGGAAATCACCTGATAAGTCAAAGACGTAATTACAGTTAATTTCAAAGGGATTTTTTTTTTAATGTTCTTATTGCCAACCTACGTTTACTCGTAACAAAAGCAGTCAAAATGGGGATAAATAATAGTTATATTACAAAGACATTTTCTATAATTAATAATATACAGCAATGTGATAATGATAAAATGAAGCATCAAGCACAACTTTGTTTTAAGTTGGAGCAATGCTAACTGCAGATACAAATGGTTGACAGTGACACCAGTAAACTAGGTGAGGCTGTGGTGTTCTTCTCAGTTACTCACAACAACCGTGAAGAATGCAAGCATTCGTGCTGCTCTCATACTGTCACCGTGGCACATTTGTGTGTGCTTGTGTGTATTGAACCCAACGGCCATGTCTAATCTATCACAAATGCTCCCTCGTCCGTACACTGCAGTGGTTTCTAACATGAAATTCCCCCTTACTTGACTCTTATTACTTGTAAATGTGAAAAACCAGCCTCATATTTGGTTGTAACTCTGTAGAGGGTATTAAATAATTTTACTTTTATAAGTGGAAACTTACACATCAAAGACTCATATCTCGAGGAATGCCTCTAGAAGTAAAACAATTCTCAAGAAGTGTTTGCACAGTTGTTGTTTGGTTTGTTGGTCCAATATTTGCATAGTTTACTGCAGAGAAGTAAAATGCCAGTCCGCTACTTAGATACAGTTTTTTTGATCGGCTGGATGAATGCATATTCTGTTGAAAAACAATATCTCTGACAGAGAACGAAGAAAAGAACTAGATAAGAGTGAACCTGGTATTAAGGCAACTAATGGTATCAAATGTGATTGGATGTGGGTTTGATCTCCATTCAGTCTGTGCAGTATTTGCATGTTTGCCCTATGTTCATGTGGGTTTTCTCCTTCCAGTTTTTTTCTGCTCATAGTCCAAAGATATGTATTTTAGGTGAACCAGTGAATCTACATTGTGTGTACGAATGTGTTGCATTGCTGAGTTGTATAAATGTGTGAATGACTGTAGGGCATTCACTGTAGCATATCTAGCCTTGGATAAAGATGTCATACTAAATACTAAGCACAATGCTCATTGTATATTGATTTTGAGAGGGGTGTCTGCTAAATGAATATAAGTAAATGTACATGTGAAGCATGTAGTGCAAACAGACCAGGTAATATCATAGGCAGTTTGCTCACCTGGACATCCATATTTAAAAACAGAAAATGTCCAGCAAGTGCTCCAGTTTCTGTCCAGCATTCCTTCCCATTATGTACCTGCCATCTGTTTTCCAGTGTGGGTCCACTGCCACCATGTAGACTGGTCTCTGAAAGACCTGTGAACACTGAACACACAGTTGAAAAATGCATTTATTCACAGCCTTTTGGACAAGGTTGTTGTCTTCATACTTGTTTAACTTGCAATCTTATCTGCAGGCTTTTATCTGTTTCAGAAGTTTTAAAAGTGATCTGATCATAGTTTTGCTACTGAGAAATATGAGTTACCTTAGTTGCAGTTGGAACTGTGGATGTAGCAAAAGGAGACCATTTTAAATGGAGGGGTTCACTATTATTCAGGGTGAATGTGACTAAGCTGGAGTTGTTTATGGGGCTGACTGTAGGAATGTGAAGTCCAGCTGCCAACAAGAGGACAGCTTTTATAGAAGAGGCTGCTTCAAGGGTGTCTTTTTTCTACCCCATAGCAGACTAACACAAGTTTATACTTTGCTGCATATTGGTTGCCATAATACATAGGGAATTAATTAAATCAAAACCTTTCAATACAACAACTTGAATGTGGCTTTACCAATGGCAGTTAACATTGTGACATTTTAACTTCATTCACAGGAAACTTTAATTTTTAATTTAAAGTGGAATACATCCATTGGTGTTGTGAGATGTAGAAAGGTGTAGCTGGTTGGAGGCCATAAATGATGTCTAAGCTGTTGATAAACATGACTGCACGGTGTAGTCACGCTAGCACTCTTTACGAACATGGCAACCGGAGATGGGTTCATACTCAATACAGTGGCTGCTTTGATTCAATATTTATAGGTTCCTTTGTATGTCTTTTGATGTTTTATATGAAAATGTGTCTCTTCTCCTCTTATTCTTCTTGTAAGTCTTTTCCTCTAGCCTTTGTCACAAGCAAGATGAGAACAAACACCAACTGGTAATTCTAGTCCAATATGGTGCTTGTGGAGTTTCAGTATGCCATTCTTCTGCAGCGGGGAACCTGTTGCTGCGGTGTGGCTGTGGCAAACAAGCTCGAATTGGGATGCGTTTCCAGATCCGTCTCTGGTCAGTCCTGGTTGTGCGCCCCCCACCCAGGGACCCCAGGCCCTGCAGCTGGTGTGCCACCAGCAAGCAATCAGCAATCTGAAGCTAATGAGTAGCTAGAGAAAAGCCTGTGCAGTGCTGGCATGTGTGCTATGCTTTAGATGGGTGGAAGAAAGAGTCAGGCCTAACATATGTAAATCGGCAACATCTTGAGTTTTTTTTTTTGGGTGTTCATTTTAAAAAGCTGTGGATAGAGTAATGGTTAAGGAACTGGAGTTGTGGTAAGATTGGTGGCAGTTTTAGCCCAGGTTTTGGATATCTTTTTATGAAAGGTGCTTCCCCTGGGCTGCTGTAGTGATTATATCCAACTGTAATTTTTTTGATATGAAGATTTTTAAATAGCAGTGTTACTTTCAGTTTTCACAAAGGAAGCTCACCCTACCTTTATGCTCTGAAATGTCCTCCTACCCAGGAGAGGTTACTTCTCCTTTCCACTGTAGAAAGACTGACATTTGTCTGAGCTGATCCAGCTGACAGTGACTGACCATTGACTACCAGACTCTAATATCATTGCTCTGGTAATTGATAAAATGTATTGGTGGCTGATGCTGCTAGGAGTCATAGGAAACTATCGGTCAACTTAAATGGAAGATTCCTGGCCTGGGTCTGGTCTCGCTGTACTTTGGCTGGATGTGAAGATAATCAGGAAATGGGGGACCTGAGATTTGTTGGCTTCTGTAATTGTGGGGTGATGGGAGTTAGTAGTGTCATAGTCACTAAATACCTCATTTCAGGAGAGCAGTAGGCATGAGGCAGTACCTTTTTACAAAAGCAAGTGTTGTGCTGGTGGAAAAGTAGGATAGTCCATGGTAGTGTGGGTAGCCTTCCATGAGCTTCTCTGCTCCTTTTTCCTTCTCTATTGATTAGTTTTGATAATGCTGTGATCTTGCATAGTCAGGTGAGAATATGGGCTATTCTGCAGGGGTCTGGGGACATGAGGATGGCACTGTTTTTTTGCGATGCATTGCTGTATGTTAGATGAATGGTTGTCATGTTGCCTGTGAAGCCACATCTAACAATAACCATTTCATTAGCTGTACGATAACATCGGGTGGCTGCACTACCACAAGGCACCTGTTTTTTTGTTTTTTTTTTTTTTTTAAATTGTTTGGGTCTCAGTAGGTGTTTGGGTGTCTATCAGCAGTTGTGTTTTTCAAAATAAAACACTTTTATTTACAAAATGTTTTATTTGTGATTAAGTTTATTGCTTGTTAGACACTTTAAATAAAAATTAAGTAAGTGTTCTGGTGGTACAGAAAATGAAAAAGTAGAAAACAGGTTTGCAGATAAAAGTGAAAATAATAGTGCAGTATGAAAATGTTATTGTTGTATTGTACTGTAATTTTTTTATAGTTGCATCATTATGACATGAATAATGTATAAAATCTGTGAAAAACATGTAACAAAACCCTACAAGATAACATACCATTCACACGTTTATTGTTTGTACTACAATATATCCTTATAGTTTACATAATATAAGGATATTTAGGAATATAAGAAAATTAAGAGAGTTGAGTTGGCTAGGGAGTTGCATTCTACTGAACTGCATACTGGATTTCTGATAGAGATGCACATTAAGAGCTATGATACGTGTTTGGCAGAGTTACTGGGCTAAGAGGAGTATAGAATACTCATCCACAGTCGTTTACATAATTTATTCTGCATCCAAGTATCACCTGTTCATAAGTCCTACATTTAGTCTGCACCAGTACAGTGTTTGCCTGGTATGTGAGCCGATAACTAGATTTATGATGCATTCTATATAAATCCACTTAACAGTGATTTCTGTGGTAAGCAAACCTTGATAATGTTACAAAAGAGGATAGAATGTGTTAACCACCTCCTCCCATATAGTGTCCTTAAAGTCCATCCTTGGATAGATGCTGTGTAACTGGGTTTGCCATAGTCTTATTCATCACTGCTTTGGAAGGGTAATTTTTCCTCCAAGAGTATACTTCATTTTTTGGCGTTATTGTAATGCTGTGTTTGCATGACAATGGAGGGGCTCATAACTAGAACAGGACGACCCTTTATTTTGTTGATAAGCCCTGATTTTGTCTTCACCCCAGTTTGCAAACTGGTGCTACTAATGTCTTTAATTCATACACATCACTGCTCTTAAATTTATATTGAACTTTAGTGTAGCTAGGTGCTCAAGTCTCTCTCTCTCTCTCTCTCTCTCTCTCTCTCTCTCTCTCTCTATATATATATATATATAAAAAAAATACAGCTTTGTTCTGTCTACAAATACCCAAGGGGGACAGCAATGTTATTTTCTACTTGATAACTGACCTTTGATGTTTGCTCAACAAAATGTCATTGCTTGTGAAACTGTTTTGTTGTGGAACAAGCGGTTCTGAGATTATCTGTACTCACTGATCATACAACCCTGTATATTATGTTCTAGAATGGTGTCGGTACATTCCAAAAATGTTTTAAATTATATAGTTTACGTATTTTTTTGAGTGTGAGGAAATTAAACACTTCAGACATCCACATTTTTACAGAGGTAATTTCAGCCGTAGAAAAAACCATTAATACATGTTTTGCCAAGTATGTAAGCGTGAATAACCTATGTTCTGTGACTAAATCAAAAAGAGAACTTAGGTTGTGGTTTAAGAGCAAAATCAACGGGCCAAATCAAACTTTCTGTTATTGGTCTTTTGAATGGTTGCGTGAACTCCCTTTCAAAAAGCTTGTATCTTATCAAATTCCCAGAATAAATGTATCAAAGTCCCAGGAACACTTAAAACACATCTGTGATGTTCCTGGAAACATCATATGAAGACACCCTAGGGAAATGTATGTCCTGTGAATGAGGCTGAAGTTTTGGTCCTGGATGCCTTGGGAAGTGCAAGCAGGGGAAAACTTTTGTACGTATAGCTAATTGTTTTTGATCACCAAAATACACATCAAAGTTTCGTTTTTCATGTCTGCCTCAAAGCATCATAGGAAATATTGCCAACACTTGCAAAAATACTATAAAATGCAGAAATCAAGCCTCTAGAGTTGTTCCCTGCAATGAGTTGTTTCTCTGCTTTTCCTAATTGTGCCTGAAGTCTGTTCTTTGTCTGAGGTTGTAATAAAATGACCAAGTTGTAGATATTTAAAGAATTCTGTGCTGGGTAGGCCAAATTTAATTTATAGATCTTTAAAGCTAACCAATGTTTGGTCTAATAAACACGATATGTCCAGCAAACCTTTTGACAACCATTTCTGGAGACCAGTTTGATTAATGTTTGTGGAAAGATCTGGGTTGAGAGCAATGGGAGAAAAGAGAGAAAGACCGCAAGGAATCCCCAGATATTTCTTAACATCTCTCCAGGTTAAGAGAGTGTTGAATACAATAGAGTTCTCAAAGGGAATCTTATGAAATTTTTAAATGAAAGCCAGGGACCTTAGCAGTCTGGGTTAACTCAATTCTGACTTTATACCAACCCATAAGAATGTCATCTGAGATGGAACCAGTTAAACATTTTTTTTGGTCTCTGCAGTAAAGCCTCACCCATTTCTTTCGGTGGGCTTAGTTTGGAGAGCCTGATTTTGGGCCTCATGTTGTTTCAAATAAGTTGAGGTCAAGTTGTCAAAGGAATTCTTTAAGAAAGTAGATAAGTAGCATGACAGATTTTGAAACAGATACAGCAATCAAGTGAAATATTCATTCTGATAACATTAACTCTGCCAAATAGGCAGTTAGGAAGAGCTGTCCATGCAGCAAGATCCTCTTTAACACTTTCATGCTCAGTTTTGAATTTGAAATGGTGTCTTTTTGATGACGAGTTACAGAGCCCTGTGCCCAGACAATGTCTAGTAAATTTGTATTGTCTAGAATGTACACAATATTTAACTTTATTCACATGCTAGGTATATTAAATGAGCATTTGGTAGGTGGCTTTTGAAGAGGCATGCACATAAAATCACATTAAGCACAATAAGTGGCAACGGGAGAGTCTTGGAATTGTGAAATTCTGTTTTATTAATAAAAGTATTGGCAAGTACCTACATTTTTAGGTTTTTCAGTTTTTTTGGAAATCTCATCTTTACATTTTGCCAACATCTGTTGTCCATAGACATAAGAATTTTTCCACTTCTCTCAAGCCCCATTTGAATTCCTCAGTAAAATAATCCACTTATGGACACATCGCAAATGGAGCCTCATCAGCATGTATGACATTCATCAGTGGTGCTTATAGCGTTAATTTTACTTTCTTGAAAACTCCACTGGCATATAGTTTACACATTTTCAGATCAGTGCTGCTTTTGTTTCAGCATTAGCAAAGGTTCTGAGAACTTATGTGGATGAGTGGACGTTAACTTTACGAACCTCTGTTCTCTTAGGTCTGGGCCCATCCTTTGAGGTTGCATTCTGTCCCTCATCAGCTCTGGCTGTATGTGTTTGACTGAAAGCAGTGCAACACCAGTTTTTCAATCCCCAGACTCCTGTCCTCAGGTTGTCTAGTTTTCGCCTTGCGAGGTCCTGGCTCGCGCACCATCAAAATGAAAACTAGTCTTCAGGTTATGACTGCCAGTCTTGACTTTTTCATTTAAACAGCTGTTAACCATTTTCCCAGTTTCGCAGACTGTTCAGGGCAGGCTAAGATTACACTGAAGTGAGGTGCAAAGAAGAGGTTTAGCTTGTGTACATGCACGTACTGTAATACGTTTACTTTTTATAGATTTCGGACTCCCTTAAGCCACTTCTCCAGTGAGTCCACGAGGTTTATTTTTGTAAAGTATTTCTGCTTTAAGACAAAAACCTTAATAGCGGTTCCACTGTATTGTAACAAGGGAAGAGAGTGGTGCTCTGACTGAGATGTCCGATGTTTGCCAGCTCAGATGCTGTATGATGAGGGAGGTGGGCCATGTCTCTTTGCCTTGCGGCTGTACCAAAAAGAGAAGTAAACAGTCAGTAGATGGTAAGGCCTCTGGGAATTTGCCCCCAACTCAGGAATGCTTGTTAGCTCTGTGCTTCAAGGAGAATAATAATGTGTACCAGATGATGCTGTTCTGGATTCTGTTCCTGGTTGATTGCCCGCTAGTTTGGACTCAGGCAGTATGAATCTGACAAGATCCATCTCTTTTCAAAAATCTTTCCTGATCCAGAATTTCTTGTCAGTCCAACAATATGACCAAAGGTTTCACAACAATGCTTTGGCATCCATATTTTTCACTTCAAAGTATATTGTCCCAGTCTACACCTGCACAGTATTCTTGACCAATGTTCAAAGGGTGCAATGTTCCTTGTCAAGTACTCTACCTTCACAGTTTATTCAACTATGAATCTTTGACCCCAGAAACTTGGTGCCTAGTGTGGTCGAGCTAATCTATAACCTATCTTCCAGAAACGTTGAGAATGTGTTCTTCCTGTCTATAACCCTGCCAACGGAGACACTGACATTTCTTGTTGTAATTCCATAGGCTGCCTTTGTCTGTAAATTAATTATTTGGTAAATTCACGTATTTTTCTTTTTGCGTTCAACTTTTTGTGCCTCTTAAGCCTTTCTCCCAGTAACTGTAATTTACGTACGTGTGTGCGTTGTTGGTACACCGCTATATACTGAGGCAGGAGCCACAGTCCTTGAGGATGCGTTTTACTGGTTTATTCAGACACTCTTGCTTTGCACATCATGCTATGCTTATAGATTTGGCTCAAATTGATTTGGATTAGGGTGTGAACTTCCATAAAGATTTTGCTCCAACTGGTTCTTGAAAACAGTGATCTCTAAAGATTTATTATTTGTTTCTGTTTTCTACGTTTGACCTTTTTTTCTCTTCAATTTTTATTGAAGGAAATTCCTGTGAAAATGTAACCAAGCTCTATTGTGTCCTTTGAGCAGAAGAAAGTGCAGCCCAGTGGAGTATGCTCTGTGCTTGTTAGCTGTCTAGAAAAAATGTTCCTTTTTGATTGCTTTTGAAAGAGTCTGGCATGGAGAAGTCAGTCACCTAGTCCTGGCTGTGGTAAGAGTTGTGATCAGTTCTCCCTCTGACCAGAGGCAGAAAAAGTAACCCTTGGCGGTGGTTCTCTATCAATAAGTACATGTCAATCTTTGCTCCATAGCTGAAGGACAGCAGTTGGCTCACTCCAGCTCCCCTTTTTGTCAAAGCAAGGAAGGAGGTGGTTCTGTAGAGGACAACAGTGGTCGTGAGGTGGGGAGAGTAGTGTTCACCAAACTGAGATTTACAGCTCGGTGTTAATGGAGGCTTCTGGTTCTGGCCTTTTTCAATTTTAATTTAACGCTCAGCATGGTCTTTAGTGAATACTTAGTTAAACACCTTGTATTTCTCAGGTACCTTTTAATGCTTTTTACAACAAGATTTTTTTGGTGTGTAAAGACAACCTTGGATTAACAGATACATCCCACTAAAATTTTATTTGATTCAAAGGGAACAGGGAACACTCTGCCTGTATAATGTGTCAAAACCTTATCCACTAGTTTTCAAAGAATATAGAATTATGGGGCAGCACAGGTGGCATAGTGGTTAGGGCCATCACTCTGCACTCAAAGGACCCAGTTTCAAATCCTTCTCCCCACTTTGGTATGCTGGAGAAAGGTACTTACCTCAGATTGCTCCAGTAAAAAGTACCCAGCTCTATTAATAGGATGTCATTGCAGATAGCTGTGCTGTACTTTGCTTTTGAGTAAAGCAACTAAATGGATAAATAAATAAATACGTAAATCAATTTTGTTTTGTGAAAGGATTACATATCGTTTCAAAACAAATCATATATTTCTCTGGTACCTGAATAGACACATAGGTAGGTGTTCTATTTCATGACTAGATAGAATTGTCAAGTGCCATTGTGAAACAGTAATAAACACAAAGAAGAAAATATATGTTGTTTAAAAAAACTCAGTTATGCAAGGGAAGACTAAACAATCTTGCTTCTGTGACATGGTCTGCTTCAGAGTTCCAGGGTTTAGGCTTCATGTGAGTTTCAGGCAATACTGAAGCAGTCTTACTGCACTGTTTGTTTTTCTTTTGGAGTCCGTGGTGACCCAGGCCTCTTGCTTGGCAAGAAGAAACAAGGCTGTTCCAAAAAGATTTTGTAAACTCAGAGAACCTTCAGAGGTGAACAGTGGACCCACTGTGAAGCCCACTTCACTGTTTTATTGCTTATTTACCATAAGATGCCTGTAAAAATGCCAGGTATGCCACAGTGCAGGCTAGTCAGTGCTTGGGGGCTTGGGGATGGGTGGCAGCAATATGTTGTGAGATGGCCAAACTGCCATGTTGTTTTTTTGCTGTGCACCATGTTTCACAACAAAATCTGCTGTCATGGAAATGTTATATTTTATATCTTGATTATATTTATTATTGTTTAATGTTATAATTTAAGGACAGTTGATGTGACTTATAAGTGGCTTAAAATTATTTGTTTCAGGTCATGCCCTGTTTCTTCATCTGGTTGTGAAGAACTTGTAAATTTGTAAATGCTGTTCTCCAAAATGAGATACACGTTGTGGTACACGACAGTACCCTGAATAACAAAGAGCTTTAGAAACAGAAAATAACATATGAAATTACAGCTCCTGTTTGACGTGCAGTTTTGCTAGTCGATATTAAGTAGCTCACTATAGAAATGTTACCTCTAAATAGTTAATACATACATAGACCCTTCTTGTATGCTGGAAGAGATTTGCCAGTTCTGAGGGAGAGGGAGTTCCTGCTACCTTCTCTTGATATTGATAAGAAAACTGCACAATGGCAGTTCTTACATTAGTTAGTTATTAGTATTACAAGTTGCATGTTTCCACTGATGTCAGTGCTTCAATAAGGTGATGCCATTTTCTGATTACCTTTTAGGACTACATGCCTGTGTGTAGGTTTTTGTCACTGTGCCTGATGGGTATGTGTGCGCCAGTGAAGTAGTTTGGGATGGATAAGAATAGATGTGGATAGGGAAGCTACCAGTTTTTCATCCACATGTAAGTAATTCTTACTTGTTTTTGGCTGTTTTAGGAAGGCCCATCACAGACAAATCTGTCTACACCTTTCAGTGAATGACGCACTGGACTGCAATCAGTATGTATGAAGCTGAGTGTCAGACTGATTTAGCAGTAGTCACATATGCAATGTGGATCCAACCAGTTGTACAGAACTACAACTGCTTTTATATGCATTTCATTCATCCATGCATTATCTAAACCCGTTTCTTTCCTTCATCACTACAAACACCTCAGAGACACCCGGTCGGCTGTTACGTAAACCCTTTTAAAAACTGACCTCTTTGTGATTGCAGATATTTGTGATCTCAGATAAACTGTCCTGTTCTCTGGTCCTTTTACTGTCAAAACTTCTCCAGTGCTGTATCAATAGCAACTGATCTGAGCGTTCTGATCTACATAATCACTTGGCTTCTAGTTCTGGTTCTCTTCAATAATGTGACCAAAATGATGTTCGTTCCTAGTGAGTCCTATAATTAACAACCAATGTTTCATAATGATTAAATTCTATGTAAGGTAAAAAAGAATATTTCTTTTATTTAATAGATTAGATGGATATGATATGTGCAGCAAATGCATACTCATGAATCACAGTGTTGAAAATATGCACAGTCCCTTTACAGTATAGCAGCCTGTGCTGTGGTGTTTTTCTCCTGTGATGAAGCCATAGACATTCTCTCTGTGTAACATTGTGTAACTCACAGTGAAGGTCTCGTAGCTTGTCTCATTCCTTTCAATCATCCCCCCCATAAAAAGCCCCTCTGTAGTTGCTTGTTACCCAGTGAGTCATCTGGGCTAGGAGTGTTCAGACTTGTGTGGAGGAGGGACTGAACTGGGGTGCATAGCAGAGAAAAGAGTGTAGTCCTCCCTCTTCCCACCTTAAAAATCTCAATCTTTGCAAGATGTATTCAACTGATAAAGTTGAAATATAATGTTCCTAATGTTCTGATCCACAAGAACACTTGAACATTAAGCTGGAGATCAAGCCCCTTATGTTGCAGGTTAAGACTGTTCTTCCCTCTCAAGGAGTTGCACTCCTGTTTTTGGCAAGGGATTTAAATGCAAGATAAGAATAAGCCAAATCCATCAGCTGTCTGGAATCGTTGTCAAGAGCAATCCCTCTGCAAACAATCTGTGGCCTGCTTCCTTTTTCCCCACTGCTAATTCCATTTAGTTATTTTAGCATTGTGTGACAGATGCCCACTAAATTTGCATATTTTCCTAAACAAAGCTAGCATAAATATAATTTTCTTAAAAGCAAAAGAAAGCTTTTACTATGTAGCTGAGGGAAGACTGATGGCACCAGAATCAATTCAAAACATGAGTACAGCAGTGTGTACAATATGGAATTCTAGTTATTCAGTCTCAGTTTTCCTTGTGAGCATTTCTAGGATCCCACCACATGTTTATTCATCTACACTGTGTGTTTATGAAAATATACACAGTGAGGTTTTCCAAATCCCAGACTGTTTCAGAATTTACTGTCCCTTAGTGTACTTGTCAGCTTTCATTGCTTCATTCTCAATGATCAAACAGTTGAAATAAATCAAAGGTCCAATTAAGTTATAAGAAGTGGAATGGAGTGTTGGAATTCGGCATGCCATAATGGCCAGGACTCTTACAAACAGTGAGTTTAGTTTTTCCAAAACTGGGTGTGCTGATTTGCACAGCTCCAACTGCCCACATCCCTATTTACTGTTAGCCTTCCTTCATGCATTTTGATAAGAAGTATTTTTAGCAGCACTTGCTGAGCAGGGTCAGCTGTGTCAAGATGGGAGGCCAAAATCGAAGGGGTTGCCTAACAAAGGGACCACTTGCCAGCGGTAGGGGGCCTTGTCATTGGGTGAGGCTGCGGTGGGCTGATCCGTTTCAAAATGGATCCATGGTATTCCATTGGACATGACAACTGAGTGTTACCAAGCCATGGGTCGCATGGCTGTCGGACGTGACCACAAACGCAGGTGCACGTAGAGAGAAGGTGAACTGGAGGTTGTTACTGCCACACAGTTAAGTCTGTTGTTTTACACTAAGCTAAGCAGTAATTTTTCATATTCTTTTATTAGTAATTAAAATATTTAATTTTCTGCTGAAGATTATTTAAGGAGGAAGGAAAATGACTCGCATCCCATAAATAAAGTTATTGCTGTGAGCTCTTTTAGCCGCTGGGTTATTCAACTCTGGTGCACGAAGAAGTGCTACTGTCAGTCCTTCTTACCAACAGCAATCCACTTCTATGAAACCCCAACTTTCACCTGTTAGCTGTTCTACACTGGAGGAGCCTAGTAACCTCAGAGCTGTTAAACTTGTCTCACTTGACTGATTTGTAGTTTCCTTCTGTTATTAATTGGTTGTTTATTCCTCTTTTTGTTTGCTTTCTGTTTTCTGTCTCGTGATTAAGCTGCTGTACAGGTCAGTTTTTCTGTAAGGATTAATAAGGCCTTATCGTATCCTTAACACAATTAAAGAATCGACAGCAGTCAATTAACTTCCAATTTAGGGTTTTGTCTGTAGAATTTTAAATTGAATTTTTCATGGGTCATGTACACAGGAAAGTTGGTCTGATAAGGAAATTGCATTTGTTTTAGCTGACCTTTTCAAGATGGAAGATGTCCATTTTCCTTGAAGTAATGATGTCCAATCTGTTTTTTAGCCACCCTGTGATTTTTTTTTTTTTTTTAAGAGCAACCTGAGCACAGTCAAAACCATGTGAGCACTGGCACCATTCTGGCTGACAAAGAGCATCTGAAACCTGACACTGGTGCTAACTCTTGTGACTGGAAAATAAGCAACACTGTGGTTTTTTTATTTTATTTTTTTTTTAAACGAATACAGTACACATCTGATTTTCTTTCTGGGCCAACTTCTTTGCATTGCCTTCTCCACCACTACCAGCAACAAATCACTGTTGCAGAGACAACATAACTGCATGAGAGAATAACACAACCTTAGCAAGTTCAATTAGTCTGTGGTGCGAGTTTGCCAAGTTTGCTTTAAAAAGAGATGTAATTCAGATTTCGGTAATGTAATCCACACTACTCGATTGGGTCTTGGCAAGACTGCTGGTAAGTTGGTGCCAGCCACATTTCTTTGAAGCAGAGCTAGAGGGGAGTGTGGCCCCGCCTCCCGTGAATCTGTTTGCAGCGCTAGCAGTCTGCAGACATGTGGGACCAATCTGAGTCCCTGGAACTCCACTTTACTTAGAATTTAACTGAGGCTGCTTTTAAAGAACTTAAAGCTGCTCCCTTTCAGTAAAATGCTGCTACACGGATAAAGTCACTGACAGCTCCTCTGTTTTCTGTTAGAACTGACTTTTTCCATGATGTAAAAATATTTATTGTTACTAAAGGTAACAGTTTTTCCATTTCTTGTGGAATGTAAGTATTTCCCTGATCAGTTTTTCCCTTCAGTATTGTGTCAGTGCCAGGGGAAATCATGTGCAAAGCAAGAGTCAGCGGTCTTCCTTAAGCAGTTTCAGTTGTTGTTGTGCTGCTAAAATTTGAGATGGATCCCATCAGGCCCCAACTGAAATATTAGACAGCAGTATGAAGATTCCTGACAAAAGGAATTAGGAAGAGTTTGGGGGTCTGAATGCTCCAGGTTTCAGCAAAATCATGGGTATGCAGGTGGAAATAGCACACTGTGGATTAAACTATATTTTGGGGTATTTGGTTGCTTAGCAAATCCGTTTATCCAAACCTATAATTTATCATATTCCTTTTAGCAATCAGCAACCTTTCAAGTGCAAATTTTTGCTCCTGGATCATGTGTACATTTACCTACATTGGAACATGAGCCTCCATCACCATCTTCTGTTATGAGACCTGATTCTGTTGAGCGATCAGTTATGTTGTACAGTCTAGCTCAGCTTTTTTATGACCTTTGTCCTCCCGCTGCAAGCCACTCTTCCACACCGGACTTATGGACTGTCTGACATGCAAACAATACAGGTAGTGCCAGGAACAAGCATAATACTGTTTGCTTAGTTCTTTGTCAAAGGTCAGAGTCCCCACAGTGCAGCTTAGTCCAGAATTAGCCTTGTGTACATCTCACTGTTTCTTTATGCTTTCCACATATTCCAGTGAGGGAGGGATTGCTGTCAGAGAATACACAGACAGTCTTTACTCCACTCCACTCCACTCCTCCTGCCATAAAGTGTACTGTCTACGGTTGATGGGCCCTCCCTCTTCGGAACATGCACTGAGAGAATGGGCAACCTCTTAGGCCGCAGGCCCAGTGACAAGGCTTTGAGACTGCTTCAACTGGAATACCCCCCCCCCCCTTCACCTGTCAGAGGCAACCTCTGGAGGTTACTGCGCATGTCATTCAATCCCCCATGTGGGCATGGTCCTACTATCTTTATCTCAGGTGTCATTCTCATTTTCATTAGCAGGCAGGAATCTAGCCTGCCCATTTGCTTGAATACTTAATAGGCGATGGTCAAACTGAATGGCAACTCCTTGAAGACTTTTAAGGGGCTTTTTTGGTCACAGGTTGTTTTAGGGTACTTCTGTGTGTGCTTCTGCCCAAGACCTGTCATTTTGGAGCACTCATTCAGATGAAACTTGCAGTCAGAAACAGGATTGATGTGGAATTGAGAGAAGACTGTCCGGCTTTCTGAGTACTGACAGTTATTAGAGCTTGTTTGTGTTCAGATGTAGAAACAGATCAAATGTTATAACATTATTTTTTGTTACGTTTTGTAGATAGAAAAATATGAGCAGAAGCTACAAATGCATCACTGGGTAGAGCAAGGTAAATATAAGCATCCAGTTTTTGAAATGTTATTATTTTTGGGGGGGTATGAAAATCTTTTAAATTTGGCGCATAATATGAAGGTCTAGTTGTAACATTTGACTATGTTTGCATGTTAAAGGTTTTTTTTTTTTTTTTTTTTGCAGTTTCCACCTGAAGCTAGGTATACTTTTGGACAAAGACATTATGGCTGCTAGAGCTTCAGTGATACAATCAAGAATCTTTGACTAGTTGTTGTTTTTTTTTTCCCTTGGCCATTGCAGCCCCACAATCCTGCTGGCTAAGAGGTGGGTCTTCCATACCCAGTCTGCTTCTGGTTTCCTCCAAAAAGAAACCTCATACACTCTAATTATGAAAGTGGCCTCTTGACCATGCAGCTCATCTGAGGTTGAGACATGGCTATCAGGTTCACAGAGGAGTGACAACAGACCAATTTCAATTGTACGGAACAAGGGTAATTCGCTGAGCTTTTACGCAAAACGAGAACTGTTCAGGACTGTGTGTTCTGGTGACCAGCATAGTACACATCAGGAAATGTATTCGGTAATTCAGAGTTTTATGAGCACTTCAGTGGACACGCAAACAGATAGCTATCTGGCCCGGACACTGATGTACATTCATTGCATCATATGATTTATTTACCCATCTGCTGTCTTGTCAAAATCAGTTGCATAACATGCAGCTTTTCTGATTACTATATCAAAGCTGACAGTTTCTTGTAACGGTACTTAGTGAGCCACTGTTCCCAAGAGTACAACAGTAGTATCAACCTTTGATTGCTTCTTAACAACTTCATCCACTAAAAAAGAACTTGTTGGACTCTTTATGCTTATCCTCACTCCTTATTTCTCAGAGCTGCAGCTTCCTGTGCATTTCAATGTGAGGTAGTCCTGAAGCTGCCCACAATGTTTTCTGATGATGTGCTTTCCTTCTGTGTCTCTTGCAGATGTTGACTTTATCACTCTACCCATATCATCTGATAGTTGTTGCCATTCTCACCTTGTCCTCTGTCCATATCAATTCTGAGATATGGAGCAACGAAGGTAAGTCACTGGTGTGAGTGCAGAGTGCAGAGAATATGTTGCAAGCAACATGCTGTCAGACAGTTTGGACCAGCAGTCTAACTTTTAGATGCCTTGATAGTGTGTCAGCAGAGTGTAGCGTTGTCCTGTTGCTGAAACACTTCCTCCACCAAATAATATGACCAGTAGTCAGTGAGAGTGCTTTATCCTTAGAAAGTTGCCAGGGTATGTCACTTCTTGATTCGAATTAATTGTCCTCAAATACAATTTTTGCAGACTTGGTTTAAGATTTGCAAGACATGTTTCAACAGAACTCATTTGTACTGTACCTTATTGAGACAAAGTTCACTACACATAGTTTCTTCCTCTTACACTCGCATAAGTATGACTTCGAAATATAGTTGGTAGAATGTAAACCCATTTCAGTGTTAAAGCTTGTTTTCTGATTAATTTAATTCTTAAATTATTTTAATTAAGTTAGCTACCTTTTTTAACAAGGTTGCCTGCAACTATCTTCTGTGTTCTGTTGGGGAAGATCCAAACTGTCATAGGTTGTAAGTCTGCTACAAGTCAGTTTAAGAACAAATGATATTTTTAGGCCATTTTAATTTGCCTCAGGGCTGTAATTATTTTGAAATGACATGTACACACATTTTAGGTTATAAACTCAATTTTGTTTGCTATATAAAAGAAATGGTAACAGAGGAGTGTTGATACTTTCTCTGTGAGAACTGTTTATTCACCGTCTAGTAATATAAACTCTGCATAACAGTGTCATCTTGAAGTCATTTCCTTTAGAATAAAAGCACCAAGTGGGACTTGAAGGTGATGAAACGCCTATCAACAGTGCTAATTTTGGGTCTAAAATAAGAAAATGTACACATTTCTGGTTCTCTAGACTGATGCATGTTGCCACTTGAAGGATTTCCATTTTTCCACTTTTTTTTTTTTTTTCCTCCTACCTAAATGTTTGATTCCAAATGTAAAACTTTGGAGCACAGGGGAAAATCAAGGAAACGTCTTTGTCCCAAACATTATAGGGGGCAGTGTGTGTGTCTGTGTGTGTGTGTATGTCTGTGTGTGTATGTATATACACACCTCTGTATACACCTGTGGTAATTTGTGTATGCTTTGGCCACTATGTGCAGAGAATAACCGACGCAACTCTTGTCAAGCTGATCTCCGCTGATCTCGGTCACCTTGATGATCTTACTGACCCTGATGGTCAGAGGCAAAGGTCTTATTGCAGTACTAGTGTGCCATGGAATTTGTCTGTGATGCAGATTGTGATTGGGTTGACCTTGTCTGTCTCTTATTTCCTGAAAGTGTCAGACATCCAGTATGGGAATCTGAATTCCAACATCACACTGTTGTGTGGGGGCTCCAGAAGAGGGTATGTTTCATTCTTATACGGTAGAGGGCCTATATCTGTCCATGGTGACTTTCTGTTTGTCCTGCTGATGGATTGATTTAAACTACAAATTTCTTTTTGGTTTGACAGGACTCCAGTGCAGTGGCAGCTCAATGGGAGTGCTTTCGGCTCCTCTTCACCAGACGGGTCCCTGACCCTCATTCACGCTGGTAGTAACATGGAGGGAAACTACACCTGCTATGACCAAAAGGGGATACTCCTCCATACCATCAAATTGCAGTTGGGGTGTAAGTTTGTGTTTACAGTTTGTTTGATACGGCAGTTTTGGTAAAAATGCAAAACACACGGTGCAGCTCAAGTGGGTCTTTTCAGTATAGTCATCTCTCAATGTATGTGTGTAATTAGTTTCTGAGAAGTCTATGTAAATCGAAAACGCGTAAATTGATAGAATCATTTCCATTATTTATTATAGGAAAATTAATCATGCCTCTGAGCCCAGCCAAAAACCTCCAAACCAACTTTCCCAAATATCACTAAAACGCCATGTAGCATGGGCGGCACAGCACAGCACACATGTGGTGATCGTGCGGATCAGCGTAACAAGATATTCTAATGCAAATGAAGCATCTACTCAAGTTTGTTAAAGAGATGCACTTGGTGGTGCAAGAATGCAGATGGTTCTCTTACACAGTTAATAACAATAATATTATCACTGAGCAGCAGTGCTGTAAGATGCAGAATGTTCTCCATTCTGCTTTTTATATACATGGAATGATATGGTCTGCTGATTGTGACCAATATAATCATGACTGTCGTGACCGAGATAATTACGTGTACATAGGCATAACAGCCCAGGCTTGTTTTAACTTCACTTTTGTTGCGCATACATGAACGTCACATTTGCATTTTTCCCCAGATCCAACACATTATTATAGCGCTGCGTTCTTAAATACCTATACACTTTATATAGAATGCCCATTATATTACGTGCAGTTGGTGCATTCCTGCATACATGCACACACAGGGAGTAATTTGTTTTTTAACACACATTTTTACTCCTAAATTGAGGGACACCTGGGCTTTATTAATTAGTGTTTAGTTAGCAGATCAGTTACTACAACTGACGTCATGCAAGAGCAGGTTACTTCTGCTGAACAAGACATATAACCACAAGCTGCTGTCAAAGTGTTATGAAAGTTCAACAGAAGTTTTCTCTGTTGTGAATGAATTATTAACATACTTAGAACCATTTATGTCTGTATATGTGGAATAATTGTGCATGGATTTATTCCAAAGGTCAGTTGCATTACACACGCATGTGCAGAATGATAGCTGTCACAGCACCCTAATCCTTAACCAGTTAAAAGGTATGTGTAACCCTAAATGCATATGTGCCTTTGGGAATTTCTAGAAAGGTGTTATCTTGACCGAACAATGAACAGAGAAACACAGGAAGGCTCCACTGTTGTGAAAGATTGTAGGGTGGGGGTCAGTACTGAGGGTGGGGCTATGAGGAACAAAGCCAGTGCTTCTTTCAGCAGTCAGAAAGTCACCCAGTTTCAATTCACTTCTGAAGAAGGGAAATCTGAACTCGGATAGCACCCAGCTTCCTAACAGGAAAGGGTGGGATAACTGATACGAGGGTGATGGTCGTGAGAGTTCAGCATCAAGTACTCTCTGAATGTTCTGCTGAGGGATTTTAGTGTTTTAACCTTGAACTTATTTTGAGGCCCTTTACTATTTATTTATTGTTGCATTTACTTTTGTCATCTTGTGGCATTTCAGATGTACCGGGGCAACTAAAGGTGAAATGCCAAATGGCCAATCACTTCAGTGTCTGGTGTTCCTGGTGGCCGTTGGTGGACACCCGGCTTCCCACTAAATATATTGCTTCCTACAGGTAGTATACTTTCACACAAACCCAGTGCACTATTATATGAGCTGAAAATGTACAAACCATTAAATGCTTGTGTGCACACATGCAGAAGACAACAGAAGGTTATCTTCCAGTTTCCTCACACTGCAGAGCAAGTCACTCCCTGTTTATGCCCTCACTTGCTCTAAAACAAAACACACACCTTCTTATAATGTGCCACTCTCTCCGTCCTCCTAGACATTGCTGTCTGACCTTTGAAGAACACTCTTACGCGGTTTTCTTTTTTTTTTTTTGGGTCATCTGTGCTTTTTGGCTGTTGTTTTGTGGTTGTGTTGTTTTTAATGTTTTTTTAAATAGTTGAGGATTATGTATTTATAATATTTCATTTTGCTTGATACTGACTTACTCAGGGCTCTACTCCAACTGTGGCATTCTGGAGATGCTCTTGGTTGTGTGGTGATTAAACACCAGGAGACAAAGTACTTGTGTTTCTGAGTGTGTGTTTGTATGTGCCTCCTCATAGAGATCAGACAAATAAGGTGGATACCTGCCACCAGGAACCCTCCAAGCCCAACCAGTGCACCATCTTGTATCCCACCACCTGGCACCACTCGCATACCATCAATATTACAGAGGTCAACCCTTTGGGGGTTGAAACCACATTGATTCTGGTGAAGTTCCATGAGCTCTGTACGTTGACCTCCTCTCCTGGATCTTTCACTGTCACATTCCACCTCTTCTGTGTTCATGGTGTTCACAGCAACTTTCTCTCTGTCTTTTTGCAGTGAAACCAGATCCTCCAGAGGATGTAACAATGCAGGCAGTGGAGGGCAAGCCCACAAGGCTCCGGGTTAGCTGGAGGTACCCAAGTAGTTGGCCTCAGAACAGGGCTTTCCCCCTGATCTTCCAGCTGCGATACCGACCGGTGGGCTCAAACATCTGGGCACAGGTGAGCAGTTTCAGGTCTACCTTGTTCCATCGCCCCCTCTCACAAAGTGTTGATCTGTGATGATCTTTCAGTGCAGTGCTTCAGTAAAACCTTTTTATTTCAAATCCTGTAGCAGTCATTAAGAGAATCAAGTAGAATTTTTTTTTTCCCCTAGTAGTTTTGTAGTCTTTTGCCCTGTGATCAAGAAAAATAAACAGTTTTATTTAAAGTCATGGATGTCCATGTGCTTTCCTCCAAAGTCAAAATGTGCATCTAAATTTTAATTAGCCGTCGTCTACAAATGAAGCAGTGCAACAACGTTCTCTTAATGAGTTTGCTCTTATTTGTTTTCCATACAAATTTGCAGGAATTTATTATAGCACATTTAATAAGAAAAGTAAATTGCTAAGCTTTGCGATATATATATATATATATACACACACACACACACACACACACACACACACACACACACACACACACACACACAGAATATAAACTCACAATCTCATGAACGTGTCTGAATGTGAGCATAATCGGGATTGCATTGCTTGTTGCTTCAGACTTAATGCTGGTTTAATTTTCTCTGGTTTTGCAGAAAAAATTATTTTTAAAACATCTCAAATTAGGGTTGTACTGACTAGACTAAGAAGTTGAACAAAAAAGTCTGTGGATATTTGTTTTTAATTTCAGATAATAAGCAAGAGCATCAAAATATAAGAAAAAATCTAAGCAATTACTTAGGGTTAGGGTTGAAAACATGACTGCTGTTTGCACATCAAGCTCTTGCTTATGTAAATGTAGTGTAATATGGCTGGTTTCAGCTGATCAAGAATCAGGTGTTGAGTTTTCAGGTCATGTTCTCACAACAGGTTGTCTCATCCTTCTCTCAGGTGAAGACCAATAACACAACCTTCATAATCATGGATGCCTTGGCTGGACACTTTCACACGGTCCAGCTGCAGGCTGCAGATGATTTAAACTTTGGCCAGTGGAGTGATTGGAGCCCTGAACTCCGAGCCCTCCCTTGGACTGGTGAGATTTCACCCTTCTGATATCCCTCAATGGTAGTAAGGAGGAATTGTCTTAGCTCCCTTCACCTGATTGATGGTGTTTGTAGGCCCAGGTAAATCTAAGAATCAGTGATTTGTAAGTAAGGGAAAAACTGAAGCTCCTTTATAAGTGGTACATAGGCCTTTGGGCTTGCTGATGGTTACTGATACTACTCAGAGCTGTCTGTATTTTTGCAGAAAAAATTGTACTACTAAAAAAATTATGATTGAAACAAATATTGTGTTAAAAGAATGTTTTCCTCATATGTTTAAGCCCATAATGTCATCCATTGTATATCTTGTTCATTTTACTCATTTTCATGAAGGGTGCCATGGAGTTGGAGTGGGAGTTCTATGTTTTTTTTTTTTTTGTTTGTTTTGTTTTGTTTTTTTGTTTTGTTTTGTTTTTTTTTTAAATGTGTTACTTCTGGTTTTCTGCAGATCCACTAAACAACAACATTAATCCAACTGAAAACAATGACCTGTATAACCTGCAGACAGAGCAGAGTTACACAGACACCCCAGGTACTTGGCACATGCAATGTCTGCTTGAATGCACAGGGAAAACAACATGAAATACAGCTGTGTGATTTGTGTTGTTCAAAAATGTATGTAAATCTTTCATTTTCAAAGGGCTATGGATTTGTAAGAGTTGTAAATTTGTGCAGTGAGGCAGCACATGGATGTTCGTATGGTATAATACAAGGAAAGACTTTTTAAGGGACTCCTCAAATACATCTTAGCAGTCCTACTTAGCTATGCTATGTGGTTAAGTTGTAAATTCGGTAACTTTTCTGTTACTGTTTTTTTGTTTTTCTGTGGACTTATGAACATGTTTCACCAGCGGTTAACACTATAACCAAAGGATTGTGTTACTGCTGTATTCTGTAAAGCTGGCTTCTTAAGTTCCCTATTACACTTCAAAAATTTGGGAAAAAAAATGAAGTTGACTGTAAAACAGTTACTGTGCAGTTTCCTGGCAGCATAAGGTATTGTTTCATATTTAGAGTCTTACCCAGATTGTGACTGGCATGTGCAGCTGTCCAGATAAGTTAGAAATTGAATGGAGTGCATCAAGGTTTGAGCTTGGTCAGGTACAGATATCTGGCTCATTCGTTGGTGATCACACATGTACTGATATGCACGTTTATATTTCCCAGTTTAGATGTGAGAGACAAAGTTTTTATGTTATGCTGTGGGTGGTAAAGGGCCAACAGAGCATGTGCACTTCGAGTCATAAGGAGGGCGCCTATTTTTAGATCTTTCACAGTTCCACTCCTGCCAGGAACCTAGGCCTATAGGCAGCTGGCAGCCATCTTAGTTATGAAGAGACACCCTTTTACAGACAGAGGTGTTCTTGGCCGATGAGCACAAAGCAACTCTTTCCCCCAATAGCAATGTGGGCTTCTCTTTATAGGTCTACAGCTACACACTTGATGACAGTTGCTTTTCTTATGTCACTACTACAAAAGCTTTTATTAACTTGAGTATTGTAGTTTTTTCTAGATTTCTTCTAGAAAATTTTTATCACACATTTCAAATGTTTAGAAACACAAGTATAGCATTCTGTTAAGTTTTCATTACCGTGGCATTACCATAAATTCCAGGCCAAGTTCTTCTTCCTGGAAAGTCAGCTTACATACTTTCCATCACTATTCCCTTCCAGTCCAAGTTATTTTCAGTGGAGTGTAATTTACCCCAGTTACATCCAGACATATAAAGCTCAGATTAGATATTGGTTCTGCTCAATAAAATTAATATTTAACTGTTATAAGCCTCACCTGTTTTTAGTACCTTTTTGGTACTTTGTTCTGCACCTATCGAAACTATAAAAACCTAAACCTTTTTTTGCCCCAAACCTTCAAATTGTAAAACTAGAAAAAAGAATTGGGGTCGATTTGAAAATACGGCAAAATTACAGACATTATTTGTGTCCGTTACTGGGGAATCGGTGCAGTGCAGGGAACACCAGTCACAGTGTGCCAGTTCAAACACAACATTTGTTTCAGAGCTGCTTTAGCATAAAGCTGAATGGTCATCACACACTCAAGCATAGCCTCCCGAAGCTGCTCTAATATTCCTGAAGCAGGACAGGCCAGTTGGTATGCAGTGGTCGAGAGGCAATGCAATGCAGGCTGTATTCTGAATTAAAATAGATGTTTACCTTACACCATATGATTTAGGATGCAAAAAACCCACAAACTTATGTTGTTCAGCTAAATTAGAACATGTAATTTTTAAATCTCACTAAAAATCTAAAATATGTATTCAGAAATCACTGACAGCATATTAAATGCTTTTATGAATTGTCTTAACTTGGAAATATTACAAACATCATCCTGACAATATTTTAAACAACGTTGTACTTAAAATGGGTTTTGTACTGTATATAGTTTTATACAAAGATGCTACTGGAGGGAAAAATTTTGATTTGTTTGGATTTTTGTTTGGAAATTGGAAATTTGGTTTTGTTTGAAATTTGTTTGGATTTGAAATTTGTTTCCCCCCCATGTAGTTTAATTCCTCAGACACATTTAGATTGTAGTGGAAACTGAGTGTTTGAGTGCTGTCTGTGAGACGGCATCAATCTCTTGTCTAATTTGTTCGTTTAACATTGGTTGTCACTTGTCCCACCACCCCTGTCTGTGGCGCAGATACAGTGCTGTGGGAGTACAAGAGCTTAGGAGTGTTGATTTCTCTGGGACTCTTTGCAGGAGTCATGCTTGCCATGCTCATCACCTTGATCATTCTCCTCTGGTAAGACAGCAGCTGTCACTGTTGATGTACTCATGTGACCATCCAGTACCAAAATGTGGAAAATGATTAAGTAGCATAGCATAAGTGTCACTGTATCTGTCAAGCTTAACAGTGCAATTTATTAAAAGTGATGATACACAAATGGATGACAGTATGGTAAACCTAATAAATCTGTAAAAAATCAGGCTTATCTTGTATTATTAAATCATATAGCTGTTATACATGTACATTGTTTGGTCCTTAACTGCTAAATGCTTTTTATTTTGCTGCAACCTTTCAATTTTTAAAGAAATGCTGAGAAAATGGCTGAAGGGTTTAAAAAATAATGCAGTTATTTGCATTTGACAGCTTTCTTTCCTGTTGTTATTATGGCATCAGTCACATGTGACACATTTGGTAGTCATCCACTACAGCCAGGATGTAAAACTGCATTACATTTCCAAGAGATGGTTACAACCTATAGTACATTTGACTATTAATACCATAGAGACACAAAGACATTAAATTGAACTGAACAAAACCCTGAATTTCTAGACTTTTGTCCTCTCCCTCTGCTCTGCCTGATGTTTAGATGTCAGATGTATGTCCCTAGGGTTGATAATGGCTCACTTACACTGGTTATGTTTATGTTCTATTTCCTTTCTGTCAAATCATTTTTTTCTGATTTGCTATCTCCTGTTTGTAGGCTAAGACAAAAAAGGAGAGCCATTGTGACCAAACAGGAACTGGCCTCCATGATGACAATGAAGTCTATGCAGAT
The DNA here is from genome assembly GCA_900497675.1 of Arapaima gigas. Classification (NCBI taxonomy): domain Eukaryota; kingdom Metazoa; phylum Chordata; class Actinopteri; order Osteoglossiformes; family Osteoglossidae; genus Arapaima; species Arapaima gigas. Next base: position 763,034 of record UFQX01000088.1, on the reverse strand, counting down.
CTAGAGTGAGTTAGCTCTATATTTATAAAGCTAAATGCCATCTGACCATTTTGGTTTGTTTTTCATGTATGGCTTTGTTTTTCAAACCACAGACCTGAAATTTACCACACTTCTCACACCAACTTAGACCTTTTTGTGGTCAAGTTCATTAAACTGCAAAAAAGGCTGCTTACTATTTTGAAATTTTAAATTAACAAGGGTCATCACATGCAGCATATACTGATGTACAAGACACAGACACGTTTTCTCATTCCACACACAGAGATGCACCTTCTCACACAAACGCAGGTAAACGCCACACATGATCTACACAGACACTGACATGAGATGCAGATAGATTTTCTTATTCCCCACACCTTGACATGACTTGCTGAAGAATTTTCTCACACCCTACACACAAACACACTGGCTGGCAAGACTTCACATGCTCCTTTTGGATTTTCACAGGCGCTACACAGATTATGTGCGCGCGCACACACACACACACACACACACACACACACAAATATACTATGCACATGTCACCATGACTGGCACGTGTTGCTGTAGTGCCATCCACGAGTTCAATCAAAAGGAGCCAGTAGCTGTTAAATATGCACAAATGAAAATCCACATTTTTCACATTTAAAGAACTTAACTCAGCAGCTTCCTTTTTCTAGGGTACAGCTGACTTGCTCCTCCTGGAACTTGCACCTAAAAAGCGTCTACATGTTCTTGCACAAGTTCTGGCATAAATATAATTTATCTGTAACTGAAAGGTCAAAAAACCAAAAATCACCTTTTTAGTAGTTTGCTGCTGTTTGATCTGACAGTAGGAAGAGTACTTCCCTCTCACTGATGTAGTTCCCATAGGGCACTGATTCATGGTTCCTTTGAAAGGAAGTGGAAGAGAATGTGGGAGAACAATTAACTGCCAGCAGTTCTTAAGCAGACCCTGTCAAGCATCTGTTCAAACAACATACATTCAATGAAACTGTCACAGTCCTGTCCAACTGCCCACCTTCCCATAGAACTATAGTGATGTTTAGGTGCTATGGAGTGCCAGTTAGAACTGGTGCCTTATAATCTTAAGGTTGTGAATTTAAGCTCAGTACATTGTCTAGCGCAATTTATCAAGTTACTTTCCCTGGATTGCTCCTGCAGTACCTTGCTCTATAATTGGGTAAATACTTGTAGTATTTCCTTAGTAGGTGCCTTAGTATGATATGAGTTTAATCCAAAGTTACTTGAATTATTTACTCAGTTTATACAACAGATTGCTTCGGACTGTAGACTAAATAACATTGTTCAAGGTACTACAGCAGGAGGTAAGAATGGGGTTTGAACAAGCACGCTTAAGGTTACAAGTTCACACTTTAAACCTCTAGGTAACCTGCTGTTCCTTGTTTTTGCACCAGTCTTACACTGTCATTTGCTGTCTCCTAGCTGTTACAATACTGCTGTGCTTCCTCTCTGTTTTCTACCTGATGTCCTCTTACACTGCAGCCCTGAATTTCTGCACTTTTCTCCTCCTCTGCTCTGTTTACTCAGTGTTTATTTTGGTGAACTACAGAGGAACCCACTGATCAATAAGGGCATCTCCCACAAAAAAGCATAGCAATATTTTAAAACGCAAGGGGTAGCCAGATGCTGGGGAGAAAATCTGCCCCAGAGGAGCAGCAAACAAGATTCTTGTATAGATTCACTGTATAAAGTCAGAACTGCTTTAGTTGTTCTGTTAAAGCTCCACTCTTAATCTGCACTAAGATTAGCAGGCAGTCATTAAACATACGTAATGTTATTACATTAAGGAAGACTTACTTATTTTTTCTTGTTTGCCCAGGCACCTTGGCTGGGAGATATATCAGCTTTTAAAGGAGAAGACCTGACAGCGTCATTTACTAGCTCTCACAAGCCAGAGTACTCAACAGCTCCTGCAGTCCACCTGATTCCTGTGCCATGTGGCTGCTGCTCACTGATCATTGATCTATTCTGTGGATTTTTGGATACTGGCAAACTGTGTCTAAGAAAGTTAAAATATCAATGTGAAGGCTTAACAGATGGCCTGAGCACATTAAACATTCTTTCTCCAAAGAATGGTAGGTCTGGATTTTCGGTACTCCTGGAACCACTGTGAAAGAAGCCTTCTGCCAGCAAGTGACCATTGTTTGGGCATTGTGGATAAACTCATGCTTTCTGCATGGCAGTGGTGGGAGTGTGGATCAGGGAAGTGCAACAGAGAGCCCCACTAGTCAACAAGTTAATTCCAAAAGGCTGCTGCTAACTTTTGGACAGAAGAACAGATAAACATGGTTGGATTTTTTTTTTTAATTTAATTTTTTTTTTTTTTTTTTTTTTGGGAAAATACTGCTTGTGGAAGAAATTAACCATCTGATGAACTGTGTCCTGTTCTTTATACCTTCCTTCCACTAATGCCATCTTCTGTGAAAGATGCCTTTCTCAGGATGATAGCAAGCTCCAATCCTTCTCTCCTAATAGGTTGTTGGAGTAGAAACTGTGAGCAGCACCTCACCCTGCATCCGGTTGCAAATGGACCTGTGTTTGGTCAGCTGACCCTCTGTCTCAGACATGTAGTTGAAAGGAATGTGAAAAGGGCTCTCCCTTAGAAAGAGAACCTTCCATTGAAGGCCAGTCAATTTTCCAGTTAGATGGGAGGGTTTGGATGTTCTGCTGGAGTTGGGGTGAAGAGAGGACCATGATTTATTCAGATAGGAACACCACCTGGATGTCAACTGTGATTTGGGCTGCCTGTCAGGAGCTCTGCCCCCCCCCCCCCAAGGCCGTCGCACTGCAGATACCTCCTTGAATAAATGGGGTCAAGAACCATTGTATTTGTTTTTAGCTATCTGTACATTTTATATTAATCACAGTTTATCAGTGTGTATTCTATGTTAACACAATCAAGTACATTTGATTTGTCTGTCATTTACTGTGTAGAGATGTGCTGAATGGGGGAAAAATCCTGGAATACTGTCTTTTTTGTTCCTCCTGCCACAGTGCCATTAAGCTGCCAACACTTTTAGGCCCTAAGTGTGATTTTAAGTTTGTGTGTGTGTGTGTGTGTGTGTGTGTGTGTGCGCGCATCCGTGCGCACGCTTATTTGGTGTTTGTGTTTTCAAGATGTTTAACGCAGAAACTTCCTGCTGCTTGTTTCCTGTTTTCCAAGTTTTATAATATGGGTCCTCGCTTTCTGGAACTTATCTGCATGTGCAGGCCTGTCACACGGCCTCCTTTTTAAAATCATGTGTATGCTTGTAGTCACCCATGGACTACTGCCAGATGTGTATAACGTTGTGACAACATTTTAATGACACCTGGTGGTTTTCAGAAGTGCATTTAAGGCAATCTTGTAATGAAAGTGGGCACACTGTATTTTTAGGGAAGAAAACCAGCGGGAAGACCGATTTAAAGGTGCTTAGTAAAGTCTCAAAATGGATGATGGGTAATGAGGGTGAGAGTGCAAAGCCCCAGCTTTCTTTCATCTGCCTTGTAACCTCAGCGGAAAATGTGGGGATTAGACCAAAGAGCAGGCTGCAGGTTTTACCTGAGGGTGACAGTTGGAAAGTGTGTCTGCAGTAATATGATAAAATTACTGTAGTGTTTTACATTACCTACATGCCGTGCATTTCATCAGAGCCTTGGCTATGTTTCTCATAGTAGTGTCAACACACCAAGGCCTATTATGCTGCAAAATAGTACTTTTCATTATACACTATATTTCAAGTCAGTATGAAGCTAGTTTTTAAACTTCACAAAAGTTTGGTGTCACGACTGCCAGGAACACAGTGTGTCCACAACTTCTCCTGCAGTGCGACATGGCTCTGTGAGGAGTATCTACGCTGTTGCAGGGCCATTGACACTCCAGTTCTCTGATATGACACCTGTAACCTGGGACTGAGGGATGATCAGCCTTTTTTTTTTTTTTTTAAAATTCCCCTAACAAAAGGTGGGTTTAAGCAACTAGACTGTGGCCAGTGTCTGGCAAAAGCTATCAGAAAAAGCATTGTGTATGAATTTCTCCCCTTTTTCACACATTTAGGTAAATGAATAACAAAGCGCCTTGAGCAAATTTTTTTTTGTGTGTGTGTTTGTGTGTAAGATTTTCCAAAGTCCATGAAAAAAATATATATATATGTGCACATAGTCATAGTTTGTGTATGACATGCAATATAATTTTTAATACTGTTACATCATACTATACATACAGTATATGCACAGACACATTTTGATTAAGCAGTTATCCTCTACTAAAGCTATAGGCTGGATTTTTTTTTTTTTTTGGTGATGTTAGCACCTAACCAACTAATGAAGGTATTGCTAGGATAGACAAAAAGCAAGCTGGCAGCTCCAAATGTGACCTTTGCTAACTTGCCTATGTTACAAATGTTAATTTTCAAACAAAACCAGTGCGTTTGATCTTACTTTTACAGGAAAACAACCAGCATAGCTGCCACCTCTTTGTCTCTATACACTAGAGCCGTTGTTCATGTGGCCCAATTGCCTACGTGCGTATTAGTCATATATGACTTGAAAGGATATTAACATTGTTGTGCATGCTTGACCTAGATTTACTTTGTTCATCTTTTTTTTTCCTCCTGCTTTTTAAAAATTTACAAAAAAAAATTGGCAATCAAGTTCCTTCTGGTTGAAGTGCTAAGAGCTGAACACAGCCTTAGGTAGCTGGCTAATGAATAAAACAAACAACATGCCCCCTTTCTTGATGTACATAGTGTGTTGTATTTGTGTGCTCCATTATCATGAATAAGCTGTCTTGTTTCTACTTTTGTGAAGTAAATCCTATTTTATCACTAAACTTGTTTCTTGTTTCCGTCTCATCACCATAAATCTTTTCTGTAAAGTCCAAAAGTTGCCAGTTTCGTCTGCAGTAGAGCCTGACAAGTAGGTTCTGAGCTGTTCGTTTGTCACCTTCCATTGTTGTTGCATTTCACTCATGTAAGTCCTAAAGACAGTACTGTAACAAAACATGAAAACAGAAGTGTTATCGAGTCATTTTGTAAATTACAACCCCCCCCCCCAACTCGGACGAAATAGTGATTTCAAAGTTCACGTTGACGTAATCCATCACAAACAGGCTAAAGACAATGTTTTGGTCAACATTTTTTGTAAATATACATCCATCCGTGCCATTGAAGGCCTGCAACACAGTTCAAAAAAATTTAAGCCCAACAATGACTTAAGAAAAGAAAATAATGATGTGAGTAGAAACACGTTATTCAACAAGTCATTGTAATCAATCTGGGATCCAGGAAAGTCCTTGGGCTTCAGGAGCAGAGATTTCCCCACAAATGCGTGAGAAAATCATTCAAAAGTATAAAAACCTTTCTCAAAGCTAGATCGGAAGGGATTTGAGTATTTTCACCCTCAACAGTGAATGACTGACAAAATTTCGGTGTGTAAAGGACAAGGACGCAAGCCTAAGTTGACTACCTGTGATGTCCAATCCCTCAGATGGCACTGCATCAAGAACCGTCATTCATCAATAAGTGATATAACCACATGGGCGAAGGAGTACTTTGGCAAACCTTTATCAACACAATACATAGTTGCATCCACAAAAAGAAGCCCTGTTTTAAGGGCCCAGTAACACTGTCGAATTCTCCTGGCTTGGAGGAATCGGGAATGGACCATCACACAGTGTAAACGTGTACTGTGGTCGGGCAAGTCGATATTTCAGAACGGTTTTTAGGGAAAAATGCAAGGTGTGTGTTTCAGCCCAAAGAAAAGCACCATTCAGACTGTTATGTTACAAGGCCAAAATCCAGCGTCTGTGATGGTATGGGGTTGTGTCGGTGCCCTGGGTGAAGATATGGACCTCCTTGAGTATATTTCAGTAAATCCATATTACTAAAAGAAGACTGCATGGCAAGAGGGTGCTGGTGAGCGACTGGTCTGCCTGCAGTCCTGTCCTGTCCCAAACTGAGAATGCATAGAACGTTTTAAAAATGCAACAGTGAAGTCTCTATACTGTCGTACACCTTCAGGCTTGTTTAAAAGAAAAATGGAACAAAATTACACCTGAAACATAATAAATTGCTGTTGTCAGTTCCTGAACGTTTACTGTGCTGTGACAAGGAAAGACAGTTTTACAAAGTGGAAAATTCTTTACTGTCCCAGCTTTTTTTGGAATGTGTTGCAGATCCTCAAGGACAACAATTGATATATACTGACAAAAAATGGTGAGAGCACTAAACATTAAATAGCTTCATACTATTTGTGATTTGTGAAGTGAAAGTGACATGAAATCACTGCTTTCTGTTTTTATTTGCATTGTCAATATTTGGGTTTCTAGAACAAAAAGTTATTCTCAATAACCAGCATATCTGATTTTTAGGCAACTATCATATGTGTAATTTGACAGCATCACACTTTACACATTTTATGCTTTGATTCCATTCACTGAATTGCTTTTGAGTCACAGTAGTAATACAATGCACCCAAAGCAGCTTACAAAAATAAAATTTATTAATCGAGTTAATGAACACCAATGTGGCAACAAATGTTTAATATAAGTAAAAAAATGATCATTCATGGCATATACCCAGAAAATTCTGTTTCTGCCACACAACAGGGAAATATAAAAAACTTAATATTCATTATATTGATTTTTTTTCTTTATTGCTTTACTCTTATTAATCCAAGGTATCACCAAAGTTACCCCTTCAAAATAAAATATTTGAAAAATAGACATTGTTGCATAGTTAATGCTAGTTACATGTCGTTTTATTTTTTCTACTGAAAATTTTTACTTGGTTTTACTGTAAATTCAGCTATATGTTGGAACTGATGTTAATAAATCTGTCTCATAAACCATGAGTTCAAATCGTATGTGATCAAACTCTGACAGTTGTTTGCCGCAGAGGACCAAAGTCTGAGGCTGTCTTCTCCTTGTAAAACATTTGATAAAAATACATTCATTACCTGTTTCAGCAAATACAACCCAGCATCTCAAATGGAAGGGAAAATAATCGTAAACTATATAAAGCTGTTGTTTTGTGTCTAGGAAAATACGGAAAATATTATATTGTATATAATTAATATACTGTACGTATGCTTTTGTCAATGGACTGTTTTTTTATATTCTAAAGGTTTTCGTTCTAAGCCCAAAATAAACATTTTACAGTGAGATTATGAAAAAAATGCACTGCTTCGAGCTCACCCTGGCCTGTTTCACTGGCTTTTGATGGCGTGTGCAACAAGCGTGAAGTTCTCGACTCCCCTCATCAATTGATTTGGAAATTTTAGGCACACAGTAGCATCTAACATCAATATACTGCTCTCAGACAAGCTTTTTTCAATCAGCTTACAACACTAAGTTCCAGTTGTAATGCCATTTGCCCGTTTAACAGACACTAGTAAATAAACGTATATACAGTTATTGTATTTAACAAGCATACCCTTGGTTTTAAACTTAATTTGCTATAATGCTACATAGAGCTTATGTGTTATTGTCATTACAGCGTCTTGGCAAAAAAAAAACTGAGTAGGGCCATTTTGAGCAAAAAGAATTATGTAGCAACTTAATTCTTTTTTTTGGCATTAATTTTTTTAGATTAGATAATATTGTTTTAGGAAGTGGGGAAAAAAACCTTACGGTACGTGCTTCCTGCAAACACAGGCTAGAAGTTTCAATGGACTGTCTGTCCCGCATAAATGGATGTACTACAGCCAGTATATATGATAATAATGTGTAAAAACTGAGCAACATTTTACAAACATAGAGGGTAGAAGTGTGTATTCTGTGCGGAACGCATCAATGAATGAGTGAAAGAACTATCCTGGAATCAGACCAATAGCCATCTATCTAATAGAAAGTTGAGTTTAAAAGCTTTTTTATTTCCATAAGCCTATTTTGCATTGCTGCAATAATTAACTATTTATAGAAAAACAGATTTGAGGTTGAAACTGTGCTTGAATACCGGTATCTGGTTAAAAAAACAACTTCAGTACGCATTCTGCAGATGTGTTTTTCGTGAAAACCTGCATTTATTCGTGGAATATTCTGCAGAACAATATTACTAAAAAAACTGTCGCATTTACATATAGCGTTTGAACATTTTTTAAATACAGTATGTCCTCTCTCCTAGCACAAGAACATTTTCAATTAGCAATTGCTAAATTAAACTCTAACTGTAGGAGTATGCTATTTCTTTTCAGGTTCTGTTCAAGACTCTCAAGCCTCTGTGAAACCCATTTCTTGGTATCGTCAGCATTTATCACCGACTTTGTTGTGATGTATTCATAACGTGTCTCTTCAGTTGTGGCCACAAAAAAAAAAATTACAATCAAACGCTGTTTAAATCCTATTTATACTGCAAGCTGGTTGGGTGTACTATCGTGGCAGGGACAACATTGGCATGATGGACAGCTCCCCATTGCAGCCAACCCTTTGCAAAAACTAAACGGACCTGCTTATTTAAATGAGTTGGGTGGCTCACTTGAGAGGAAAGGTGGAATTTGAGCTTTTGGTACCATGCAATGCCTCATGCTCATTGCTGTGGGCCACCCAAGCCACACCATGAAAGAGGCACAGCTGAACAAGGCAGAAGAATACCCAAAGGATAGGTCACACCACCGATTTTCAACATGTATCCTAAAAGGATTATTGCAGGTTTTTGTTTTGTTGGTACAGTGGACTAAATTTGAGTGAATTGCAGGCCATTAACTGCCAAATAAACCAGACCCTGGGAGGACAGCCTACCCGTGGCCATCAACAAAATTCAGGTAGTCTGGTTCTGTGGTGCCTTCATGAAAGGAGATGCAAGTTTTTTGTGAAATCATGTTGAAGGCTTTACCTATATAATTACAAAAAAAAATCAGTGGTTGCAGTAAACCACCACACACATGCATGTTATTATTAGTTCAGTCCTGATAGATGTGCACACATACCCTTTCCATTCCTTACCCAAATTCAGGCATCTGTGGAAATCAGTCAGGTTTGATCCAAATCCCTACATGGCCTTTCCGTCTTAATCATTATGCATTTAAGTTTTGCTGAAAGGACGGCTGCCGTGGAAGAAATGAATTGCCCGATTTTAAACTGAAGAGCCAAGCTGCCGAGGTAATTATAGTAAAGGGTTTTTTTTTCTTATGCTAAGCAGTAACAATTCAGAAATATAACTGGAAATTGCATTAAGACATTTTTTTTTATCAAAAAACTGATGTATAATGTGTTAGCATATCTCCTCAGTTTTGCCTTTTTAAACGTATCATTCTAAGAATGTGGTTTCTGCTTACTTGGTCATATTCATCATTCTTTTAGCAAATGGGACAACTGATTTCACACAAAGTGACCCTACCTGCACACGAGCCTGTAGAGGAAAGGAAATGGACTAAAGGTACAATGTGCATAGTTTAGTAGTTATAAGGCAGAAACAGTACTTCATCCACATCGGGCCACAGATGCTCCTCAAGTTAGTCATATACTATGTTGAAACATATGCCCACCCTCTTTTCAAGTTTCAACTGAAAATGCAGAAACCTCTTTAATCTTAAATAAACGTATGACTTCAATATCCCGAAATGATCAATTTCAAGACAACCATAATTAATTGTGTCATATCAGGCTTAGTCAGTTTAAGCTGTTCATTGAGACAAATATTTCTGTATAATGCAATACAACTGGAACAGTTTGACAGATAAAACAGCCTTTTTTGTGCATTCTGTAAGATATAAGCAAGCTTGGTCGTCCATTTTTTGGAACCATTCATAGACATCAGCTTACAATTACTTATAGAAGCACAATTCTGCTTATAACTAATTTTAACGTCATTCTACATTTACTTTTACAAGTAACGTTGAAGCACCAGTAGTCACTTCTACTTGAAAACTGCTGAAAAAGCAATTTCCAAAACGCCCTTCAATGTGCAAAATTTAAAAAAAATAAAGTGCAGAATAGGTACGGTACTACTGTGCATCGGTATCGTTTCAGACTGATGACAATAAAACTGACAAAGAAGTATTATAAAGTGCAGCATTCTTAACAAGCTAGTCTTTTTGCTTTAGCTATATTTAAAAAAAGGTCTTGAATTAGTTTTTTCCCTCAATGTGTTTACAGCAAAGCTACACAAACTCAACATTTATCTAACTTTGACAGTATAACATGTACTTTAAAATTATTGAACAAAGCATTAATTTTCATAAACAAGAACATCACTGGTGCCCATAAACATGTAGCATTGCTCATCTCAGTGATCATTCTAGAAGCAAAGACCGCAGACTGAACTCATTGCAAATACTGTTAGGAAAATGTGGAAAGAACACGCTTCTGCCCTGTTTTTTTATGCGTGTTCTGGTGCCAACTAATGTCAGCAAGTTGAAAAGTGCATCATTTTTCACCCCACCAGTCCCGGGCTGTAGGTTTGGAATTGATCTGAATCTGGCCGTGTTTACTGCTGAACAGAAAACCAACTGGCTAATACCATTAAAAATCTATTCTGCTTTAAAAATGTGTAACTTTGTTGTGTGGCAGCACAACAAAGTACTTATGAGTCAAATATCTTAGATGTTTTGCTAGCCATTATGCACCAGTCCTCTGGAAGCTCTGGTTTCTGCCCACTAGGCTGTAGTGTGTGCGCACGCATACGTTCATTTGATGGACTGGCATCTCATGCCACGTTCTCATTGATTTCAGGACATCACCTTTCCTGTGATGGCCTGCACTGGACAAGCTGCGATAGTCACCAGCTGAGTTTGATCAATACTTTTACATAGTTAGAAAACACCTGTTATAGCATTTCTCCCTCCAGAACATCATTCATTTCACTAATATTGCCTGCCAAAGAATATGGATTTAGGTTAATGACCTTTTGTACTATTCACAAATATATTGTTTTGCTGTACTCGGTATTGATAAAAGCAGTTTAATGACATAGAAGCATGCAGCTTGCTTAGCAAAAAAATAGCCAAACTGAGCCAGAAATAAACAAATTCACTTAATATGCACCAGTTGTGGAATGTAGTAGAGCCTGCGGTATCTGACGCAGGGAGAACAAGCAAACACCACACAGGCTTAACTGAATTTCAACCAAAACTCAAGCAACTGTGACACACCAGTGCTACAATGGTGCTTGAAAGTTTGTGAACCCTTCAGAACTTTCTATATTTCTGCATAAATTTGACCTAAAACTACATCAGGTTTTCACACAAGTCCTAAAAGTAGATAAAGAACCAAATCAAACAAATGAGTCAAAAAAATAGACATGGATATTTATTTATTGAGGAAAATGATCCAGTAACACATATCTGTGAGTGGCAGTATCTGGCGTGGCCCCCTTGTGCAGCAATAACTGCAACTAAACGTTTCCGGTAACTGTTGATCGGTCCTGCACGTCGGCTTGGAGGAATTTTAGACCGTTCCTCCTTAACAAAACAGCTTCAACTCTATTATGTTGGTGGTGGATTTCCTCCCATGAACTGCTCGCTTCAGGTCCTTCCACAACATTTCTATTGGATTAAGGGCAGAACTTTGACTTGGCCATTCCAAAACCTTAACTTTGTTCTTCTTTAACCATTCTTTGGTAGAACGACTTGTGTGCTTAGGGCTGTTGTCTCGCTGCGTGACCCACGTTCTCTTGAGATTCAGCTCACGGACAGATGTCCTGATATTTTCCTTTAGAATTTGCTGGTATAATTCAGAATTCATTGTTCCATCAGTGATGGCAAGCCGTCCTGGCCCAGATGCAGCAAAACAGGCCCAAACCATGATGCTACCACCGCCGTGTTTCACAGATGGTATGAGGTTTTTATGCTGGAATGCAGTGTTTTCCTTTCTCCAAACATAACGCTTCTCATTTAGACCAAAAAGCTCTATTTTGGTCTCATCCGTCCACAAAACATTGTTCCAATAGCCTTCTGGCTTGTCCAGGTGTTCTTTAGCAAACTGCAAACAGACAACAATGTACTTTTTGGAGCGCAGCGGCTTTCTCTTTGCAATCCTGCCACGCACACAATTGTTGTTCAGTGTCTTCCTGATGGTGGACTCATGAACGTTAACATTAGCTAATGTGAGAAAGGCCTTTAGTTGCTTAGAGGTTACCTTGGGTTCCTTTGTGACCTGGCGGACTATTATACACCTTGCTCTTGGCGTGATCTTTGTTGATTGACTTTCCCCAGGATGGAATACCAGTCCATCACAAGGTGGCATATGGTGCTGTTTAACCGTGACATTTTAACCCCGCCCACCTCACATATAACAGCTGCTTCTCGCTGTTTATACAGCGGTCCACTAGATGGCGCAGAAGAAATGCTGTCGTTACACCGAAGACGAAGTAACTTCTACCCACCTGTAAATTGCGAAGATTGTTTACAGCAACTGTCTACTTAATGTCTTATTTTTTAAAAAAGTTACACTGCTTTTTGTGACCAGTTAGTATTATTATGATTTTCAACGAATTACATAGTACAGTCAATAAGACCGGTTGCTATGCATTACATAAGGTGACCAGTTCGGGAACGGAACGGACGGAGCATTTTGAGACATTTAAGTCTGCCTTATATAATATATATATATATATATATATAATCCTAACGGTTTATTTCCGTGTTCCCAGCATGTTCGTTTATTTAAGTACCGCACGATCTGCTGCAGGCCGGCGAATGAATCCGAACTATAAGGCGCCGGTAACCGTGTGAAATTGACGGCTTTTCCGCCGAATCTCCAACAGAAACAGTGTGAAGTCCAGGTGTTGTCGAGCTGCAGGCCCCACCACGGACTTTCCGGCATCGTCTGCTCTGCATGCAAGTCACAATTTCCACAAAATCCTCAACGTGTAGGTAACACGAACATTTTTACACAAATCGGAAAAATAAGCCTCTGAAGCAAACAGCACAGCTCTCTTTCCAAACGGTTAACAACGCGCCACGCGAATCTTTTTGGCGACAAACACACGATTCAACTTGATATATACCATAAACTATACCGCGGAATCGACTAGTGCTGCTTGGTTATTATCGATGTTATTCCTGATTTTTTTATCAGTATTTTCAAGTAACTCGTTTGTACGCAGCGACTTAAATGGTGAAATAACTAGTTTTAGGACGATCTACCCAACGTATTTTACTGTCTAAACTGAAAGTGTCTTGATTGAACATACTATTTTTTGTGTTTTTTATCGTACCGGTTGATTAAAAAACCGAACCTCCGGTTCTGTTTGGACACCGGTATCGGTGTGGACGTTGGCTCGAGTCCTAATGCTCCACACCCCCCCACTTCCATTCCCACGCGTCTTTACCGCGCTTCTGTCCAGGATTGGCAGCTCTCCTTCTCCAATCCCGTCAGCCCATCGGCTCCTTTCCCAATAATTGTGGAGCAGGGGTGGGACTCCGCCCTTGATCGACAAGGGTGGGACTCCGCCCTCGATCGACAACAGCATTTTCACGTCCCCGCGTGTCAGCGGTGTGAGCGACGTTGCTGCAGAGAGGCGAGCGGTTCGTTCGCATCGGCGATTAATAATGGCCGCGAACTCCGTACTTCAGTTTTCTCTTGAAAGTATCCAGCCAGACGTCAGCGCCGAATGTGGTATTTCAAAGGTTCCAATGGCTTGAGTGTCACCGTAGGCGTGCGGCGAGCCCGCGTGCGTCACTACAAGGTGAACAGGCAGTGAGCGCGCGCTTCGAGCGAAGATCACCGCGCGACGCTGGTTTAGTCTTGAGCAGGTAAAGATTGTGATGCTTTTGCGCTTCGACTCGTCCATTTCTGTATATTGTGATGAGTAAATAATGTCTGTTGGTTTTGCCGCCTCACACAGTATTACTAGTGATGCTAATAGTTCATAATCAGCTATAAAAAGGCTTCCTGGGGGGTCTTGATCTGCAAGGCTTTCGATCTCTAGGGTTACTCGGTGGCCCGAACAACATTTAGACACTTATTTTACTAATAGAGGTGGTCAGAACGTCAAACTCGAATTATTACAATATGGAATTAATAATTACATGAATATACAGTAGAAATACTGAACATCTGTCAAAGGGAGTCACGTTCATGTGAACTGAGCTGCGTGTCATCTGAACATGCTGTGACATTATTTTATAAATCTGACGAAACAGCCATATCTGCTGGTTTTTTGCAGTCATTGAACATGTTAGCCAAAAAAACAAAATATTTAATTGTGAAAAGGCTTAGAGCGTGTGGAATAAATCTGAGGGTCATAATTCGGGTTTTAATGAAATTTCTTTAAAGATATTTTAATTTGATGGACCTCATGATCCAGAAACAGGTACAAAGGGGAAACCTCTATAGTTCACGCATGGCAGATTGCTTCAGGACTGTGCTTAGCAGTCACTGTCCTTACTAGTTGTTTCCGTCGCCTCGAACCCCTGTGTTCCTTTTCATGTTCCTTTTAACGTCGGGGTTTGTCACATTCTTTTTTCCCCCCCTCATACAGACACTGTTCTGATGAAAGGCAGAGGAGATGTGTCACTGGGTCATTTGTTAGTTCTGTTTTTCTGTCTCATTACATTGGAAACCATTTTCCTGTTTTTAAATAGAAAAATCAGTATTTTATACAGGAGAATGGAAAGTGGAATGGAATAAGAATCATTAGGTTTTGGGGTCACACATGAAGTTAGAAGTACAGTATTTTTTTAACCATAATCTTAGTGTTTATAACATGTAGTGTTTCGTTCCCCCTGAGTTATGTAGATCTACCAGCGTATAGCATGTAGTTATAGTATCTTTGGTTGAAACATACTGATAACACTTGGCTAAAAAATCTAAATCTCGTTCCAAGCTCAGACACAGAATAGCTGCATAAAAGGTTTCTGCCGTGTGTCTGTGTTGCATTACGCTGCAGTTCACAGAGGCCTCGGTTCTAACAGGCCATGGGTGAAGGTCTCAGGAACTGTAGACCAAGTCGGAGTCCCCCTCCTTGACTATGGCGGGTCCCCTGAACCTGCTGGTGGAGACGGAGAAGGCACAAGCACTGCTGCAAACCTTCAGCACCACCTCCCTGGTTGCTGGTGCTGGCCTGGGCCTCTTCTGCCTGGTGACTGACCACCTGTTGCAGCTGCCCCTCCTGCTGCATCACCCCTGGCTGTGGACAACGCTGGACACGGGTGCGCACGCTGTTGTGGGCTTCTGGTCGTGGGCCATCGTCATCGGCCTGAGAAAGAGAAGCGATTTCTATGAAGTTGTCCTTGCTGGATTCCTTGCATCAGTTATAGACCTGGATCACTTCTACCTGAGTGGATTTCTGTGGCCCAAGGTGACCTGAACCTAAATTTTGTTCTTCTTTTTTGCAAGATGACAATAATGATGAGGGCAATCTTAGTAACTTGTGTGTCATTGCCATGTGGAACATGCTGCCTGAAACTAGGGAATGGAAAGGGAGGCACAAAATGATATTATTTAATTTTTGTTTAGCAATAGAGCAGTGTAATATTTTCCAAAAGAAAACTGCAATTAAGTTGTAATCTGCAAAGTCATATATGACTTGCAGTTTTATGAGCTTAGAGCAAGTTTTCTCTTCATTCGGCCTGAATTTATTTTAAAAAAATTGCCACATAACTGCACTGTTTCAGTCAGTCTCCTTTGCTGATTACCGCTGCTGTCCCACAGCCTTCACCCTCCAGGGCTTTTACTCTGTCGACAGGAATAATTCTAGGACACTGCACAGGGATCACTGTTATGCTGCCTGGGCCAGTGAAAAGTGGCAGCTGAATGCTGTTTTATTCTGATGGCACAGATTATACAATGTGGTAGCATTACTTTGGTAGTAATTTACTTAGGTTTCATTTGACATTTGTCTTATTTTATTCTGCAAAAGCATCCTTTATGCGGGTCTGAGTTGAGGGACTTGATCCTATGCTGGAAGGTTGTGTTTTAATCTCAGATGGAGATTTATGCATTTTTATTTTAGTGAGAAAATGTGAACCACGGTATCTGCCTCACAAAAGCTGTTCTGTATAATGTGTAATAGGCAATAAAAGTGGTTCATTTCATTCATCATTTATGCAAAATGGTATTCGGTTTTAGAAGGTTTGCAAAACATTTACCTCCTTTTGTGATAGATACACTAAAGTATTGTAACAGAGTGCTTTTACAACATAAACATGATAAACTCACTTGAGTTCAAAACAGCCTAGGCTTACAGTTACTGTGCATCAGTTAACTTGCTTTATATAAACAATTTCATTTAGGTGATTTGGTTTAGGTCAGCCGTCTTCCACCTGTTCTGTTCCCAGTAGCTCTGTTTTTGTGTTGTTATCTGATCATTTTATTAAAGCAACTTTTTGTATAATTCGGAACTGAAAAGAAATGCATTCATATCCTGGTGTACATTCTCCTTTTTTATGTTCTCTCAATTAAAAACACCATGTTTTTATATCAAAAATATGGTTTTCACTCCTATCCTGGAATACTCTCCCTGTATACCACCAGCCATCTATGTGAAGAGCATCAGAACCCACACTGCGGAACCTTGAAAGAGTGACAGTTATGTGTATTGCTTGTGTCGTATTGATGCAGATATTTTTTTAGTTATGAGTTTTACATTCTTTCAGATTACAGTGTTTACAGTGATACAGTAGTGCTTGAAAGTTTGTGAACCCTTCAGAACTTTCTATGTTTCTGCATAAATTTGACCTAAAACTACATCAGATTTTCACACAAGTCCTAAAAGTAGATAAAGAACCAAATCAAACAAATGAGTCAAAAAAATTAGACACAGACATTTATTTATTGAGGAAAATGATCCAATAACATATATCTGTGAGTGGCAAAAGTATGTGAACTTTTGCTTTCAGTATCTGGCGTGACCCCCTTGTGCAGCAATAACTGCAACTAAACGTTTCCGGTAACTGTTGATCGGTCCTGCACGTCGGCTTGGAGGAATTTTAGACCGTTCCTCCTTACAAAACAGCTGTTTCCACATGTTTGTGGAAGTGTATCATGGCACAAACAAAGGAGATTTCTGAGGACCTCAGAAGAAGAGTTGTTGATGCACATCAGGCTGGAAAAGGTTACAAATCCATCTTTAAAGAGACTCCACCAGTCCACAGTCAGACAGATTGTGTACAAATGGAGGAAGATCGCGCCAAGAGCAAGGCGTAAAATAGTCCACGAGTCACAAAGGAACCCAAGGTAACCTCTAAGCAACTAAAGGCCTTTCTCACATTAGTTTATGTTAATATTCATGAGTCCACCATCAGGAAGACACTGAACAACAATTGTGTGCATGGCAGGATTGCAAAGAGAAAGCCGCTGCGCTCCAAAAAGTACATTGTTGTCTGTTTGCAGTTTGCTAAAGAACACCTGGACAAGCCAGAAGGCTATTGGAACAATGTTTTGTGGACGGATGAGACCAAAATAGAGCTTTTTGGTCTAAATGAGAAGCGTTATGTTTGGAGAAAGGAAAACACTGCATTCCAGCATAAAAACCTCATACCATCTGTGAAACACGGCGGTGGTAGCATCATGGTTTGGGCCTGTTTTGCTGCATCTGGGCCAGGACGGCTCGCCATCACTGATGGAACAATGAATTCTGAATTATACCAGCAAATTCTAAAGGAAAATATCAGGACATCTGTCCGTGAGCTGAATCTCAAGAGAACGTGGGTCACGCAGCGAGACAACAGCCCTAAGCACACAAGTCGTTCTACCAAAGAATGGTTAAAGAAGAACAAAGTTAAGGTTTTGGAATGGCCAAGTCAAAGTTCTGCCCTTAATCCAATAGAAATGTTGTGGAAGGACCTGAAGCGAGCAGTTCATGGGAGGAAAACCACCAACATAACAGAGTTGAAGCTGTTTTGTTAAGGAGGAACGGTCTAAAATTCCTCCAAGCCGACGTGCAGGACCGATCAACAGTTACCGGAAACGTTTAGTTGCAGTTATTGCTGCACAAGGGGGTCACGCCAGATACTGAAAGAAAAGATTCACATACTTTTGCCACTCACAGATATGTGTTATTGGATCATTTTCCTCAATAAATAAATATTCATGTCTATTTTTTTTACTCATTTGTTTGATTTGGTTCTTTATCTACTTTTAAGACTTGTGTGAAAACCTGATGTAGTTTTAGGTCAAATTTATGCAGAAATATAGAAAGTTCTGAAGGGTTCACAAACTTTCAAACACCACTGTATTTGGGGAAATTGTGGTTGAGGTTTTTCTGGGATAGAGAATTTCAGACGTAGAATTGGTTTAAAATTCCACTTAAAATAATGGAAAATAGGTTCCCTATTTACAGTTTCCTGGTTAAAGTCTAGTTTTCAGAAACGGATTAGCAACGTAAACTGGAGTATGACTGTGCACATGCTGGCCCTCTCTATACCTGTGATTTGGCCATACAGTATGATAGTCATCCTGTGTTTTTCTGTGACTCTGGGGTGTTTGTCTCTCACGTGTTCTTGTGTTTGCCTGTATGTGTTGCACCCCCTGCAGGATGGCCAGGCTCTGCTCCTTCGGCCCCCTCTTCACTGTTCTACGCTGATACCAGCCCTGTGTTTCACTCTCAAACTCCTCATGTGGGCCTTGAGGTTGAAGGACTCGTGGTGCTCGCTGCCCTGGTTGCTCTTCCTAGCACTGGCGTCCCATCATGTGCGAGATGGGGTTCGCCACGGCCTCTGGGTGTGTCCCGTGGGCAACACGGCACCCATATCCTACTGGCTGCATGTCGCTACAACGGCCACGCTGCCCCACCTCTGTTCTGTGCTCATGTACCTGACTGGTACCAGGGACATGATTTCCACTAAGCATGGAGTCGCCATAGATGTGTGAGTAGCCTCCACATTCCCACAATACCCTGGTGCAATAACTGCAACTAAGAGCCACGATTTCACTAGACTGAACCTTGCAGTGTCCTCTGTTTACACCATTGCCACTTTTCACCAGTACACTCCAGTTCTGGCTTGCCACAGATAAAATGTAACCCGTTTCACTGTCTACCATAGCTCTGCAGAATTCTCATACAGTAGGATGTGCCAACCCCATCTGCCATGCTCACTTACAGTATAGTGATGTGCTGTATGTTGGAGGCTTTCTGAGTTTGATAGACTCGCATTACACTACATGGTATTTTTAATTATTACACATGGACTGAATTCTTCATATGCTATTTATTTGTTTGTTGCAAGAAACACTTTTGTCAGTCAGTATGAACACAAAATGATTGCAAACAATTGTGTAGAACTGCTAATTGTTTTTTTGGGGGGAGGGTTCAAGACTCAATTTTGTTTTTATCATGCAGCCGTCGTGTTACGTGCAGATGCAGAAAAGAAGTGAGATTGTTACCTCAGTCTGAACTGGAGACTCGGGCCACGATTTAATTTAACTTGCCTGGGCTTTAGGTGAAAGCACTGATTCCATTATTTTAAAAAAGCTCCCTCTCCTGACTGATGTCTGGATTACCATAGCAATGTCTTTTCAAGCCTGTGAAACATGTCTTGCACATTTAAAAAGAAATGATTGATTTTGTAAAATGATTTTTTTGACAAATGACAGGACTGGAAGTCTCAGTATTATTTTAGGGCCCTATTGATGGCATCAAGAAACCTGTTAGAAGTATTGGCTACATTTTTGCTTTCCAAAGGGACCTTACTCATTTTGTGCTTTCTAAAAATTTGTGATGGCAGTTTTATTCAAATTGGCTATTTGTGAATTTCTTCAATACATTTTAACAATGTATTGAAACAATTACGGGACTTTAAAAGTAATCATAAATACTGAAGGCATTAATATAAATACTGAAGGCATTACTTATATACACAGTGAAAGTTTACCCTGGATTTGCATCAAGTGTAAAATTTCTGCACACTTTTAATTGTTGTGCCTTGGAGTCTGTCTGTATGATGTGGTCTTTATACTAGGTTTTTGTTCCGGGGGGGGGGGGGGGGGGGNTGTGTATAACCATTGTGCTAAAATACTGCTTATGTGTTTTGTTTTTTGGGGGGGGGGGGGGGGGGGGGGGGGGTGTTTTTCCAGTTTAGTTTTGGAGGGAATTCCTTCTTTGGGTTTGGGTTGGTCAGCAACACTCTTGTAGATGCTTCAAGCTAATGCTCATCATAATTTTTGTACAGGTTTGATATGGATGTGCCACAGTTTCAGTAGATGGTCTTAACAAAATGTAAAAATTAACAATTCTTTGTGATTAAAATTTAATGCACTGCTTTCTGTAAAAATGAGTAGAACACTTTACAGCAACCAAATTGATGGATCTGTAGATATTAATCAATTTAGGACTTAGGACGAGTGTTTTGTAAGTATTACTTTCAAAATCCAAGATACAAATGCTGTATGACAAACTCTACACATGTGCTCCTCAAGTGCAGGTAGGGAAAGGGTGTCATTACATGCCAGTAATTTTGGTGCTGTCATATTTTAATTCAGATTCCAGCGAACATATATTTAAATCAAACTGTTTGTTTTATGGATTCCTAAATAGAAATGGACATTTTTGTTGTCCTTACACCCTCTGTAACTAGACTAGAGTCCTGCAACCCTAAGCAGGATAAAGCACTGGTAGCACAAATATTCATTAATGATAATGAATATTTGGATCTTTGTCTTATTTTTTTCATTGCATGAAAAGGAACAATAAGATTAATGAATAACAATGTTCCGATGAAATCCATAATACACCATTTGGAAAAAATAAATATTCAGCAATAAACTAATATCAAAGACCTAGTAAGGAGTAGGGCCTGTCTATAGATGCACTTCAAACCTTTTTTTGGGGTGCTGCCATACAAATCCTGAACTATGTATAGTAGGATATTGCACCATTTTGAAGAACAAAAGCTTCTAGCACACTGAGGGCTGCAGTAGGTGGAACTCTGCTTCACACTCTGAGCTCCTGAACTTCCTCATGGAACACAGGAACTTCACAAGGGAACAGTTTTTCCACCATAGTGGGCACCTTGTTCAGTAACATGTACTCACATTCCTTGTTACACAACCACGCACACATATCATTTGGACCGAATGGCTACCACGAGATGACTGGCAATATTATTATAGATCAACTTTTAGTGCAACCGATGTGGGTTGAATGGATCCTTTCTCCAAACTTGAACCTGACCTTTACTCAGGGGTCCAGATTTTGTGCGCCTTATTTATTTGGCTATTTGTATTGTGTGTTGGCCTTAGATACAAGTAGCTTCCAAATGGCAGCCGTGCTGTAAATTCCAGCTTTGTGGGGTTCATGTCAGACAGATTTTTAAGCCTGAGTCATAGATGTTCTGATTCAGTTTGTCAGATTCATTTCTTGAATTTTTGAGGCTGCGCTTCAGTGTTGTTTACAAACGTTCCTGTGAAGTGTTGCCTACCCCTCTCAATGAGCTTTGACTTGCAACAACTGTTCTTCATTGCCATTCTTTTTTGGCATGTGCTGTCAATTTTACATACATTAAATAATTTTGCAGCTTCTGTAACCAATTATTTGGCATCTGTAGTAATCCATTAGTTGCCTCCTGTTGCTTTGAAAACGTATCAAATGTGTATTGATGTTTCATAGCTGACATACATACTGCTAGTTGGAAATCAAACTATATCACTCATGTTTGTACTTGTAATTTAGTGACTACAAAGTTTGTCCTTTTTCATGTGGTGTTTTTCTCATTTTGTCCAGACCCTGGACATGACCAGTATGGAAATGGAAGTGGTTAAAATACAGGGAAGATGCAAATGCTCAAGATAAAGCAAAAACTTTGAGTGCCATATGCACTTGAATACTATATTATACGTCAATACAAAAATTTCAGCATAAAGGACTATAAATTTTGTTAAAACTAGAGTGAGTAAAAAAAGGCCAGTGTATGTGTGTAATGGCTATTGGCCCTGAGGGGTTGTGAATGATGCTTGTTGAAAGCTATGGAAATATGACATGCTGCCAGTTCCTTTCACTGTAAATTACAGGAGCCTGTCTTTATCCTGTGACAAAGTTCAAACCAACCTATAACCTGCAAGTCGTAACAAAAATTTTGTCTATGTTTCACCCTACTACCCACATTTCCACACCCCGGAATTGTATTGAATACAATAGTTTGAATGATTTAAGGATACATTTACAGACAGAATGTTCTGAATAGTTGTTAAGTTTCCCTTGGATTAAATTAATAGACATCCTTAGTCTGTACCATATGTTTTAAATCCTACTCTGCATCAGTCTGCAGTTGTCGTAGCAGTTCTGCCCAGATACCATGTAATCTAATGAATGTTTATTAATGAGCGTAAAATAAGTTAGGTAAATTATTTTGTATGAAGACATGCATTTACAGCCAGGAAGGAAACAGTACTGTGGCCTCCAGAGATGCATTCTGGTGCTCAGCATAGTAATTCCACCTGCCTATAGATCGAGAGGTTTAGCAGGTGTATCAGGTTGCTCCATAGCAGCACTATTTTATGTGGTGCGAAATGCTCCACAGAGCTTAAACCTCAGCATCGGTCTGTTGAGCACTGCTGTTAAAGCAAGGTGCACTAAACATTTGGGCCAGTCACCGGGTGGGTTTTTGTCTATGCGTATTTGTTGTCAACCCCCAGTTACATTTGGTTTGTTTCCTACATTTGTTTGTGTTTTTGGATGATAGAACTGAGAGTTTGTACTGTGCAGTACACATTATGGGGTGTTGAACAGCCTGGTTATAATTAATAAAAGGAAAAAGCTTTGTGGGCCAAATGAAGTTTTTCCTCTCATTCACATTGATATTGTATTGTGGTGCTTATTTGTTAGTGAACTACTCCGGTACTGGAACTACTAACATTTCACTTGCATTTTTTAAAAATTTTTAATAAAGTATTAATGTATGCGCTAATGTTTTTTTTAATTACTCATTTAGCCAGTATTTCAAAGGAACTAATATTGAGTTTTAATGAATTTTACTATTTTCAGTTTCGCTACTATTTTTATAAATTTGCAAACCCCTAAACATTACTAATAACTATTACTTTTCATCTCTTTGTGATGACAGTTGAAAAATAAAAGTATATATATATCATAACACAACATTGTGAAAACAACTTAAACCACATCAAAAAGCATGTACTTTAGATACAATTTATTTTAGTCATCCTTTGATTTATATGCATTTGCACATGTTTTTGTTAGAATGTGATTTGACTTTTAATAGAGTTTCTAAATTTTTGCACTTATTTGCTCAATACAACACAATCTGATAAAAAAAAATCCACACATGTATGTGGTGGAAGGAACCCTTGGCAAGAGCCAAATGGAAAATGGGATTGTGGAGGACCAGGACCCTCTCCTTTACAGGGAAAACTCTAGTCCTGAAGGCCAACATCCTTCCCACATTACTGTTCTCAGCACAGGTTTATCCCTGCTCTTCTCTATGAAAACAGGCCAGAGAAAAGACATTTTCAATCTTGTTTTGGGGGGCCAGGCATGAGTGTGTAAGGAAGGTCATATGCTCCAAAGGAGGGGGGGGGGCCTGCCTTTAATACTGGAGTGCTTCATTTGCAGCACCTGAATTGGTGCTGCCTGTTAGGTAAGGTGTAATTTAAGGATACGCTGTACAGGCACCATTTGTCCAGCCATCCATCTGTGGACCTGCTGTGGTGAGAGGAGAAACCATTACTCACACATTTTGGGACTGCAGACAGGTGTGGGAGGTCCTGCTATTTCTAAATCGCCTATGCAGGAAGATTGATCCACAGACAATTTTGACATATGAGAAAGTCTTGAAGGGATGGGACCCTGATGCTCAGAAGACTGAAACGCTTTGTCATACGTGATGACTTTAAATATTTATTTCAGTATTTCAACAAAAACAATTAAAATAAATAGTTGTTTTTAACAAAGTTGGGTATGACTGATGGAGAGGTTATAATTGCCAATTGCCACGATCCACTCATCACGGACAGCCTGTCCATGCCATACCTTTAGGAACGGCATGTCCATTCTGATCTAGAAAAAAACTTGAGCTGTATAACCTCTGAGCCTTGGATTGGGGTTTACTTCAAGAGTTTGGCAGCCTTCTGTGACCGTCTGAAGGCACCAGTTAGTATGACATCTGATTACCATCCTCAGTAGAATGGACAGCTTAAAGGTCCACATCAGGAGATTGAGTGTTATCTTTGGAGTCACCGTGTTAGCAACCATTTGGACTGGAGTAGATTTCTGCCCTGGGCGGAATCTGTTCCAAACTCGTTGATCCACTCCGCTAATCCGACGCCTTTCCGGTCTGTATCAGGTTATCCTCCACCCCTGATAGAAGTTGATGGCTGCCCTGGATATGCAGTCAAGACACTTCTGGATTCAAAGCGCAAAAGAGGTTGGTTATACTTACCTTGCAGGAGGGGTATGGTCCCGCAGGAACGGCCCTAGTTCCTGCTCAGTATATCCCCATGAAGAAGTTTCACCAAACTCACCCTGTCCCACTCCACACCCCAGAGGTCGTCCGTGGCGCAGTTGGAGCCGTTTCTAAAGGGACAATACCCCAGTTGGCCAGGAGGGGTCCTCACACTCCTGACTTCCTTAGCAAAACTGTGTTCAATCCAGTCACCTGTATTGTATAAATAGAGCTTTCTTGTCCTGCAGAGTTCCAGCATATCGAAAAACACCTATATAACCACGCTTTTCAGCATGACAAAACACTTTAAACACCAGTTACCTAAATAGAAAACAAAGTTTTCGTTAATTTGCATGTTCACAGCACATGCAGTACAGGAGCTTTCACATATTCCTGCTGCCACTGTTCCTGCCTAAGGCACAGGGGATGAGAGGGTGCATATGCAGGCTTGCAGCAGGAGTTCAAGGCTGATGTTGAATAAAGGGCCGCCTTGTCAAAGTAACCTCTGGTGTCCATGTCAGCCAGCATTTAAATAAAGAGGTTTATTTTAAAAAATACACTGTAAATGTGCTGATCCTTTGCAAACACATTCAGACAAAGTGAAACTAGTAGAAATAGCCAATAAAATACAAGTGATGGCGTGCGGACACACATCTTGTTTTGGATAAATATAAATCTAAAATGGTCATCTCAATTTATTTGCTGTTGATTTAAGTGTTTTCACAAGAATCCGATTATATTTTTAGTACTATAATAATACACACCAAAAAGTTAAAATGCCAACATCAGAATTTCATTTAAGTGTGTGTGCAAAAAAAAGAGAAAAAAAATCACTTACTGTTTGTGCTTGGATGCAGGGTGCATGTTATATGATGGGCATCTTAGAAAAATGTATATGGGTTTCAGAGGGCATTGTTATGACAATGAGTGTTGGGTCCTGGGAAATGCAGATATGAATTTTTTTTGAACTTAGAGAACAGAAAGAGCAAGAACAGCCACACAAAACCAGATGAACACAACCAGGGATAGTATACAAAAGTATAAACAACAACAACAACAACAATAATAATAAATTCTGTGGGATTGGATCAGATATGTGATATTTAGCTAGTATAGTTATTAGATTTATAATGTAAGCTTGTTTCTCATTTTGTTAGTCATAACTCAAGAAGCCAAATGCTCCATACAACAAAGTAAAATCTCTACATAGGTTTTCATTAATAAACTTGGAGATATTTTGCCAAAATTTTGATGCATAATAGCAATACCAAAAAAAAGGTGGGATATAGCCTCTGGATGTGCCATACAAAAAGAACAACATCCACATCTTTCTTTAATTTACCAATAAACAGTTTAACTGATTAAATTTTAGCTTGTTTGTTAGATATTTGGGAGGTAACAGACAAACTTTCTCCCAGGGAATACTGTCCACAAGGGAGTTCCAATACACAAGGTAAGGCAAGAATACCACGAGGTATGGCAACAACCTCATTCTGAAACAGGGCATGGATAGCTGTTATTGTTGCTACCGGAGTGTGAAAAACAGATCTGACCACAGGTAGTGGCAGCTGGACTGGCTATGAAGTGAGGCCTTCAAGTAAAGTCACACAACCTTCACAGACAGCACCCATTATCAGGTTAAATGGTTTTTGGTTATTAGGTTTGTTGATGGAGAACTTGAAACATAATATACAAATTCACTTTGTCATAATCTGACCCTGAGAACAGCTGACCCACCAAAACATTTCTATCAAACCAATGTTTCTTAAAAAATGTAATTATTTTAATTATAGAAATGATGTGGACAAAAACCGTGCTTGTAGACCAGCTTCCATGCCAGAAATGCCTGCTTGTAAAAAGCTGACAGTGGCATGTAACTTATCTATATTGTAGTCGCACATTAATATAAACAATAATCTACCACATTTGAAAAAAAATAGGAATGAAGTTCCAAATAGAGGTCTCATTTTGCAAAAAATGCTTCAACTGATTCATTTTAAAAGTTGAATTCAACACAGAGAAATCTAAGAAATCAAGGACATTATGTATATACGATTGACAGATTTCCTAATATAAAGTATAGGATTTTTCCATACAAAAGGTAAAAAGCAACTGGTTGTTGGTTTTAGCAATGTTATTGTCTAAATGCACCAAAGAGGCAATGTAGGTGAGCCTAGAGATACCTTCCATTTAAATAGAAGTGCACACCCTCTCAAAGACAACCAAAGATTAAATCTGTGTTTTTCTTTGTCAGTTTTTGAATTGAAATTTAGAGGAATCCTGTCTTGCTGGTTTTTAGTTATCTTAATGCCTAAATAACAGTTGCTTTAGCTGAGATGCCATTGATTGAAACCGTTGCACAGTTGCTAATAGTGAGCAGCTCATACTTTTGAAAGGTTATACACAGTCCTGACCCTCCGGAAAACACTTCAGTCATCTCAATAGCTTGCTGTATTTGCAATCTGTTTCTTAAGAATAAAGGTGTATCATCTGCCAGCTTACAGTAATATTTTGTTCAGCAACAGAAATGACTTTCAAGCTACTCGATTTAATAAAGTGACAAAAAGCTTGTGTGACAAGGAAGAAAAGGTAAACAGACAGAGGTACCCTGTTTAATACCTTTTCACAGACAGATCCTTTGGCTAGTACTGTGAACCAATTTCACCAAGCTGTTTCCATTTGCATAGAGGGCTTTCATTGTAATGCGAAAGTAAGGCCCAAAATTGCAGTGCACTATCTAACATTGAAGAGTTCCAAAATTAACAAAAAAGGAGAAAATTCTCTGGCAATACCTGCCCCCAATGTCTTAGTAGGAGGGGGTGAGTCACCACAGATCCTGGTCCTCAATTTTGTTTTGTTTCCTTGGGCTTTCCCTCTCCTCAGGGGGCAACCTGCATGGCAGACAGACAGTCTGGACAGCCCTGCTGCTTCCCTGCTTCCCTTCAGATGGCCAGGTATGAGACAGCTCCCACCTCCACTGCCCGCTCTGTGTCACAATAAGCATATCATATGTAAGATGTCTGCAGTATGAATAAAATGTTTCAGATCTCTAAATAGCTGTGTGTATAGTTATTTTATATTTTTACTTTATTTTATATGAACATTTTCTCATTGTTTTAGGTACAAATTTTAGTAAAGTTAACTATTATTATTATTATTATTATTATGACTGAATTTCTAAGGTCATTAGAAAACATTCATTCGTTTCATACGTTGATGATCATTTTGTAACGTGAACTTATTCAGTAAGGTTGATTCGGAAGTTTATTTATTACTTGTTTTAACAAAAAAGGGGATGTAATACTTGCAGTGAATGACTGCATTACCTTTCTTCAACAGTTTATTGGCACTGTGACCAATGACTACCTCTTAGGGTTTGACTGCCACTGCTACAGGGTGAACCTTCACTCCCTTGAAGGATTTTATTTCCTTTTATTAGCCGGTGAGCCTAAGGCGTGACCAGTACGTGGCTTGTCCGCTGCTGCCACAGGGCGACCCAGGATTTTATTTTTTTTAGCACCTTTTATCAGATTTAGGGCTTTTAGTTGAGGGCCCCTTAAAGCTTTTGTGAAGGCTACGCCAAGGATGTCTAATACATCTTTGAAGATTTCGGCGGGGAGGAGGATGACAACGTTAATGACTATGGAGAGCAGGAAGGCCTCGAAGACAAGCTCAGCGGGGACAAAGACTTCTCCAGCGGAGGCGAGGACTACGACGACGAAGAAGACAGCTGGGGGGCAGGTACAAGTACGTGAGGAGGGAAGTCATGTACCTTCATAAGGAGGAGGGGGGAAAGGGATGTGCCAGATATGCCCTTGAAACTGGATTGCCTCTTCTTTTCCCAGGTTTGTAACCGTCTGGTAGCTCTGTTGGAACATCCCCATCAGCACTTTGTGCATCTTGGCTGGGCCGCCTGATGCATCACCTGGCGAAGTCCTGGACCAATATTAGGCCGAGCGCCGAGACCCAGCCTGCTCATTACAGGCACGCTGTCGAGTGGGGTAAGACCACCTCAGCGGGGATCGAGGCAGGCACCCTCCTCAAACACAGGGCCTTATACAAGGCTCTGGTGGAGAGAAGGGGGCCTCGGGCTCTGTTGGGCCTCAAGGATGGCACCTGGGCCAAGATTCAATCCAAGAGGCTCGACCACCACCTGCAGGACCTCAACTGGCGCTGCCTTTTGGGTAAGTTGCCACTGAGGGACACACTGTACAGGCACCATCTGTCCAGCCACCCACACTGTCCGCGGACCTGTTGTGGCAAGAGGGAAACCCTCGCTCATGCCTTTTGGGACTACAAGCAGGTGAAGGAGGTCTGGCTCTTGGTAAGTCACCTGTGCAGAAAGATTGAACCGCAGATGGTATTAACGTACGACAAAGTGTCGAAGGAGTGGAAGCCTGGCGTTCAGAAGGCCGAGGCCGCTCGGGCATAGCTGGTGACCAAGCAGACGCTTTGGAACGCAAGATGTCAGCTGGTCCATACAGGAGCAGACTTGGGTGTCCAAGGGGTGTTTGCAAAAATCTGGACCAACCTCGAGTTTAGAATGGAGATGGATGTCACGCAGTGGTCAGTGTATGTGTTTATCTTTTTTGTGTGTTCATGTTAGGTGTAGGGTTTTACATATTTATTCACTTTTATATATTTAGTTGTATATTTTGAGTATCTATTTATACATATTATGTATGTGTTTTACTGCCATATTTTGGCTGCTTTATTTATTCATTCATTTTGTAAGGCTGCAGACAGAACACAGCTGCTCGCAGAGATAGGAGGATGTGGTTTGTGTAATGAGCACGGGGCGTTCCAAAGTCGTCGTCAAAAAACAGGCAGGGGCCAATACCAGGAATCGATCAGTAAAGGCAGAAGTACAAAGAGGGGCAAGAACGAGGCAGAATCCAACAGACAAACCAGGCCGCGTACCGGAGAGACAGCCGGCGAGATTGCTCAGTACGCACAGGTCAGGCACGGGCAATACTTCGCGATGCTCCTTCGGTCTTGCCGGGTATCTATAGGTCTTAATGAGAAACAGGTGCTGGACAACAGAGACGGCAGGGGGCGTGACATTCATTCAGTTCTCTGTGTACATTTAGATTTTAGTTATTGTAGTGTAGTTTAGCGTTTCACTGAGGTGGATGTTTATATGATGTATGGTTTTTTTGTTTATATATTTATTATATTTTTTATACTTATTCATATTTATTATTAGTTTGGTTGTTAGTTCCCTGTTTTTGAGTGTTTGTCCTTAATAATTTTCATTTAAAAGGGGAAGACGTGTTTGCACCCACAAAGGGTCAGGCCAGGGGACTGCCCATCTTCTGCGGTGGAGTCTGCTGGTAAGTTTCCTTTAACTTTTTAGCTTGAGCCTTGGGGTATGTTTTTTAACTGTCTTAGATCTTTACCCCCACGTTTTGTGAACATTTGTTGGTTTTAAACCATGTTTTTATAATTTAGTTTTATTTTTTATATGACGGGTTCAGTTATTTTTTGGTGTGGTTGTATCAGTAGTTTTAATAAAGTCGGAGATGATGAATGGAGAGATTATAACTGTTGAGTGGGACAGTTTGGTGGTGCTTGGCACTGTGAATGCATGTCCATTCTGATCCGGGAAAAAAAAAATTTGAGAAAAGGAAAACGCAAGGTTGGCAGGCATTTGATAAGTGTCAGAAGGGGGCAAGAGTATGTGAAGATGGAGGATAACAAAGCGAGTGTGAGAGAGAGAAGCACAAGCGGGCATTGTAAATGGAGACAAAGTGTTTATTGCACCACAACCTCCCCCACCTCAGCAGAAACAGGACAGAAGAGGGTTGCAAGCTCTGGTATGAAACGTGGAATGTAAGAAGACAGAAACAGGCAGGTTTAGATGATGGGAAATTGGAAGAGGAAGTTTGTTTCCAGAGTGGTGTATCTTTCTAAAAAATTTAGTTGATGTAAACAAAAGCCAGATGTAATACCTAGATACCTAGGTTTCCATTATTTCCTTTACCTATTCCATTATCTGAGTGGTTTGAATGGCTGAGAGTAGTGTTTAACCATTCAGGAATAAAAGTCAAATCATGCAGGCTGATAGTTGTGAAGAGGAACAGTAGACTAAAGCAGGGTGCACCCAGACCAGACAGGCCCCTGGTTCTCCTCTGATGGAGAAGGTCATTAACTCATCCTCTGTCATTCTGTGTTTGTCGCGCCTGGCTCGCGGAGCTCTCCACGCGTCAAAAGCGGGGATGTGTACCAGCATATGAATGCCTTGGTATGCCCCAGGCATACACAGCGCAAGCAAAAATGCATGTAAAATTTGCCAGAAATGTAATATTGGCAAGGCTGAGAACTGCAACTGCAGTACAGCCAGCATCTATGGACCTATTATTTTTACATTTGCAAATAACTTTATTGCCATGCTGACTGTTAACGGACAAAAAAAAAAACACATCTTAGTAAAAGTTGACGTTCTCTAAGTGGACTGAGGCATATGCCTGTTGTAAAGCCAAAGACTGTAGCAAAAAGACTGTCTCAAGGTTTGGCGACCCTGTAAAACTGTTCAGCAAACAGAGGATCTTGTTTTACTGGACAAGTGATGAAAGAAGATTGCAAGGCTTTGCAGATCGACCAGAGATGGCACTGTCCTTGCCACCACTATCCCTGATGGCTATGAGAAATGGCCCCCACAGACTGGATGGGTTGATTTCCTTTGAGATCATTACTGGACAGCCAATGTCCACCCTCTTCTGACGGTCAAAGAAATTGGCATTCACCAACTGGACGATGAGCTCTTTGTATATTGCATTGGACCCTGAAGGCATTCCATGATCAAGAGCAAGAACCAGAACTGTTGGCTATGATGAAAACTTTCATTTCTTTTCACCAGGTGGTTTTGGCTATGTTAAGATGTTCAGATGAAACAAAAAAAAACACTCCGGCCACTAGGAAAATGCCCTTGCCAAGTGCTCTTGACTACAAGAACAGCCAGACAGTGTCACACCAGCCACTGGAAACAATCTCATGGTTATTCCTTCTCCCAAGACAACACTGGACAGAATGGGATCCTGCTCCTATCGTGCATGACGGTCCTGAGGACCAGAGAGACTTCTAGCATACAGAGACTTCTGTTCCCCACACAGTCGCACACAAATAGACTGATAACTCGTCGACCCCGCCAGACCGTTGAATTCGCCGTGGTTTAGATTTCCATGAAGGTAACAGTATTAACAGTAATGCTTTCCTAGCTTTAAGCAAAGGCTTCCGCAGGTTCTACCAACAGCTCTAATTGCTGGATATGTGCAAACATACCGTATGCTGTTTCTACAAGGTTTCCATTATTTCCTTTACCTATTCCGTTACCTGACTGGTTTGAATGGCTTAACATATATCCTGTTAGTGCATCCAGCCCTGGTTGGCTACTTAAAAACATGCCACAGTACCGGACCCTCTGAATTATACATGCTCTTACTTTCCACTCTTTCCCTAAAATTTCACTAAACACACAAATGCTACCATTGCTCATCTACCCTTTCTACCTCTCGCCACCTCTGAAACCGGAACGTTCTGCCTCTGGAAAACAAGGTCCCACCCTATCAGTTTTTCTCGCTGCCCTTGTGAGATTAAAAATATATTTATTTTTGTGTGTTAATGTAATAAAATTAATATAAATGAGGAAAATATATATATATATATATATATATATATATATATATATATATTTTTTTTTTTTTTTTTACAAAAGTTATGTAAAAAAGTTTCCAGAGAAAATTCCCAAACATTTTTTTGCAGATTCTTCGGCAGAAATGTTGGGCACTTGTGAGTTGTTTTGGTTTTAAAAGCTCATCGGTCCAGTTTGGCCTCCACAACAGCTCCACAAACGTCCCAGCTGTTACACTAGCAGACTTTTCTGAGGGAGAGACGAGAAGGTACAGGACTGTGTGCGGGGAAGACACACGTGCAAATCACTGTTGTTGCTTACCGGCATGTCAGGGCTCTTTTCAGTGCGTTTTTAATAAAAGTCTGTTGCTCAGCACAAGACAATGACACTGTTTTCCAGGTTCCACAGGTCGGATACCTGGATCTCCGTTCTCCCAGTCGCTCCGGTGCCCGCGAGCACTTTGCGTCGCGAACGTTGTGCGATGTTTTACGGCGCGCCGTTGACGCGGAGTCGAGACGACTGGCGCTTCTGACCTGAAACAGACCAACTGTGTGCTTTTTAAGGATGGATTGTACGGACACACGGATTAGAATCATTTTTTATTTTGGGAATTTAAATGTTAGGCGTTTTGGGGCGATATAGTTTCATTTAAACACTGTGTCACCAGCGTTAGGAATTTATATGCTCTGTGAGCCATAAGTAACTTGTTGTGTCATCTGGATGGATAGTTTTCGCTCAGCAACTTTTCTAATTTTTACTTATTTTCAGTACTTCGTAACTTATGAATTGTTTATTATGTTTAGTGAAATTACGTCACTTAAATGCCATATGAAATTGTAAATTATTTTTGTTTGTACTTTTACTTGAAACGACAAACCGCCGTTTCAACTATGATTCGGGCGCCGCCAAAACAATACGAACAGTTTACGTGCGCCCTCTAGCGGGCGCTATAAGAACTTACAACGCCGCTTTAAAAAAATCCACATTGACCTGGAATGGCCTTTAGGGGTCTTGAACGGCAGCGCTCAGCACGTCACGGGGTCTGTACTGGTGGCACAGCGTTTCTGAACCCTTTCAACTATGCTTTCAAACCACGTACAACTGATGTGATGTTTATGTTACAAGAGAAAACACTATATGATGATAACCAGCACAAGTCGGGATACTAGAACAATGAGTGCAGCGGCATAAAAGTCTTAACAAAAATGGAAAAAATAAGCAAGTACATCAGCAAATTATATCCACCTTATTAACGCGTGTATTGTAATAAACAGCGCAGCACAGTAACACATTATACAAGCAATTTGAGCAATAATACCTCTTTACCGGCAAGAGCTGTGATGTGATACATGACCACTGATTTTTTTATGTGGCCCTGTGTGTGTGTGTGTGTGTGTGTGTGTGTGTGTGTGTGTGTGTGTATTTTCCCATTCAGCTGGTCTAATTTTTTGCATAGATATACAACAGAGCCAAGATCCTGTGGGAATTCCATAGCCAGACAGATAATCAGGTGTAGGCTGACCAACCACATACAGATAAGGAGAAAAAAGTGATAGAAACATCAGGAAGAATTAATATGGGAAGCTGGACATACAGTACTGTGCAAAAGTCTTAGGCACCTGTGGGAAAAATGCTATAAAGTGAGGATGGGTCCAAAAATAATGCCATGAATACTTATTAATCAATAAACCTTCTAAAAAGTGCAGTAGACAAAAAACCTCAGTCAGATCAATATTTGGTGGGACCACCCTTTGCCTTTAAAACAGCATCGATTCTCTTATGCAAACTTGCATTCAGTTTAAGGTAGAGGTTGGTAGGTTCTTCCAAACATTTTGAGGAATTGGCCACAGATCTTCTGCAGACTTTGACTGTCTCTGCATGTCCTCCCAGACTGATTTGATCATGTTGAGATCAGGGGTCTGTGGGGACCAGACCACCTGTTGCAGGATTCCTTCTTTTTGCTGAAGATAGTTGTGTATGACTGAGATTGGGTGTTTGAGGTCATTCTCAGGCTGCAGAATGAATTTGGGACCAATCAGAAACCCCCCTGATGGTAGATAAGAATCTACCTGTACTTCTCAAGAGACATTGAAGTTGCATGCCTAACACTTTTGCACAGCACTATACCAGGGATTGAAAGAACTGGAGAGAATGTGGAAGGTAAAAACCAAAGTAATGTCATTAGTTACAGGGGAATTGGGGCCGTGATTCCCTATGCTGGAGGAGTGGCTCCATCACATCCCAGGAATGTCTACATTGGTCTCAGTCCAGAAGCCAACTAGAAACAGCAAAACTACTATGCTGTTTGCTCAGACTCAGAATTCTGGTAGGAGGCCCAAAGTCTGAAGCAACTTACCACCTACAGGGGAAACTTGGTGAGAAAGGAAGTTTTATACATGTACACAAATACAAGGTCTTGATGTATCTGGTTCAACTGACCCAGTGCTGACTGCCGGTTGTTCTCCTGCCATGGTTAGTGCCCGTGTCAGTATCGTATGTGTAAACACGTGTGGCCAACCTTATTGATACCCATCCAGTTTTTCCAAAAAAACCTCACAATTTTCTCTAAAATAAGTTGAAACTGACAAACCTTTTTGCTATCCACAATTCTTTATGCACATTTAAAACAGAAATTCTGCTTTTTGATTTAACATTTTGGCCAGTGGTTTAGTTTGTTAGCTTCTTGAGAAAACTGCTCCAGTTCCCTCAGTTTTGATGGGTGCTTCTCCCAACTGTGAGCTTCAGCTCTTTCCACAAATGTTCTATAGGATTGAGATCTGGATTGAGAACAATCCCAAGTTTTCTTATCCTGTTGAGGTATGTTTCAGGACATTGTCCTGTAGGAGGACCAATGAGGCACAGCTTTTTGTGTCTGGGCTGTACGTTTCACTCTAAAAAACCTGATTATCTTTTGATTTCATTGTGCTTTGCCCAGATTCAAGGCCGTCGGAAAACCAAACAATGATGGTGGCAGTATCATGCTGTAGGGATGTTTTTTCATCACCAGGGTGAAAATTGAAAGAATGTATGGAACTAAATAACTAATCTATCACAGATGCAAACTCACTTGTATACTTCATTCGCTGCTGGCATAAACTTTGAAAATTCCCAGATCCGGATCATGTTACTCATAAATGTGAAAAATCAGACATATTTGGTTAAAGGGTATTAAATCATTTCATTTCTATACACAAAAACTTTTAATTCAAATTCAAACACGTATCTCGGGGGATACCTGTATTTCTACAAAGATTTGCAGACAGATGCTGCTACAGTAAAACCCGACCATAATGGAATATAAGATAAGCTGCAAAAAATTCAGGCATGTAAAATGTAGGGCTGTGTTATGGGAAGAGTAATGAAAAAAACAATATTTTTCAATCACTGTTGCAATTCCTGTGTGAAAAAAGCAAATTATGTTTTATCTTCATTTACCAGACATACAGAAAACTGATTATTACAGTCAAAATGTGCACATGACAAATAAAATATGTAGTAATATTAATAGAAATTTAGCCAAATGTACACTGTTTTCAGGAAATCCTGTATGTTGGTCACAGAAGGTGACTGTAGTAACTGGGAAAGGGAACGAAAGGAGGAATCATATTATAGCCAATTTTTTCATATCCCATGATTTTATTCTAAACACATAATAAATAAATTGCTTTGTATTTAAATCTAATTTGTCCATGAAAATGTGTTGGGTTCTAAATTGATGCTGAGTACCATTATTTTAAATGGAGAAAAAATAAGTAATGCTCTTCTAGCGTTGGGAGACACCAATATAACTACTAACCCATAACTTCAGCACGATAAAACACTCTAAACACTAGTTGTCTAGTTAGAAAAACACAGTATTATCTTTAATTTGCATATGTGTAATGCGTGGTACAGTATCCGTTGTAGTTTGCTGCATCAGTCTGTGTTTGAGACAACAGCCGTCGTTTGAAGAAATATGTTTAACAAAAACTAAATGTGGGACAAACGTTCAGACAAAGGGAAACAGCTGAGAACACTCATGCAGTTGCACTCGTCTTGCTTCAATAAATTTGTCACAGTACATAGAGTTCATTACAATAAAGTATTATTTTACTACAGTGCCCTGGATGGTATTTATTTGTAGATTTTCATATTTGGTTGATTTTTCATGCTTTGATTTTTTTAAAATTATGGATAAGATTTGGATAAAAAAAATTTATAGCGAAAGTTTCCATTCGGGTACCAATATAAAGCTATTTATTAACTTTAGAGACCTGTTATAGTGAAAATCCTGATATAGAGAGCTTTGATACTGAGGAAATGCTGTACATTACAATTACAAAAAGAACATTAAGTGCTCAGTTTCACTTTTACAGGGCAGGGCTCGATCAGAAAGCTCCTAGCAGCTGTTATATGTGGTTAAATGAATACACAATGCAACAGCTATTTCCATTCTCAAAACTGACTTTCGTCTGCTGGAACCACTACCCATACAAACACAGGGAAACTGCCTGCAGTGTCAACAAATATTTCAAAGCTAGCTTCTGGTCCAATATAATTTCATGTATTTCATTGCTATGGTTTATGTATAGCAATTATCCAGAATTATAATTTATTCAATAAGTAAACAAAATTTAAGCAGCACGTTCGTAGCCAGTATGAGTAAATGCCACACTAACAGCTGAATAATGTGCATGATTTTAAAAAGTCACAAAAATCATTAAAGGCTGTTGCTTTTAGCTTGAAATTACTCTGTGACAAAAAAACAAACATGGCTGTAATGCTTTCAGTCAGTTTGCCTCAAGAAGCTGTAAATATTTCCTATGTATTGCCTGCAGATTTCAAAATAAAAAGCACCAGTGAAAATACTGTTCACCCCCCGCTGAACTCCTGATGGTGGGCGGCTTGAGGAGTGAAGCACACAACTATTGTTTACGTCCAGGATACGCCACATCATCTTTGTCATTCCAGAACACAGGAGACTGTTTCATGTTGGATTATCTCGCTCCCTTTTGGTAGAATATGTGGAAAAAGATGTCAAATTAAAATAAACGACTTTGACAGGAGGCAGCGTATCAGTATGCAGTTATTCCCTTTAGTGCAGGCTTACTGTCTGCTAACCGGTGCACCAACGCTTCAGCTTGGCCTCATTCTCCTCATGTAGCAGAAGCTGACGATTAAACGGTTTCCTCTGCATTTGTGCCACGAACTCCAGGATCTCAAGAAGGCAGGGAGGAGAAGTAGCAAGAAAATGTGGTGAGAGAGAGAATGATGATTTTGAAGGTTGTGCAGTTCAACACCCAGCTTAAACTTCCAATTGAGTCAGCAGGGACTGCAATGCTGAAGGTGCTGAGAAACGTTTCTAGGTCAAACAGAACGGTTAAGAATTACTGCTTTATTCGTTCATGCGCTTTTAAACACAACTTGGTCCTCCGAATAACCCTACTGTTTATATTTTGGGCACGTCTCTCGTTTCATTTTAAAGAATAAATATTTATTTTTAATTACTAAAATTTATTAGAAGGCAGTCGGCAACAGAGAGCTCATGTTTGATTCAGACCAGAAAAGAGTACATTCCAGTCCTTCTGCAAAAAAGTCCTCTGGTTGTGCATCTTCTGATGATGCAGATCAATGGGAGCGAGTGCCTGTAATCCCCTGGAAGCTGTGAGTGGCAACATTCCCCGCGGTGGCAATAGGTTCCTTCAGCCCTTCTTATGAAACACCCATAGGCAAAATGCTCAGTGTGTTCCACTGCCATATAAATACAGCATTTATGAGGAATATACAGATATACAAGAAAGTGATCTACAGTGAAAATTCATTTCTCATAAAAAAATTATACCCAGTACTGGACAGCATTTGACTATCATACCTCAATCGGTTCAGTATTGTAAATTGTTTATTGAACCCTCAGGAAATGCTACATATGGAACCATGAACAAAAACACTTAGGAATGCTGTCGAACACTGTAACAGAGAGTGATTCAAATCAGCTGGAATAAAGAAGATGCTAAGCAAATTAGAATATCCATCCATGCATCCATTTTTGTTACCCACTTAATCCTGAATCTGGTGCCTATCACAGAATCACTGGGCCCAAGGCTATGAAACTACCCTTGAAGTAGGCCAGTCCATTGCAGAGTGACCACATACAGTCACACGCACACACACACACACACACACACACACACACACACACACTACAGGCAGTTTAAACTCACTAGTAAATCTGAATCATGTCTTTGGTCTGAAGGCAGAAATAGTAGTACCTGAAAGAAACCCACACAGACACACGGAAAACATGCAAACTGAGCTGGATTCTAACTTGTCCCCCAAGAGCACAGGGACTGAGCCCCCGGGCTGCCAGCAATTTAATCCTTTAATTAAAAAAGCCAATATTTTAATTCTACATTTCATAGATCTCTGCAACTATTTGTTTAATGTACAGCTTTTGTCTGACACAGTCACGATGACTGCGCTACCCTCTGCTGCAGAGCACATCAAAGTGCTAAGAACAATGTAAGAGACTTATGTGCTGTGAGTACATAAGGTGCTCACTTTGTCCAGCGTGAAAGAAATGGAGTCATAGTGCGTGCGCTGGCTTTGCTAGTCACATTTTTACCACATCCATGGCATTGTCAATCAGCCTGTCACACAGCAGGCAGGCAGTCTGAGCACTTCAGCAAGATACTGATCTGAAACACACCTCAAACCCGCGGAGAACTGTTAGCAAAGAAGGAAGAGTGAGGAATAACTCAAACTAATGACCTGGTTGTAAAATGTCGTCAGTCATGACAAAAAGCTAGTTTCTAGCAAGTGTGCTCAAGCTTTCCGTCGGTTCTCCAATTTGCTTGTTCGCTAATGAAGCGACCTTAAATTCCAGTTATTTTGACAGCAACATTTTGCTTTCTTTCATGCAGCTGTGAGCAGCTCATGCCAACAGTTTTTTCCTCGTTAACCACCAGAGGGCAGAATTTATCTCACGCTGAATTGGATGCTTCAGTCAGATGGTATCAGTGAAGGGGATGCTGGTCGGCCAAGAGATGAGGTGTAAAGCACATTTAGTGTCACGCTTTGGTTTTTTTTGTAAGGCCAAGAGAGAATTGTTTATTAAATGGAAACATAATTATATGAAAAATGGTCTCAGTGATCAGCCACAGTGCAGCTCAGTGTCCAGCTTAGATGCACTGCTCTCTGGAGGTAGCTAACCTTTGAGCCTTTAAAATGTGCGCTTACTGCTGATATTCATGGACTGAAGCCCCCACTAGCTCTCTCTCTCGTGGAAAAACACCCTGGTCTCAGTGGCCCAACATTTGTGAGATGCCGTTGTTTAGCCCGTGTGAATGCTTTCTGAGAAATGGCACAGATGCCATTATTAACTATGTTTGTCACAAAATTGTATTTATTCGATGCGTATTACCAAGGAGATCTGTACTGTTAGATTAGCAACTTCATTAGGATTTACCCACTCATACGGCAGGGTACTCTTACTGTAACAGTTTAGCGTGAACACTCAAAACTGCTGTAGCAGAAGTCTGAGAATTCAAACAATACAGCAGGTAGCATAGTTGTTAGTGGTGACCACTAGATGGAATGGGATGGATTTCAGGATAGTGCTGCAAATCTCCTCTGCACTACCCTGCAGACTCCAGCAGCTGGGAGGTGCCCTCAACCCCTCTGTTAGCAGCCTTCTGTGGTGACCAAG
This sequence comes from Arapaima gigas, assembly GCA_900497675.1. NCBI lineage: Eukaryota > Metazoa > Chordata > Actinopteri > Osteoglossiformes > Osteoglossidae > Arapaima > Arapaima gigas. The sequence goes on along the minus strand of UFQX01000088.1, from coordinate 723,462 downwards.
CCAATTCGTTCAGTTCAGCAATGAATTTCAGCAGTATGCATTTTATGTCTCCGCTTTATGAAGACTTGGTCAATCAGCATATTTCTATAGCAGAGGTCTTTACTGTTATTTTGTCAAATAGTCTAGTAAATACATCACTTATCCATAACCTCTTCATGGTCAAGGTCACAGTAGCTCAGAGCCTACCACGGAATCGCTGAATGGAAGGCTAAGACTATATATTGGATGAGATCCCAATCCATCATAGCAGTGTATTAAAGAAGGAAGGAAAATATTGAGAAAAATCAATTAGAACGTAGTCATTTTGACTGTTAACAGACTCCATAACTTCATACAAATATCGCACATTGGCACTGGGGGCAGCTGTCTTTTGTCTTTTATTTTGCCCAAACATTTTAAATCTTCTCTTTACACCCTTTATTGTATCTGTGGTCAAGCATGTTTCGCACAGCAGCAGTAAATCAGCTGAAATAATTCAGGGCTGATGATTCAGGTGTATTGAAAAAAAGATTGAGCAAGATCCCTCAGCATCACACAGAGCACGATGTCTAAATCGGTTTAACGTACAGTCCGCGTTGCCGGAGTTCAACCGACAATTAGCATATTCTGTTTGCTAGTGCGCCCTCTACTGGTAAGGGACTACAGCACTGTCAAACTTGTAAAGCAAAACTGACTCTTGATCCTCCTCACCAAAGTGTTCCCAGGGTTTTTCATTTGTTTTGCTAATGAAATCCTACTGACAATTAGAGATCCGATAAGGAGGAGTTGTAAACTTTGTTAATTTAGCTGACATCCAATTTATATTCATGCACTGTCTTGGTTAATGCCTCCATAAGAAGAAATGAACTTATTCACAAAGTCAAGATCATTACCAGTGAAGCGTGGTCTCCAAACCTTACAGGTGACATGCATTTGAACAATCTAATGTGGTAGTTGACATGTGAAATTAAAAGCAAAATGTTCAGTCAAGCGCAGTTCTGCTACCCCAGTGTCCAAATGAAATGGCCACAAATTCAGGCTCAGCAAAAGTGACCCCAATAATTTTTTATCTTTCTGAGTTCCTCCGCTGTCTTTTCAAGTTATAATTATACCCTTAGTCTAAATTAATAATGTCAGCATTCTAATTGCTAAATATGAGCCTTTTGCTCATTTTGTCTTCATGAGACAGTTTTATACATGCAAATGAGGCTGCAGACTCAAACGGTGGATTAGGTTTTCACACCCATCGTGTTCACGTTCAGTAGCAGTGTTCGAGCGGGATCCACCTACACTAGCTAAGATCAAGGTAGATGTTCTCTGTTTTTTATTTAAAAAAATTACATGAATTCATCGACAGACGAATTTAATAGAATTAGGGTTAAACTGCTTATTTAGATTCTTACGTGTTAAATTAGGGATAGTATTAAACAGGAAACGCGGGTTATGCTTATTGTCACCTATTAATACATCTATCGAAGAATATTGGGATCTGGCTTTATAAAGAGCCTTCATATAATTCTCCAGACAATCGGACCAGGCTACACAATAAACTTGGAGGTTAGTTGAATGCCATTTATGCTGCAGTTTACGACACTAACTTTAAAGAATGGGTTGACGTGTTAAACCACGGGGAGTTTCTTAAATTCTGGATAGCTTTAGTTTTTAGGTGGCACCACAGAATCTGACAAATTTTACCAGGAATTTCGTGGTGCTATTATCTTCTAAACATTGTACAATTTTACTTTCGGTTTTAGTAGCGGCGAGTGACACCGGAAGGTGCAGCTCAAAGACTAACAAGTAATGATCGGGAATAGTTTCACGTAAAGGATTAATACGTTACGAACGTCAACACAGTAAGGTATAGTGAGGCCGAGCATGTGGTTATGGCAATGCATTAACAACTTGAATAAAGCTAACAGAAAGTAAAAGGGACATAAAATTTTTACTGAGTATTGGAGTACTTCCATTTATATGAATCACCCATTACGATTACTTTGTCTTGGGAAATGGATAAGTGGTCTGTTACTAAATTCAATGAGAAAAGAGGAATATTGCCCAGGCGGACAGTAGACAAGCAATACGATTATTGCTGTATGAATTTTTAAATTCATACAGGGGATGCATTAGTCCTGTACCTAGAACCAAACCTCAGGTTGATGCCTGCAAGGCAGTATCCTTATCCGATATGCTATGCAGCCAGGCCTACTCTGCACAGACATAGGGTTATATTAGTCATGGGCTGGGAATTATATTTAGTCCAATTTAAAAACTCCCATTTTTTTTGAACAGTCTGTATAAGTCCTGCACCTGGAATCAATTTTCTGCATGGAAAGAAGATTTTTTAACCCACTTTGCTATGCAACTAGGCCTAACCTGCACAAAGATAGGGATACATTAGTCTTGCCCCTGGAATTGAACCCAGGCAGAAAACAGCCCCTATCTTTTGACTGGAATTAGTCCACATAAGTCCTACCGCTAGAACCAAACCCCAGTTTTCTGAATGCAACACAAATTTCTTAGCCACTGTGTTATGCAGACAGGTCTACGCTGCACATCATTAGGAATACATTAGTCCTGCACCTCAAGTTTAATCCTTATATCCAACATGAAAGGCAGCTTTCTATCTACTGTGCTATGCAGCCAGGCCTACATTATGTAGACATTAGTACATAACCAAGAATCAAACCCCAGTCTTCTGCATGCAAGACAGAATGCTTACCCACTATGCAGCAGAAGTATAGAAGGATATCAGTCCTTCACCTGGAATTAAACCCAACCTTGTTTATCTTTTGAATGGGTTTTGTCTGTACATTTCCCAGACTGAGAATCAAACCCCAGTCTCCTTACTTAATATGCTAAACAGCCAAGCCTACACTACGTGCATGTACTGGTACATTGGCCCCACACAGAATCAAACCCCAGTCTCCAGCATACAAGGCAGACTGCTTACCTACTACGCTACACAGATAGACCTATAATACATAGACATAGTGGTACATTATTCCCTGACTGGGATTCAAAACACAGTCCCCTGCATGCAAGGCAGATTCCGTACCCTCTATGCAACACAGACTGAGAACATTAATGCTTGACCGAGAGTTGAACCACAGGTTCCTGCGTGCAAGATTGACTTCTTATCCACTATGCTATGCAGCCAAGTCCGCACTGCATGAAATAACAGATACATTAGTCCAGTGTAACTGAACCCAGTCCAATTTAACAACCCCTATCTTTTGAATGGACTTAGTTCTTATTTTTCCTGGACCTGGAACCAAGTCCCAGGTTCCTGCACATACGATAGGCTTCTTATTTACTGTGCCATGCAACCAGTCTTACTGTACACAGGCATAAGGATATTTTAGTCTTTACATGCAAGAAAATGGGGTTTGAGTCTTGTTCAGTGACTACTCTCTTTTTAAAACGCTAAAGAAATGGACTGTGTGAATTGAAAATTTTGGGGCAAAAGTTGTGTATATTTTCAAATCAAGTGATAGAGTGGACTGCTTTCCTTTCAAAGGATGTGGGCGAACATGTACTGTGTCCATTCAGTAGATGGGGGAAACAGTTGAATCTGTACATTTAAAACAAACGTAAAGATGAGTGTGGGAAATAATGTGGATTTTGGCCATTGTGACAGAAGGGGGGGGGCATCGATGTTAGGAGGAAGTTGTGTCAACAGCAATAGTTGTAGGACAGTAGTACTACTTGCTGTCCTGGCCCAGCAGTTGAATCCCAATATGCCATATACTAGGTGTTATTCAGTATGCTGTCCAAGAATCATGTGAATGAAGCATTAATAGACGTAGCAACTAGCACTAAGTACGAGTCCTAAAGTCCTATGTGTAGAGGAGAAGCCCAGATTCCAAGCTTCAGAAGATCCATTTTTTTTTATTCGGCGAGGTAGCCTGGCTGGATAGCAGTGGGGTTATCAGTAACTGCCTTGAATGCAGGAAGCTGGGGTTTGAATCCTGCTCCACGACTACCCATTCCTTCTTTAGAAGTTGAAAGAAATGAAGTGGACTGTAGCAGTTGAAAATGTTGGAGCAACAACTGTGCATATTTTCAAAGTCAAGGAATAGAGTGGAGTGCGTGCATAAAACCTTGGTTCGATTCCTGTTCAATTTTCAGGTCGGCTTGGCTGCCTGCTAGCAGTATTCCACTCAGTTACCCGAGATGCTTGTTGACGGATTGGGTAGGCGTTGCAGCTCTGACACTGTTGTCCTGCAGCAGTGTCGCTGGAATGCAAGTGATGAATCAGATTCATTAACATGAAGAACCATTTCACTCATAGTCACAGTTTTTTAACTGCATTCATTCATTTCCATTTAAAGCTCTCGTGCCACAGGACATTAAAATGGTACAAAAATGAAGAAATCAACATGCACTTTTTTTTAACTTGGCTGCACTCTGCAATTTTCAGTAAATACATGATTCAAACGCTGCCTTTAGTTTCTGCGGACAGGACCAAGGCTTTCTAATTTTATGTCTGAAGCCCAGATACCTGAGGAGCAAACCTAGGACTATTGAAATTATAATCTCCTAAAATGTGCCACTATTATAGTATCTCACTTAACACCAGTTAAACACCTTTTTAAAGGAATACGCGTTGATCTAATCTCCAAAAAAATCTATACTCCCAAGTTTTATTTCACTGGCTATATATGCAAGGTAGTTTTGCCAATAAGCAACTTTATCAAGCTGTAGGTGACAGAACAAAATAGTACAGTTCTTTCATAATATGTAAATAGTCATTTCCTGCTGCAGTATTCACTGGCTTTACATAGTCATTCTTGGAGCATAAAGTTGCATTAAGAGATTGTACTGTCGGCATTAACACTGAAAAAATCACACCCCCCCCCTACAAACTCCCAAGGCACAGTTTGTTTAAGACGTGAGGACCTTTCAATAAAAATAAACAAAATTGCTCAGATTCATAGACTTTCCTGGCTGCCTTTGAATTTCTGAAGCAGAGGAGGATTCATAGTGACAGTGCATCATGAAAAATGAATCACCTCTCCATTGTGGAAAGTGAACCAGCTCATTTGTGGCTGTTCACCTCCCCACCTGCTCTTCGCACAGCACCAGCTGAGCCACTATTGCCCCCCCACTTGTCAATGAAGGGAGGGTGACCACACCCTCCCTGAAGACTGGAAGATGTTCTATCTGTTGGATCCCAGGTTTAAATAAGAATATGCATTACATGTATCAACATACCTATTTTGTTGAGAAACTGAGATGAAGGCACTGTCAAAAAAGCAACAAACAGCTTTTCAATGTGTAAAAAAAAGTTTAAAAAAAACCCTCAGTTTATTACACATCAAAAGCATTCATTAGAGAACCTTTATCCTAAAAGAAAAAAACAAAACACCATTAAATTTAATTAATTTAACGCCAAAGGTCATCAATGCGTTGAAAAGAAGTATCTGCTTTAAACAGTATAGATTCTGCTCTCTCATTATAATAAAACAAACTATAATGGGACTGTATCTGAGCTATGCATCAGATACATTTATCTCCAAGCAAACAGATTTGGCATAAAAGACTGATGACTCAAAAGGTTCCTGAACTTTGTGAAGCAGCAGCAGTGAGAACTTGCTGCTTGGAAGGCCTCGAGTTTACTTTCATTTCTCATTGTCCTTAATGTGTCTCACAGGGTGAAGGAGATGAACAAACTGGATGAGAGACTGGGCCGAAAGCCCCAAGACACCAATTGATTTAATGGCAATGGAAACGAAACTGGATTTGCACACGAACCACATGCAGAGAACCTACTGTGGCAGGTAGGGAGCCAATGAGGTACATGCTGAAGATGGAAGTATTGCACAGGCGCTTCAGAGGCCAGCAGCTCTTCCAACCAGGATGAAGCCAGCTCTTGTTTTCCATTTCCAGTTTTAGACACGCATTACATCGATAAAATGGAATTAGTAAATGACCAAGTTGTTGTGTTACATATCTGTTTTCCACTTTCACTGTTCAGCAGTTACGTGTCGAGGCCAACATGAGGAAATCTGTATTCGGAAAGGGGATTTTTCCGCATCCAGAGTTATTGTTTTCAAGGAAAAAACAGTATTTGCTCTACACAATCTTCATTCAATATAGCACTAGTCTGCTTCATGGCACACTGCATGTGTTCCGTTTTATTTACAGATACTGTATGTGTTTTTTACACAGTAATATACACGGATCTTAAAGGCACAAAATCAAGTTATTTTTGTTGTAGTAACAGCCTGCTTGCTCTGTTTTACCTTTGTCTCTTCAGAATTTGCAATATAATCAGTTTGACTGTCTGTCTTGCATCACTTGAGAAAACAAATGTTGAAAAATCAGAACTATTATTTGCCTTATTTCGAGCAGGAAGTGTAATCAGTTTTACATAGTTATGCAAATGAACCATCTGCTTCCAGCGGCACTTAAAATTAAACACGACTACTTTCTGAGTTTGTCAACTGTCATTTCAGCCTTGTACTTGTCTCTTGGCTTTCAGCACGAATGGAGATTTTTCAAAGGCAGTCCTCCAGGGGCTTCCTCCTCCCCACTTCATCTACATATCACCACTCAGCTGGAATGAATATTTCAGCTATAAACACCCTGTTTCCAGCACAGCCAGCGTGCAACAGGCAAATTCGTTCATTATGTGTTGTAGCTGGCACGTGCTTTCTGGTCCAAAAAGACCGTGTAGTGTTAACATACAGCTGTACACAGCCAAGGAACGGGTGCCTGTATGGAACCAAACTAACTGGTTTAAAATGTCCCCTTTTTCTCCCTATGTTAGAGGCTATGTTTCTTTTTTTGAGGCCGAACAGGATGTGCCAGCAGATGGCTGCCACGTTGCTAAAGTCCGCACGCCGTCTTAGCTGTTAATGTCTGCATTCTGTCCATATGCCACGGTGGGGAGGCATAGGTGGCCTTACTTCAACGGTACGTGTAATACTTGCAAGCCGAGTTTTAACCACGGGTATTCATTTTCCTTTTGGGTAACTTCATTTTCAAGACTGATGTGGATGCATGTGTCCTGCAGTGGAAGATCTGGGAACAATTAGCAACCAAATACTGATTTGGCACGAAATCATATAACAACACTTGTTTAAAAGGATCAAATAAATTTAAAACGGCAAATCCTTTTTTTCCACTACTCATTTGAATTTTGCTGGTCCGCACCTGCACACGAAGAGAGTTTTGCATGGCGTTATACAAATCGAAATAAGAGAGTTGGTACAAACTGCTCTATATTACACACCTCTGGGACGCTATTAACCAGCTCAGACCTGTACAGTTATTGCTTTCAACAGAAAGGCTTATGATGTCAGAAATGCAATCTGAAAGTTTTGCTTTGTTGCAGAAAAATTCCACTCGATTAACACATATAACAATAGGGCTATACCTATTGAAAGCAACACTGCATTAATGCCCTCTAGGTAAATAAAACCTTTCAGCTGGACTTGATAGGGTGTACAAAAACCTGGTTCGCATGTGACTTTGTTCACCTGCTTTGTAGCTATTCTCCACCAACACTTTGAAACTCAAAGCTCAGCAAGAATAGCGGGAGCATTTTTAGTGCACGCTAAATATTCATCACGGTTCATTAAAAGACTGCAGTTGCAGTTGGCGAAATCTAAGCCAAGTCCTCTCCTGTGGCTCATTATGCAGTTCTGGATACACAGTTAGAATAAGTAGCTCTCTGAAGGCAACAGGACCCTATGTTTCGATTTACTTAAAGGAACCTGTGAGCAGAATGGAGCTGTTCCTGACTCCTACAAGCACTTCTTTCCATCTCTGTCACCCGACGGTTGTCTTAGGCTTGATTCTTCTGTCAGTGGATGGAAGTGTAAAAATGTGTGGGGGTGATCTTTCTGGGGGATGGATCAATAATAGAGCTGTAGGCTGCTTGACAGAAAGTGCTGATTTCACCTTGTGAGCTCCATCTCTGTCAGATGACTACACAGGGCTCATCATCCTGTGCGTGAAGCTGCCATCAGGACGAGGAGGAGAACAGGAGAGATGACTGCACCCCCCCAGGATGAACTGACAAATGCTGCTACTCTCCAGCTCTCACCCAGGTCATTATCGCTCCATTGGTCAGAAAGGGGGCGATAGGGCACGGAGAACAGGGTTAAAATGAGAGGAAGCAGGAAACTGTGTGTTTGAGGGGACTTTTGTACTGAGGGTGGCAACTGGTTAATAGAAAGATAACTTACTGACTGGGAAGAGGAAGTGGTAAGAAGTGGCATTTCAAGTACTTTGGTTATGCAAAAGAAGGTAGCAAGGATGATTCTACTTGTCAACAAATGCATATACACATGACAAACAACATACCCAACATAAATCCACTGTTTACTAAAATTAAAAAGGTAGGGACTCCAACTCACAAGTTCTTACGGACATTGACACTGTCATCGTTCTCTAGCAGCAACACAACAAGTATTAAAAACAATAATTCTGCATCAGTTCATTTAAAATCCACTACTATACACAACACATTTATTTTTGTAGTGGGTTGGTAATATTCTACAGTAATGGATCATCACAGGTGAATACAAACACCAAAAACTATTGATAAATTGTGATTTGGGATATCTTGTAAACGTACACCTTTCCACCAACCTCAGTAGAACAGAAAATATTTTGAACCTTTAGTGAGAACATCACACCACAACATCTAGGTGCTTAGTAACGCATTTAGTTTTAGAATCAGTGTTCTTTCTGAGAAAAAAAACACTCATTACTTGATCTCCTTTGTGTCAGTTATGTCCTGTTTTAATGCTTTACTGACAATTGTATTTGCATATGAAGAAGCATCAAACGTGCAGCTTCTGTAATGTTCACCTTTCGGAATGTATGAGTTGTATAAATCAAAGGGGAGCTGAGCCTTTGATCAGTGAATGCTCATCCATGTTTCATGAGAGGCCAAAAGCAGGTGACAAAACATAATTTTGCTCTTTTACATTGCACTGTTAACATCTCTCAGACTGCAGAAGGGTCCATACAGTCATACATGGTCACACTAGAGTTCAGAAAACTGATTTCATGATACACAGAGGGGGGTCACCTTTATTAATTACCTTCCAAAACTTACTGAGTTTAATTTACACTGGCCTGAAACACACACACACACACACACACACACACACACACACACACACACACAAAACAATTTTACTCATTTATTTGGATTTTGTACCGAAATTCACTGCCCAAGGGTACAACGGATTTACTCCTAGTGGACTTTCATTCACAAATACAGTTCCATCACCAGTACTAAACAGAATGTTGACTAAGCCCTACATATTTTTTAGCTGGCTTTGAACGCTACCTGTGGCTACTGACACAAGTCTCTTCTGGTTACATTTATTTCAGATAGTATCAAGTATTGTTACAGTCTCGACTTACAACTGGGTTAGAGACCAACTGCCAGATCATACAGTGAGTCTAACTGGTCGTAAGTCAGATCATACTCATGACAGAGTGATTCTTAAGTGTTTAGCCAACCAAACTAACTTGACCTATTTGGCCTATTTTGTTACATTTCTGGCTACAGAAATATTATCCATACAATTATTAAACAATTCAGTTCTTTATTCTTCTTCAATGTTTCTTTTTAAAAAGTACAAAATGTCCATACATTTTGAAAAAATATTTCAGTATCCTGTGTCATACGACAGAGATGTGGTAAGTGCAAGTGATCCTCTCTGCCTGCCTGACATCCTTCTGTCAGTAACCTGGCTAAGCTCACTGATGGCAGGTCTTCGGTCAGTTGTTTGACTGGTGCAGGTCAGGCAGAGGTGCTGCTTTGGGGGATACTGCACTTGATGTGGGAGTTGTTTACGCAGTTACACTAGGATGTCACATATGCATGTGGTACAGGGTCTGTACACTAATGTAACATTTAATTCAAAGTTTTTAATCTACAGTATAAGCTATAAGTGCCAAAACAGTGTTGTAGTGTTTTTATAATGACTACAATTATATCAGTTTATTTAATTATTTGTCAATTATATATATATATATATATAAATTTTATTTATTGACCATCATGTGTGAGTCCATTGTATGTCATTCTACATCAGTAGCTTATATAGATCATGCTTGTTTTAGAAACATCAGATTATGATAAATCACCTTTTGGGAAGTGAACATGTGACTCTGTGAACAGCCTACACTATTAAATCACCTACCTGGGCTTATATCATTTCTTCTGCTTCCATGAACGCCATCTCTGTGCTGTCCATTGCACTGATATTTAGTGTATACGTATAGCCTTGCAGGTCCTTTGCGACCATCTTAGAATGCGAGGGAACTATTGGCTACTACTGGCACGTATTGTACTGTGTTCATGTTGTTCTTCTGAGAAGAGCACTGAACAAAAATTAATTTGGACTGACACATACATAGCAAAAGTACTGGAGCACCCAGCTGTCTATGAACTTATGGGAATAAAAGTCTTTAAAAAGAGGATTTTTATTTGCTTTGTAATGTATATTAACATGTATATACTTACATACTATAATTGCCCTGCAAAATTCACAGATTTTTAACTCATATATTCTGTTTGAATAACATTTTTTTATGAAACCAAATATTGCACTGAAAATACTGGCTGATTTTTTTTCAGGGACAAATACAGTACATAACCTTTCAGGGCTTCCCTTGTATTTTTCAGGAATATAGTATCCAGGGCAGACAGGGCTCAGTGTTGGAATAGTGCAGATGAGAAAAATGTCTAAGTAGTTATTTAAGACAGGATCACAGCATGGTTTCTGATAGCTGGAAGAGAGGACTTTTTGATATAGCACCTTTTTTTAAACCACGTACGTATGCTCCTTTTGCATTTTGTGTGTGGCAACAGTGCACCGGAAAAGAAGTTCCTAAACAAGCCCTGTGTTGTTAATAACACACAGCAGCTTAACTTCAGTGCTCCAGAATTGTGACACTAGAAGCACACTGTACAGTAAACTGACAACAGAATGAACTTCTTGTGATGAAATATCAGCTTAATTCTGTATTTAGATCTCTGCACCACAGTGTGTTAACATTTATTATGTGAGAGATTGTACTGCAATTCTTACTGAGCCTATGTTCATGAAATCCAAAATAACCCCTGCCGCTCCAGCAGCAAGGAGCAGGGCTGTCAAAAGAACCGACGATGTGCTTGCCCCACAATACGCTCTGCCTGTTCTGCTTCCAGATTCTTTTGGATCCCACCTCGCTGTCTCCTCTCTCCCAAAATTATCGCCCTTTTAGGGCTGCATCATTAATACGCAGCATAAGGATACCGTGGCAATTTTTCATTTTCTGCTGAAATGAACAAATGATGATTTGAGAGCTTGATCCAAAGTTTGCACATTGTTTCACAGGCTGACAATTTCTTGGCTATTTTTAAAATTGCTTGAGGTAATTTGTTTCTGTGAAAAAAGTATTTATTCAGAGCTAATGAGTATAGAGAAACTGGTATTGTATGCAGTCAGTGATGGAATACAATAAACACTGTAAATGAGCTGACTCGGAAAGAGTCTCAAGTAGCTAATGCAAAGTTAGTAATCTAAGACAAAGTAGGTGGATGAAACACACTACGTGGAAAAATAAACTCAGACTTTTGAGGGACCTGCAGAGATGAGTAATTAAATTTGAACATGAATAATCAATATGAATGTGATATTACAGATCTGATACAGTTCAGACTTTAATATGCAATTTTCTGAAGCAATATATGTGTCACGCCCACCGTTCCGCCTTCCGCCCCCCTCGGTTCCCTGATTACCTGCACCTGCTCCCCTGTGGTATTTAAACCTCCGCATCGCAACGGATCGGTGCGAAGTATTGCCCATGTTTGTATACTGTGCGTACCAAGCAACCTTCCTGACTGCCTCGCCTGTTCTCGACCCTCGCCCGACTCCGACCACCGATTCCGCCTTGTCCTTGCCTGTAATACTCTGTCTCTCGGATCTGACCCTCGCCTGCTTACTGACCACGACTTTGGAACGTCCCCTTCCAATAAACCGTGTTTGCCAACTCACGCCTGCATTCGTCTGCTCCTTGCCACTGGCAACACAGAATACTTTGCCTCTTTGCAGACGGCGGCGATGGAGCTCCCAAGTCCTTCAACCCCCGATCCGGCCCAAACCCTTGAACAGCACCAACGAATGCTCGAGGGGATCCTGCAAGCGATGATGGGATTCACTACCTAACAGAACGAGCAGAACAGGCAACTTCGGCAGGTCACCGACATGCTGAGAGAGCTACACTCCGGACGACGTTCGCCTGAGGACGCCAGCAGCTTCCAGCAGAGTGCCTCAATGACAAGCCTCCCCAAAGCCCAGTACCCCATAAGCAAACCCGATAAATTCGATGGGTCGCTGGTCACCTGTAAGGGCTTCCTGCTACAGTGCTCCCGCTATTTCACCCACAACGTACCCAGCTCTGACTCGACTCAAATCTCGTTTGTGATTTCCCGGATGACCGGACAAGCTCTGGAATGGGCCACCGCTGTTTGGGGCGACTCTGAACCGGGTCCTACCACCAATTCGAGAGCGAGCTGCGAGCCGTCTTCGGTCACCCTCGCGAAGGCAGAAGCAACAGCGAACTCCTGGTTAAAATCAAGCAGGGCCATCGTTCTGTGGCCGCGAACGCACTGGAGTTCAGAACGCTCGCGGACGGAAGCGGCTGGAACAAACCCGCGCTGGTGACGGTCTCCCGCAAAGGGCTGAATGCGGAGATCCAAACAGAACTGGCGTGCCGCGATTGGGATTTGGGACTGGAGGAGTTAATCACCCTAGCCATTCGCCTCGACCACATGATGTCAGCTCGCTTGAGGGGAGTGACTCAGCCACCCAGCAGGACCGCGAGTGCGATGGGACCGGTGGGCGGTAACCTTCCGAGTGTCGAACCCATTGATCTCTCCTGTATGGCACGGGAAAGGCGGAGGCATCGTCTACAAAACGATCTCTGCCTGTACTGCGGGGAACCCGGACACACAGTACGCACTTGCGCCCAGCGCTTGAGGACACCGCGTGAGCCCCCTCCGGAGCGGACGGACACGGCGGCGCAACCAGTGGGACTACCATATGGGGTCCGGGGAAAGGTGTCTAAGTCATTCACCCTATTGGTTACTTTCTATTGTCCTGACCCCGTGTCCGTTATGGCATTAGTGGATTCTGGAGCTGAAGGGAATTTCATGCATGCATGGCTAGCACGACAGCTAGGATTTAGCTGCCATGAACTGCGCGTACCGGTGCGGTTGATCGCAATCGACGGAAGGCCTGTCGATAAGGGTGTTATATCGCAGGTCACCGATCCAGTGTGAATGGATGCTAGTGCGATGCACTCGGAAACCCTGTCCTTTCTCATGGTGAATCAGGCCAGCTACCTAGTGGTTCTAGGGTTACCATGACTAAGAAAGCATGATCCCCATATTTCCTGGTCAACCTTAGAGGTCTTGTCGTGGTCCTCATTTTGCTCCCGGAACTGTTTGCAAAACCCCTGGGTCGCGCTACGCTCCACGACCAAAGAGAGTCCTGCTTCTCTAGCAATGGCAGTTCCAACGGAATACTCAGAGCTATACAAAGTATTCAATAAACAACACTCAACCAAACTACCTCCACACCGCCTGTACAACTGCGATTGAACTAGTGGAGGGGGGCTCCCTTGCCAAAAGGTAAGATATATTCCTTGACCCAGGCTGAATTGAAGGCTATGGATTCGTATATCCAGGAGACGTTAGCTCAAGGCTTTATCCGTCTGTCCACATCTCCGGTCGCATCAGGTTTCTTTTTTGTGCAAAAGAAAGATGGGATCCTTAGACTATGCACTGATTATCGAGGAATCAATGCAATTACACAGAAACTTCCGTATCCTCTACCTCTAGTGCCGGCAGCGTTAGAACAACTCCAAGGCGCCAAGTTTTTTACTAAGTTAGATCTTAGAAGCGCCTATAACCTTGTGCATATCCGGGAGGGAGATGAATGGAAAACTGCCTTTCATACTCAAACTGGACACTATGAATACCTGGTTATGCCTTTCGGTTTGTGTAATGCCCCTTCTGTTTTTCAGTCCTTCATTAACTGAGATGATTGGGCAATTTGTGATTGCCAACATCGATGACATCTTGATATACTCCCGAGATTTTGAGACCCATGTGCGCAGCGTCCTCTCGAAGCTATTAGAAAACCAATTGTATGTGAAGGGGTCAAAGTGAGTTTCATCTGCAGCGCGTTTCGTTCCTCGGTTATATCATCAGCACGGAAGGTATCATGATGGACGACGCTAAGGTTGAAGTGGTCATCAGTTGGCCCATTCCCCATAGTATCAAAGAATTGCAATGCTTTTTGGGTTTTGCTAACTTTTACCGAAGGTTTATTAGAAACTTTAGTAGTGTAGCTGCCCCGGTCACAGCATTACTCAAGGGCAAGAAGAAACCCCGACATGTGCCTTGGAACCCCCAGGCCCAGCAAGTGTTTGAAAACCTCAAACGAGCGTTCACCACAGCTTCCATCCTAACGCATCCTGACCCATCCAAACCATTTGTCGTCGAGGTAGGTGCCTCAGATGTAGGGATAGGTGCCGTCTTGTCACAACAAGTAGGCAACCCCTTGAAATTACACCCAGTTGCATTTTACTCGCATAAACTTACCCCGATGGAACGCAATTATGGAATCAGAGATTGTGAGTTGTTAGCTATAAAGTTAGCCCTTGAGGAATAGCGACACTGGCTCGAGGGTGCGGACCATTTCAGATCCTAGCCGATCACCGAAACCTAGAATACCTACGTAATGCAAAGCAAGTGAATCCCAGATAAGCAGGCTGGACCTTATTCTTTTCCCGTTTTCGGTTTTCAGTCACCTACAGACCAGGGTCACGTAACACTAAGGTGGATGCTTTATCCCGTATACATGACGCCGGGGAGGAACCTCAGAGAGACGAACCAGCCAGTGTATTACCCCCCAGTTGTCGAATAGCTACCATACATTGGGAAATAGATAAAGCACTCAGTAATACCCCATCTCCGGCACAATGTCCAGTTGGGAAACAGTATGTTCCCCCCTCATGTAAAGATCGTCTTATTACGTGGGCACATGCCTCGTTGGTTTCCGGCCATCCGGGGGAATCACGCACCTACCAGTTGTTGTCACGGTGGTACTGGTGGGAGAACATGGCGAGGGACGTACATGGGTTTATTGCCTCATGCTCAACATGTGCACAGTGCAAAACCCCAAAAACATTGCCTGCGGGGAAATTGGTTCCCCTTCCTGTCCTTGATCTCACATTGCTGTTGATTTTGTCACAGATCTTTCGCCTTCCCAATCACGTACCTGTATCCTGACAGTGGTCGATAGGTTCTCACGTGCCATCAGATTCATCCCATTCGAGGGTCTACCCACCGCATTTCAAACTGCTGAGGCTTTGTTTAACCAGGTATTCAGGCTTTTCAGGATACCAGAAGATATAGTTTCAGATCGAGGTCCGCAGTTTACATCCAGAATATGGAAGGCCTTGTTCAAACGCTTAGGGGTAAACATTAGCCTATTCGCAGGTTATCGTCCACAGTCCAATGGGCAGTGTGAACGGGTAAATCAAGAATTAGGCAAGTTTCTGCGACTATATTGCTATGAGAACCCCTCGGACTGGAGTCAATTTCTGGCTTGGGCCGAAATTGCCCAAAATTTGCTTGTCCTTGTTTCTACTGTGCATACCAAGCAACCTTCCTGACTGCCTCACCTATTCTTGACCCTCGCCTGACTCCGACCACCGATTCCGCCTTGTCCTTGCCTGTAATACTCTGTCTGTCTCTCGGATCTGACCCTCGCCTGCTTACTGACCACGACTTTGGAACATCCCCTTCCAATAAACCGTGTTTGCCAACTCGTGCCTGCATTCGTCTGCTTCTTACCACCGGCAACACAATATGCCATCTAACAGAAGTCAAAACACCGGTACCTGAATAACAATTGTATTGGGCACAAAAAGTGCAAAGTTAATTAATGTGGTAAGGGAGGCGTTGCTGAAAACCTTGACAAGATATCCCAAATGACAAAACGCTGCACTCGGAAAGAGGAACAGTGATTGTGAGTTGAATATCACACAAAGAAATACCCTTTTAAGAGAATAACTACAAATGCAAAAGAAAGCATAGGCTATTACCACAGAATTAATTCACAAAAAAGTTGTACCATTTAAACAAAGCTGGTATTTTGGCAATACTGTTATTTCCCAGAAAGCTAGAACCTGGTGTCAGGTGCACAAATCATAGACTAATGACTAGTGATGCAATTCATTTATGTTTGGGAGTGTTTGCAGAAAATCACTATATGTCTTTAAATGATAACATTCCCTCCCTGCACCTTGCTGTTGTCCACTATGAAAAATGTAGCAAGGTAGTCTACAGGGTGGATAAAACATGGGAGTCATTGCCCCTGATGACTGGGCTGGATACTTATATAATGTCCATGGAACAGGAAACATTTTTCATAGCCAGGTGCAAACAGTTTCCGCACACATTACTGAGTCTTTAAGGGAATTTCTGAAGTCAGACCGCAGTTTTCGTTTTTCATTTTTTCTCTCACAACATTCCTAGCTTGATTAAAACTGTTCTGATAGGAAACAATAGCTCTACTGCAGAAATGGATAATAAGAGTTATATTTACAAGAGACTGTTTTACACCTATACCCTACTACTCAAGGTTTCACTTTTTGAATTCCCAATGGATCAAGTGGTATATATAAATATAGTACCCGTATCAGAATCGGGAACTCGCAGCACAAGCACCCAAGTGTAGCTGAAGAATATCGGAGAAATATTACATGCAAAAGTTATTTATGATTTTTAATGTCCAGGAGTTCAAAAACATCATGAAACACCTAATTGTAAATTCTAAAATAGCTTTTGCAATTCCACTTAAATTGCGTTAAATTCAAAGGGACATTTTTATTTATTTCGCCAGGACTTGGAACCTCTAACCTGACCTCTATCTAAATGGCCTTCAGCAACATAACCTGCTAATCTCAGAGTGTGATATCACTACAGTACTGTGCAAAAGTGTTAGGCATGCAACTTTAATGTCTGTTGAGAAGTACAGGTAGATTCTTATCTACCATCAGGGGGGTTTCTGATTGGTCCCAAATTCATTCTGCAGCTTGAGAATGACCTCAAACACCCAATCTCAGTCATACACAACTATCTTGAGCAAAAAGAAGGAATCCTGCAACAGATGGTCTGGTCCCCACAGAGCCCTGATCTCAACATGATCGAGTCAGTCTGGGAGGACATGCAGAGACAGTCAAAGTCTGTAAGTACATCATAAGCTGGGTGATCCCCTGCTTTCTGTACCCTAAACCTTTTTTTGGAAGTAATATGTCTTGGTCTCTTTGTAAGCCTATAGGGACTCATTAGGAGGCCATTACAGTACTGGCTGAGGAATTTGCCAGCAGGAAAGCAATGCAATTTATATATATATATATATATATATATATATATATATATATATAATGAGGTATGAAAGTGTGTCCCTTCATCTTACTGATAGACTGCAGTCATTACAGACACCTCTGTAGAACAGTGAGTACACAAGGAGCGATGAAAGGTTACCTTTCCAGCACAGGGCCACAGGGCTGAGCAACATTCTTCACTGTCAGGCCTTTCAAGGTGAGCAGGGCAGATGCTCGTAGGTAACATATGATGTACACTCTCGCAGCCCCTTGCCACCACACACACACACACACACACACACACACACACACACACACACACACAAACATGCTCGTATAGACACTAAACATCAAGGACACATAAATGCAGGAACTCATGTTTTGCTACACTATGTGCAAACATTGCGGTCATGTTTCATTTTAACATTAATAACCATTAAAACTAATCTGAAATGTGACTCACTTTCACAACAAAAATGAGCCTTTTTGGTCTTCAACAGTGTGATGGAGCACTGGTGGAACCTTGAGAGGAGAACACCAATGTGGCCTTGAAAAAACCTTGAGTCTCATGCGAGCTTTGGAATTTAGCATCTCTATTTTGCACACAGCCCAGAGAAATATATTTAAGCTAAATTTAAAAAAAAAGCAGAAATATGACCATTGCTTGAAAAATGTGGTAAAATGTCTGTTACAAATTAAACTGAGTATTATTGGTATCAACAATTTATTTCTTTGCTGACACTTAAATCCAAAGTAATTTCCAGTATTTGAGCTATTTATACAGTAGCTTACTTTAAATGGAACGATTCAGTGTGATTGCCTTACTCGAGGGCACTATGGCATAGAGAGGGGCTTAAACCAGCAAAATTCAATTTATATGTCAATGTCCTTAACCAGTACCTGCATTTTTTCATTCTGCACAGCCAAGCACTATATTGTACCCATACTATTAATAACCTAAGGTATAAATAACAGACTGATATCCTGGCTTAATAAATATCTGTATCCTTTGATCATCTAAAAAATCATAAACACCATTTTAAAAAATACAGTTTTTGGAAACTGAAGGGATTGAAGAAAAATCTTGTTTGCTTGGTCTACTGTATCAGTTCCCTGTCGAGTTCAAGATGCCCAGCATATTGGGCAGTGTTGAAGGTCCTGGAAAGCGAACAGGGTCCCTTATGAGTCGTGGTCACCAGGAGACCCCACAGCGCAGGCCAAAGTTTGCCCACCCACTGTGTCATTACCTTCCTTCCAATGAATAATTCAGGTGGAAAGGTTTGCTTTTTTTCCCTCCCGGATAATAATGTCTCCAAACACTCTTTTGGATTTGCGACATAATTACGACCATTAATGGGTCCTCATGCAGAAATGATCTCTCCATTATGCTGAGCTTGTGACAGGCTCCTCTGAACCCCTCCCTTGGCATCCAAATGAACACCCATCTTGATCTCTTTTCTGTGCACAAAGTGGCAATGGGTTGCAAATTAACGTATTGTTAATACTCATGAGGATGTTCAACTGAGTAACAGGTAGTGTAGTGGTTTGTTCTACTACCTTGCATTCAGGGAACCAAGGTTTGAGCCCCACCTCCTAGTGTAGTACAGCACATTGTTAAGGAGGGTTATGACAACTGCTCCATTACTCACATGTGTAAAACTACCCACATGTGTACATTAGTAAAGGACCATGACAGTACAGCACTGCTTCACTGCTGCTTGAGTGAGTGGGGTTTAAATCAGCTCAGGATGTGGAATTTGTATGTTCTCCACATGTACGCACCTTGGAGACATGCATGGAAAAAGCAATGGGTAATTCACAAGTGGTTGCTTTGAGCTGAATTTGACACTGTAGCACAACCATCCATGATTCAATTCCTTTATGAAAGTCACTTTGAGGAATATGCTCAAGTAAACAAATACATTTAAATGTTTAAAAGCAAAGCATGTTTAAGGGTATTCCAGTTTGCCTTTTGCACCAGTTCCCCCAAGTCACGCCCCCTGGTCTAGACAGTTTCACCTGATCATTAGTTCTCTGAAGCTGTTTCTCATTTAGTCACCCATGTATATATACCTGTTTTTCAGTCTGTTGCTGTGAAGTATTGCCATGCTCTTTCTGTGTGTACTGAGCGGGTCTCCTGGTTACCGACTTGTTTTGTTCTACGGCTATTGTTTGTGCTTCGTCCTTATTTGCTACGTCACTTGTTCTGGACTGATTTCCGGTTTTGACCCACACTTGTCTTGTGACCACGACTTTGGAACAGTCCCTAACATTAAACGGAGTTCTTCGTTTTATACCTGCACACGTCTGCGTCCTGACTGCAATGTTACGCCCCACTGCGCATGTTTACCTATAAAAATTAAAACAAGAGAAAACATAAAAACTATAGATATGCACACATTTTAATCTTGTACAACAAGAGTGTGTGTCAGGATTAGAATCATCTTCCAAAAAAAAGCAAATTATAAAAAAAACCTAAGTAAAATGACATAGAAAAAGTTTAGGAGTGAAATATACTATGGGTCAATATATGTGCTGTCTGCTAATGTTAGTCTTTTTGATTCTACAATGTCACAAAGGCTTTGGGGACTGTGTGGAGGTGGAGGTAGTCTGTTTCAGTTCAAGGTGTGCATAACCTTTACTTCCCACCTGTGTGGCCCATGATGGCTTTATGATAAATGGTGGCCCCCATCTCCTTGTTAACAACCCTCAGAGCTCCTTGTTAAAGAGGACAAAGCTGTGCCCTTTTGCGACTAGGTGGCAGGTCTCAGGAGTTTCCTTCAGCAGTGTTGTCAGAGGCCCTGTGCTGCACCAGCTCCCTCATACACCTGGGGTGGGGGTAAAAGTGTGGTTCCACACACTGTATTGCACTCTTTTACTGTGCAACAGTGCAATTCTGCATCTTACTTGCTGAAGTAGAAACATAGCATAGAAAGCACCAGTTTATTCGGAACATCCATAAATCACAGTTTTGTTTAGGAGTCTGACACCTTCGCATAGATTGCTACTGAAATCAATCCCATAAAAAAGAAATGTCTGTGTCAAACATAGCGTGTTTCATTTGACAAGAGTTGAAGCTATGCTGTGTAAGCAGGTATAGCGGTTGGGTCTTTTACCATGCAATCACAAAATCCAGCAGAGACGTTTTCCTCACAGGGCAGGGTAAACACAGGCCCTGTGGCCTCTTAAGACAATGACAGACCTCCTTAGGTAGAAGTAACAGAATTCGGGAGTGAAATGGCTGTTATTAATAGGCCTTTGCTTTGGGGATCAGAGGTTAACTACCATTTCATTTCACCTCTCATGACCTCAGGAGGAGCTGCCTAATGGTGCCGCTGGCTCTCCTGTTGACAAAACTTGTTTTTGCCTCACTCCCTCACAGCAGGACTGGTTGGCAGAGAGGTTCTTTGAAGCATATGGAGGAAATAAACACACGCTCATCTGACTGCCTGTTGAAGACGTTAGTACTGTGTCCATGCTGTTTAAGGTGGTATCAGATTATACAACATCCTGCTGAACATTGTACCTCCCCCACCTAACCTCACGTAAGACTGTAGATGATCTGGTTTTTGGCATGATTTTGTTTCCACATTTTCACGTTCTAGTTTTGATTTGGGTTTGAAGTCAGACCCCAAATTAATATTTAAAAAAGATCATTCTTACTATTTAAATATCTGTTACTAACAATGGGTTTCAAACTCAAGTCTCTGAGAAATTATCAAAGCAGTTAGTAAAGTTTTCATATACTATATTAAATTATAACTTATTATCACTTCCAATGGCGAAAAATCCAGAATTTCATGAACAAATACTGAAGGGCAAAAAGAAGTTTCATGCACGTAAACTGATTACACAATAGATTTCTACAGTTCAATAAAGAAATCACTGTTTTTCACCTGCCAAGTTCTCAGACTTTTATGACACGATCCTCTGTGGAATCCAATAAGATGGTTTTGCTACATCTGAAAGGATAAAGGAACACAAAGAAACTTAAACCAAACGTTCCTAACTCACTACTAAACAAAGAAAGCTTCTGAACTGTCATGACCACACAGTTGGAGAACTATATATTCTTGAGGGATGAGAAAGTCTCCACTACCAAACAGGCTAGCACTGCCAGCTATGCAGACCAAGGGAGAAATTTTTCGATGAAGGTCACCTGGAATGATTAAAACCACACTGCCAGGGTTTCTTTATGAGCCATGGGAGCATGGGCCCAATTGGTGCTTTTGAAAAGGAAAATGGTACTCCACATCACTGCCAAGGGACCAACTTGAGTAGCCAGACATTCTCGGCCTGGAGCAAAAGCCTTCACTAGACTAATGAAGCAGCACCATCAGAGAATGCAGACCAGTAGTATAAAGTGGTCTAGTTTTTTTCATTATTCTTACTGCTGATGTGGTCTTTGGGATCAGGAAATAATTTTATCCCAAGGTGTGAAAAGAACTGTTTGATCCTAATTAATGCTGGAAGCCATCTGCTGAGGAAATGACATTGTAGATTCTATTTTTACTGAACCAAACACCCTGAAAAGGACAGGAGGTCTTGGTCAAGATGTCTCATCTTAATTTGCGTTTTAATAAATAAATTTATTCTTTTCAGTAGTGTCTTTCGCAATGGTACAGCCAAAGCTGCGGGATCTGCAGGCTCGATAGAAAAGGAAATTAAATGGCCAGTAAATGAATTATTTTGCTAATTTTCTTATCGTATCAGCTTTAAGGTGGAGACAGAACAAAGTTCTATAGCATCTGTCATAGCAATTTTAGTATAATTTATGTTTTAACTTTAATATACTTTATTAGTGTTAAATGAAGTTTAGTTAAAAATTCAGCCAAAACAGAATAAAACAATTTCGGCTTCATTAACCGCGTGTCCTGTTTCAGAACCTGCCCAGGAAACATTGGGTGCTAGGAAGAGGCACACTCTGGAAGTGACGCCAGTCCTTGTGCGATAAACTGTTCTTCAGAGTTAATTCAGCCATAATAACGAATACACGCTGTAGAATATGAAATTGCATCTGGGAATAAGTTATAAGACCATTTGTTTTCTGTAAGAAACCCCACACTCACCACACCACTGGAGACTAAATTTAGCATAAGTGATCAAGAGAATTACTTGTGTTTACACAGTCATTATTCACACCGCTGTCGGAATACAGGAAACCAATCTTCAGAAAGCGGTAACATGTTTAGGTGACAATGAAATATCGGTGGCCTTGGACTATGAGTCACTCAGTACGTTTTCATGGTTCTTTCCTGTGCTGTTCAACCAAATAATCAGGTATTAAAAAACATAACATGCAGATTTGTTGTTTATAAGTATCATTTCTCCGTTAAGCTCTGCATAGTAACAAGTCCGATAAATTCCAGTGTTCTCTTAAATATTTATTTGACAACATTTCATTCCGAATCAAAATAAAAGACAATACACACCAAACGCAATCATTAAAAACTTCATATCATGGCATTTAACAGTTTATGAAAAAGCTGACATTTACTTTTTTCAACTTACCACTGAGACAGTTGTTTTATCCTTTGATAATGTTTATGTTAACTTTCCTGTGCAAAAGCATAACTGAATTCCTCTGAGAACGACAGCTAATGATGCTTGATGGCATTAAATAGAGACACATTGCGCTGTTAGGGCTAGTTAGTCATTCTCAGGGAGCTGCAGTTATGCATAGATAAATAACTGCAGAAAATCTTGTTGCTTTGAAATAATTTGTGGGCAATTTATTCCTCCGAAATATTATTTAATAAATATGGCTATTAGCGCCACATCAGAAACCATCCCGGTCATTTCCATAAAGACTAGTGAGCTATGAAGTACAGACTGGCAGAGCCTGAGAGGGGCTCCTTGACACCAGCTGTGCTGCAATGTTGCTGCTAAATGCTCAGAGAGCGTGATTTAATCTGTGCTGCCTGCCTTCACTTTGAGATGAGGCCCTGTGCCCATCGCTGGCACGCTCCCGGACCCGCACTTATGCAGAACAGCAGACCTGCATATTAAGCAGTCCCTCAGTGTGTTCACCCCACGAGCGGAGTGTACCGTTCCTGCGTGCTCAGTAATTCTTACAGAATCAATGCTTCATGTTCCTTACTATGTTTTTCTCTGAAATTGACAGAATTATCTCCTCTAAAAATAGAGGATCCAGACATTATTTTGTGATAGTCAGACCCCCTCAGTGTCTGCATGATATAAATCCGGAAGCTATGACGATTTCATAACCCTTTGTTTCCTGGTGAGCACAAGGACTTTTCCGGATTAAGAAATATAGTGATATGTCTTGAACAGAGACACTGCTGCTATGCTGGCTGTGATGTGGGTGGTCTAACTAGGAGGATGTACCTGCTGCACCTGAACTAATTACCTGATTTTTTTTTCATGGTTGTTACTGTTGAATATTCTTGCAGTAGAGGCTAGATATACAGTCCTGTGCAAAAGTCTTAAGCACCTGTGGGGAAAAATGCTACAAAAGCGAGGATGGTTCCAAAAATAATGCCATTAACCAATAAACCTTCTAAAAAGTGCAGCAGACAAAAAAAACCTCCATCAGATCAATATTTGGTGGGACCACCCTTTGCCTTTAAAACACCATCAATTCTCTTATGCAAACGTGCATGCAGTTTAAGGTAGAGGTTGGTAGGATCTACCAAACATTTTGAGGAACTGGCCACAGTTTTTCTGCAGACTTTGACTGTCTCTGCATGTCCTCCCAGACTGACTCGATCATGTTGAGATCAGGGCTCTGTGGGGACCATAGCATCTGTTGCAGGATTCCTTCTTTTTGCTCAAGATAGTTGTGTATGACTGAGATTGGGTGTTTGAGGTCATTCTCAGGCTGCAGAATGAATTCGGGACCAACCAGAAACCTCCCTGATGGTAGATAAGAATCTACCTGTACTTCTCAACAGACAGAAGTTGGATGCCTAAGACTTTTGCACAGTACTGCATGTAAAGGTAGTAGTACTATAGTACTAAACAATGGTGACACGTATTTGCTAACAACTACGAGCCTACACATTTTATATCACAGACATCTAAAACTGCATGATAAAAAAAATCCTATGAATATATCAGTCAGCTAATTAAATAACCATAACATATAGATTGACTTGCAAAAGTATTCAGAGCCGTAAGGAATTATGTCGTTTTACAGAATCAAAAATTGTACATTGACATTTCATCCATTTCCACTATCATTAACTGCTTTATCCTTGTCAGGGACCCTGTCCGGAGTCTATCCCAAAATTATTGCGCACTGGGTTATGAAGCCACCTGTGATGTCTATCTGTCTATCTACACGCAAAATCTCAATTAAGGTTTTTACTGCTGGAAAATATTTTAACAAAAATATGATGCTTGACTGAGTATTCAAACACCTTTTTTAGAATAGCGTAGAACATTACTGACCTCCGTATAGCAGCTGAACACACAACACATGACACTCATAAGATACATAGCAAAAATAAATACCAAAAAAATAAGTTATAAATAACCAGTAAATAAGAACAATAATCAGTATTGTGGAAGTGGATGGCTGTTAAAAAAGAACTCGCTTACCTGCTGCAACAGCTTTGAATTTTTTGAAATATGTGCCAGAATGCATAGTGTATGGGACTGTTTTCCCCCCATTTTTCTAGGAAGACTGAATTTTGGAAGATTGTTTGGATTACACCTTCAAATGGTGCCACATATTCTGAATGGGGTTAAGATCAGAACTTTGACTGGGTTTTTCTGGGACATTCACCTATTTAATCTTGTACCATTTCAGTGTAACTTTTGCCTTGTGCTTGGGATCAGTGTGCTACTGCAAGGTGAACTTCTGTTGCAGTATTTCCTTGCTTTTTCCTTCATCCATTCCTCCTTCTGCTTCAGTCCCTGCTGGTGAAAAGCTGCCCTGCAGCATATTGCTGCCACCGCCATATTTCACCATAGGAATAGTGTTTTTGTAAAGCAATGTGGGTTTCCTGTTTTTAAATCATACAGAAACAACTGAAGGGACATCAACCCAATGTTCAAGTTGTACATAAGTGCACTTAGTATGCACATTCAATTAAAAAAGGAAAATACCAAGTACCAGAAATGTTGATTTTTTTTATTTTTGTGCAAAAATAGAAAATTTCATATCTTACACTACAAAAACATAAACATAACCTCAAATACACATACAGTTGAAGGAGACAAATACCACAGCTATTCATACTCTATATTTTTACATTTTATTTTAAGGTAAAAATTCATATTTGAAAATAAGGGCAGATGTACCTGATGAGAGTTAAATAGGTGAAGTGGAGCTTGGCATAGTTTTTCACGATAACCTGGAGACACTGCCAGCAAGTGAATATGGTTTTAAACCAGCTTTGAGTGTTATTTGTTTGAAGACTGCCATTTTTTAGACTCTACTCTGAGACAACATTCCTGACCTTACCAAGATACTAATGGCAAAATTACAATTACTTTTACTGAATGCATAACACATTTCAGAACACTCAGTGCAGCTATAGATAAAAAAGACACAGCTAGGATAGTTCAAACTATGGATGCGTAGGCTTACTTATCGCCGAAATGACACGGCCACCAACAACATGCTATATGAGCAACACGGATTTTATTAAACAATAATGGTGTGTAAACTTTACCATTTTATTAAACTGAATGAACATATTCACACTAGAATGAACACTAGAAGTTTAATTTGGCTTCACTATTAATCAGTGTCTCAGATTTGACCTCAAGTCACAACCCAGAAGCTGTCCTGTCAGATTAATTTGGTTTTAAACCACCTTAGAGACAAAATACTCTAACTTTAGGAATTTTAATTAAAAATTTAAATTCAAGTATATCAGCAAGAAATTTTTTTGTGAAGGCATTACACATGGAATAATTGACATTTAGTTCCGACTAGACGGATCTGTACCTCAAATGTAGCTTATAGTCCTTATACATTGCTCTGAGGCAATATCTTTCATTGAAATACTAAGATTAATTTTAGACATGGGCTAATTTACCATAAAAAATACAAAACTGTCACATATTTATCTCAAAAGACCAATATGCGATTTTCTTCCGGAAACAACTGAGAAACAACATAATTTTCAAACTAGAGAAACGGGTTAACAAATGGGAAACCTTTGTTTACAAAAGAATTGCAAAAAAATGGGTCAGTACAATTTAGCAACCAATACTCTTTAGACTGAGCAAATGAAACAGTTTTAAACCTCATTACTTAAAATAATGCAAAAAAGAGGTGGCTTTAAGTGCAAGTCAAATGCTGCTTAAAGAATCCAAAACATTTCTGTGTGTTACAGCTTGAGTTACATTATCAGTTGCAACCTTCTACACGCATGTGATAAGAAACTAGTGGCCTTTTGGAAATGTTTTTGTTTTTACTGTTTTCTATAATGGAAAAAAAATCTGTTTATAGGGTTTTGATTCAAAACAGTTTAATTGTGCAGATTAACAGAAGGTCAAAATTTAGGACCGAGAAACTAATATTTCAAGCTGAAAAGCTGGAGGCACTTAAAAAAACAGCTGATGTAAGCAAAACACAAGTACTTTCCAAGCGCTAACTATGAGTTTGTCTTGTGTCTAGGCTCAACACTGATCAGGGTCATGGAAATTTATGAAACCGAAAGGCGAATAATCATGAAAGTAAACATTACAATCATTATCATTATAATAACTATTCTGTAACAAAATATTTCAAACCCTGTCATAACCACAGGAGGCTATTCAGTCTAAGGGTCACAGAAAACTGTAGGATATCCTCAACTTTTCGGTGTCCATGAGCACCAAACATATTGTTTTTAATGGGACAAGTATAACTTTATCTCACACACAAAAGCCTCTATAGTTATACCGAGCAGTCTCCAATTTTATTTTCCAATGTAGTAACTCATGGTTTGCTATCATTGTCAGAAATAATGGAGTAATATCAAAACTAATAATGCTGTATTCTGCATTGACCAATTGGTCATGAACTCTAACTGAATCTCTGCAGCTCAAAAACAGAAAAGCAGCATAGTACCATTTAAAATGTTTATCTAGGAGGTCTATGAATCTGTGGTCAACTGCTCCTCACTTTCCATGCCGAAGTGTGTCATAGATTATTAGAGACATATGTGCAAACGCATTCCTCTTCAGTTAGTAAATTCCAGATAAATAAAACTGCTGTCTAGAAAAAGTTCAAGGTCATCTTAAACACAATTCTTGCAATAAAAATGCTGCTTGTGCAGTCACATTTTTAAGCAAGACAAACTAATGTTTGAAATGCTAAAGCTTCTTTGAATGGCCAGGTCCCTTGAGATTGGCATCTGAATTACATGTACCAGCCTCATTTTATAAAAAGTGAAATTAAATTAAAAGACACTACAAATATGCAATATACAGCCAATACAGTAAAATAATCAGCAACAGAGAATAAATGATTTACCAAATTTAAAGTATGGTACCAGATGGAATTCACACATTTATTCTGCACAAAATGCAAAATTCTAATTGGTTAAGAAATAAGCTACACACCAACTTCCCAATTCATACATTACATAGCCAGTTAGCCTCACCTTCTCAGTAAGATAGGCGACTGCACAGAATACAGAGTCCCTTTTCAAACAAGATGGGGGAGTTTTTTTTTTTTCAAAGCAAACTGTACATTATTTACAGCTCAAATCATGTTAAGACCCGTTGGAAAGCTAAATAATTTTTAATGGATTTTTTTTCAACAGATGAATACTTGGTGAAACATATTTAATTGCTTCTTCCTGTGTAGAATCATGAAAAACAGGCTTAAAATCATATATTGCTTTTCGATACAGTGTTGTTGCTTGCTTTAGTGTATGATGTAGAATATATTGTCATAGAGTAAGTGGACTTACAAAGACATATCCAGGATCGACAGTTGACTGGTGGCTCGATTCTGTAACCAGAGGAAACCCCATCCATAGCTGACTTGGAAATCAAACAGGAATTTTCTGTTTTCATCCCACAGTCTGTGTGGGCCTAGCTAGGCTTTTTCTTTTCAGAAATGTGGACGTGAATTTCAGAAAAATGATACGGAGCATCATCCTTTTCTTTCCTCACTCAAAGAATTCATTGTGAACACAGGTTGGCCTGTTTGCAGCGATGTCCCATTTGTCCTTTGAAAAATGTTCTTTTCCTTTTTTGTTTTCTTTTTTACATTCCCAGAAAATGAGTAAAAAGTTTGCATTTATAAAAAGTGCTATCTTTTGTGCCATAGATTTAACTGGCGGCCCAGAATGTTAAATTGCAGTTCATCATTCTCACCCTCATCTCCTGGATGCTGCTAATGATCTTCTTTTGGTGTCCAACAAGATTTACTCCAATCCTTCTCAGGTCACTGTCAGTAAACACATGTTCCAAATGTCAAGCTTCAGAATCTCTGTGATAAAACAAACTCTCTGACGGCTCTATGCACACCACTACTCTTAGGTTCACTTGACTCACTGACATAATAAAAAAAAGACACTCAGCACTTTATCTAATGTCACTAGCATGTTATACATATGAAAGCATTCTAGCACACCTAAAAACTGTTTACATACAACTCTGTACTGTTAAAAAATGATCCGTCCCTCTGTACACAATCATTTAGCCGTTTTGTTTCATTGTTACCTACCCCTAAGGTGATTTAAAGCCTTAGAATAGCAATGTTACAATTTTTTTCTCTTTTTATATGGCAATGTATTCTTACTAGAGGAAAATAATGCAAATCAGCACAGTGGCTAACACTGGTGCCTCACAGTAGCTGAAGACAATGATAAACCACTTCCGAATGTTCAGTTACCATGAAAAGGATGCAAATGGTTACCGTGAGTCAAATGCAACTCCGCTGCCTTTACCCACCACCCTAACAGATATGATCTTTGCACAGGGTTACTACAACAGGAGCAGGAATTAAGTACGACAAAAGCTCTGACACCTCAATACTTCCTACCTCTTGCAAAAACAAGTAACAATCACATAGACCTACAACCTTTATGTTAATGCTAACCAGGTTTAAATATTTATACACAAGTTAATGGCTAAATTTAACAAAAAATTTAGCAAAGGACTTACTCCAGGGTCATCTGTGTCACTGCCTCCAGTGAAGTGTAGCCGCTCTCCAGAAAGAGCTGGGTGTATCGACCCATTTTGATGGCCTCCAGCCATTCCTCTACTGACTGGTAGACACTACATTCTGCTGTTCCTGGCTCCACTAAAAGATTGGACCCCCTGAGAGTGAAAGCGATGAATGCAGAGTGGGTCAGACAACAGGAAGTTGTGCATGGTCCACATTACCACTGTCAATGCATATGACACATCTACAGTTAAGTATGTTTACCCATAACTCACTCTGACAAAACCACAGACTTTGCTGTGAGCAACCTACCTGTCTGAACAATTAACAAGGGTCTTCAGGTTATTGGGGTTGCGGATGAGCTTGTCCAACAGGCCCACAATCTCTTCAAACTTGGGCCGGCTGTTGCGGTCCTTTTGCCAGCAGTCCATCATAAGTTGATAGAGTGCAGCAGGGCAATCCATGGGGCCTGGGAGGCGGTAGTTCTCTTCCACGGCCTTGATCACCTGTTGAGAATATGTATACATGGGGAATACAAGGGAGGAAGAGATTCTACATTCTGCTCCCCTTACCCAGAAACAGTTGTCCACAGGGTCACAACATTGGTCCAAGACTGCCTCTATCACACATGCAAGGGACAGCTCATTTATGATTCTGGCAAATTGGGCTCAGTTGCCATGACAACACATATTCTGTGGCATGTACAGTACTGTGCAAAAGTCTTAGGCGCCTGTGGGAAAAATACTATAAAGCGAGGATGGTTCCAAAAATAATGCCATGAATACTTTTTAATCAATAAACCTTCTAAAAAGTGCAGCAGACAAAAAAAACCCCAATCAGACCAATATTTGGTGGGACCACCCTTTGCCTTTAAAACACCATCAATTCTCTTATGCAAACATGCATGCAGTTTAAGGTAGAGATTGGTAGGTTCTTCCAAACATTTTGAGGAACTGGCCACAGTTTTTCTGCACACTTTGACTGTCTCTGCATGTCCTCCCAGACTGACTTGATCATGCTGAGATCAGGCCTCTGTGGGGACCATACCATCTGTTGCAAGATTCCTTCTTTTTGCTCAAGATAGTTGTGTATGACTGAGATTAGGTGTTTGAGGTCATTCTCAGGCTGCAGAATGAATTTGGGACCAATCAGAAACCCCCCTGATGGTAGATAAGAATCTACCTGTACTTCTCAACAGACATTGAAGTTGCATGCCTAAGACTTTTGCACAATACTGTACATCTCTTTCCACATATCTAAAACAACATGAGACCATCAAAGGTTAACAGTGTCCTTGGTTACATCACACTGGAAACTTTATTTGCCCTACTTCGCAGCTTTGCAAAGTCCTTCTGTATATCTCTATTTCTTCTCTAAAATAAAGATACCATCATACTTCAGAGGAACTTATCTGAGCTACCAGACAATTGTCACGCTGGAGGCTAAAAGGAAGAGTTCCTCGAGAACATCAAAATCAGGGTGACAGAGTGCTGCTTCATTTGGCCTGGTACATACTGCCCTCCTCAGTATTCAACTCCAGGTCTGCCAGAAATACAAGGCACACAATCTTCTCAATGGAGCGCAGGCACGAGGATGATCCCTGCCAGCAGGTCCCAGAAGAGTCTGCACCTCCCACACAGAGGAGATCAGAGGGATCCACACGACGGGCCTAAATAAAACATCAGACCGCCCCCCTTCCTACACGTGCTGGAGAGGTTTAATGATGTAGCAGAATTAATGATCAGACGCTCAGATGAAGCCATCAGGAGCAGGCCAAGGGGAGATCGGAGGTGAATCTGTTTGATATAGATATGACTTCAGATTGCGCCTCTTTCAGGGACACATTTCCAGATGTGTACAGGGTTTGCAGAACTTTCCCGACACCTCAGTGTCTTTGCTGAAATTTCTTCTTTGTATACATGAAAGGCCTTGCACCATGGACACGTGCTGAACTTAAACCTTGAGTTACTGCCAATCTGATAATCCATCCCGTTAAAAAAAAATAAAATAAATAATTTAAATATTCCACATTGTCAGGCTTTGAGTTTCTGTCCAGTTTTTGGACAACCTATGAGAAATCGCTCACTGAAAACAGAATCCCTGCACTCCAACACAATCCTGTGTTCAGTAGCAGTGATGGGATCAACCAGTGTTTGAGTCCTGTATTTCTATTCACAGTCAGCTGCCAACCCTGTGTATGGATTAGCCTGACAGCAATTCAAACACCACAAGATGAGTTCAAGCTTCAGTGGAAAACCTAACAGTAATATTGACAGTTCAGTGGCATGGAAAAGTCGAGTTAGGATACACTATGGGTGAAAGTCACAAGGTAAAATAAAATACACAAAATAGTCCTACTGAACATGATTATTATTATTTATTAATGCCTAGTCAGCAGAATTCCTTTTCAATTGAGAATCCAGTACATATTCATTGCGACAAGAATGATCCTTTCAGAAAGCAGTAAAAGCCTTATGTGCATTTAGTAAAACTGAGAACTGAACTTCTTCCCTCTGTTATGGACGGTGTGAAAATGTACTTACGTCTTGATTACTCATCTCCCAGTAGGGTCTCTCACCATAGGACATCACCTCCCACATGACGATGCCGTAGCTCCACACATCGCTGGCTGAGGTGAATTTGCGGAATGCGATCGCCTCTGGGGCTGTCCAGCGAATTGGAATTTTTCCACCCTTAAAAACAAGAGATCCTTCATATTTGTTTGTTTGTGACTCTTGCCACACATCCCTCGTGAAAGTTGTGGGACAGGGATTTGAAATGGAGCATGGTGTGAATGTCACAGGTGGGAGGAATGGCCGAGGTTTAGGGGGGAGCGCAGCCAACTGGATGTCCTGAAGGTTCTGCTTTGAAGCGCTGACAGAAGTTTGCTGTATCTCTCAGGAGCACATCTTAATTTAGAGGCTTAGAAGTAAAGGCTGGAAAGGTTGCAAGAACACAAGCACAGAACAGTCGTGCAGACTTTCTTGGGCTTGGGAAGCTTTGAGGACTAGAGGGGGTGTGCTGTCACAGAAAATAAACAGAGTAAATCACGTAGCAAATGAACAGCAATTATCTTTCTTTCAGAGAAAGATGACATGAACCCTTGGAGCCTCCGTTTCACACATTGCATTAATATAACATTCTCACTCCCCATTGATAGAGATGAATAGTGTAAACTGGCAAGGAAAACATTTGTGAATAGTAGTAGTGTTTGGGAATTTGCAATTATGTCATGAATAATCATGAGAAGCAACCACAGCATTATGTGGCTGGTAGCGATTCTATTGAATTGATACTGTGTGGCGAAGGTTAAATATGTACATAAACATGAACCCATTAAAAATGCGACAGATGCAGTCTTAACTAAAAGGGAGGGAAGGCAACTTGACACTGCAACGCAAAAGCAGCATGAAAGGAAAAAGGAATGTGATTGTTGTCTGTCTGCTTTGGATTTCATACCCTCGTGGTGTAAGCTGCCTCAGGGTCATCCTCTAGTACCCTGGACAAGCCAAAGTCAGACACCTTGCACACCAGGTTGCTGTTGACCAGGATGTTGCGGGCAGCCAGGTCACGATGCACGTAGCCCATGTCAGACAGGTACCGCATGCCTGACGCAATGCCCCTTAGCATGCCCACTAACTGGATCACCGTGAACTGTCCGTCGTTTTTCTGTGGGAAAAAGTGGTCAGCAGACACATTTTCAGGTCCTTGTTTCATATGTATTTGTTTGGTGTAATATAGTGTATGCATCGCTGTTGCTCCTTAGTTGGCGTCACTAATCTGTTACCTTCTAGGTGGGTTTATCCAGACATGCGTTTATCTGTACAAGCATGTTAGCGGTTGCTTTGTTTTTCATTTCACATTTGTAAGAGCATCTGACATAAAAAACTGTTAGTTGATATTTTCAGTTGATAAAACGTCCTGCGAAATTCCAAATAACACGCAGAGTAAATGCTTGGGCCTTAGGGAAACCAACAGAGCTGTGCAATAATCACTATATATTCTTTTTCGTGGAAACCTGAGCCATCCCATGTGCAACATAAATGATACATATCATTCACAGCCAACAACAATACAAACCTTTAGAAATGTGTCAAGGGATCCGTTTTCCATATACTCTGTCACTATCATCACTGGTTTACCTTGAATGAAAGTGACAGAGTGAGACAATAGAAGATGCATTTCAGGCTTTTTTTTCAGTACCTAGTATTTTGCAGTGATTTAGCATATGCTACATTACATTACACATTGTCAGACATATTCACTTTTCTCCTCCCCGGCTTAATTATCACGCACAAGCGTGAACAGGTTTCACGCAAGCTACACACTGATAGAATTTTCATACTTTGTTTTCTACCAGCTCACCAGCGTGGCACAAGATTAATTAATAGAAAAATCTCAGAAGATTTGTCGCTTTTTTATTTCAATATTAATGCTTTAAAGAACTGTGTAATTGTATTACAAATCAGTGTTGGTTATTTGTATGGGGAAAATGGAATTTATGAGTGATGCTAACAGAACAATATGACATTATATTGCAGGGTTATATTAGTTTCACATCAAAGAGAAGCAAATCAAATTAATTAAAATTAGGGCAGAAAAACACAATTTGGAATGTAATAGAGTCCAGGGGTGAATTCGGCATTTTACAGGCACAAAACTTAAGCAAAGTTACAAACAGAATAATAATATAATTATAACATTAGTCAAAAGTCTTAGGCATGCAACTTCAATGTCTGTTGAGAAGTACAGGTAGATTCTTATCTACCATCAGGGGGGTTTCTGATTGGTCCCAAATTCATTCTGCAGCCTGAGAATGACCTAAAACACCCAATCTCAGTCATACAGAAGTATCTTCAGCAAAAAGAAGGAATCTTGCAACAGATGGTCTGGTCCCCACAGAGGCCTGATCTCAGCATGATCAAGTCAGTCTGGGAGTACATGCAGAGACAGTCAAAGTCTGCAGAAGAGCTATGGCCAGTTCCTCAAAATGTTTGGCAGAACCTGCCAACCTCTACCTTAAACTGCATGCACGTTTGCATAAGAGAATTGATGGTGTTTTAAAGGCAAAGGGTGGTCCCGCCAAATATTGATCTGATTGAGGTTTTTTTGTCTACTGCACTTTTTAGAAGGTTTATTGATTAAAAAGTATTCATGGCATTATTTTTGGAACCATCCTTGCTTTATAGTATTTTTCCCACAGGTGCCTAACACACACAGACACACACACACACACACACACACACACACACACATGCAAACGTGTGTGTGTGTGTGTGTGTGTGTCTGTGTGTGTGGGTATTGGTTATTAAAATAAAATCTTGGCACAAACACAGGAGAGCACTAAAAGACCCGTGATAATTTAGAGCTGAAATATCTCCAGCATAATTGTTACAGCTGTGAGATTTCCCATTCTTCGCTGTCCTCCAGTTCCATCAATTGCCCCAGTGACAGTTTAGTTGCATGATTAAGATGAATTAGTAGACGAGGGCAAGAACCAGGTGATTCGGGATGATATATGGGGTATGCATACAGGGCCCATGCCCATGGCGCACACATTCATTTTTGGAACTGTGCTAGTCCCAGTCACCCCACATGCCCTTCACCACTAACAGTGGAACTGTGTTCGTCCTCTCTCAGCCAGAGCAAGTTTCAAGCACCTTGTTACTGCTGACTGGTGTGATAATGGAAGATGGAAATGGCCCACACAATCTATCATCTCCCAGTCTCATGAGACCCCTGCTGTGTTTGCCACAGGAGTGGCACAAGCTATTCCCAGGGTAACACAAGTATGCTGTTCTCCATCGGACCCAAAGTTCATTGCCCTATTCTCAAGGTTACAGAGGCACACGCGCACACATACACAGACGCACACACTGCACATTTCTAGAAGAATCTTTGACTATATGTAAATCTACAGAAGGTTTGTGCTTCACAGTTCTGTGGTCTATCATCAGGCATCGATTATTCATATACAGCTTTTCATGACAAAATGTTGCTCTTTTTCACTCTGATTAATTCCTCATTTTTATTTACATACTGTAAGTGCTCTTTTGGAAGGAATGATCAAATGAAATTCAAAATATTACCTGCAATGATTATATCATTTTTGTAAATTACTTTAGAATGACAGATACATCAGAAGCACAAAAAATGTATCCTGTGACTCCTAATTTTTTCAGCATTATAGTGGAATTGCTAAACTGTATTGATGTTGTCATTATTAACTGCTGCAATATGAAGTAAATATTAGATAACTATGAAAAAAATATATGTACCATATGAGCAAGCAGCAGGCATATTTTTCCAGGGTTGCCTGCTGCTGTATGTTCAATGCCAGAACAACGTAATGATGTTCCTGGTTGTACCATACTCCTCCTCCATATTTGTATCAACTCTTCCTTTGCTTTGCCTGTCATGTGTAATGAGTTGTGTAAACAAAGACAATAAATGTAGCATTGGACTCTGAGAAAACTTTTTATGAACTTTGGGTTTCCTTTGTTTGAAATGATTGTTCACACTTGAGAATTTTAATTAGCTATTTCCTTCAAACACAGTCTTACTCTTAGCTTGAAAATACTTTTCCAAGAATGAATGACACCAAGTGCTCATCAGTGGCTGAACCAGCACCTATTCCACCTGCCCTGTGGAATTTCCGTTGCTTACTTTTTGTGACCACACCCTCCAGATGGATGATGTTAGGGTGGTCAAACTGGCCCATGATGCTCGCTTCGGCCAGGAAGTCACGCCTCAGTTTCTCTGTGTAGCCAGCTTTCAGCGTCTTAATAGCCACAGCGATCTCCCGCTTTCCAGGAAGCCGCAGGGGGCCACTGCACACCTCACCAAACTCACCTGTGTCAAGGGAAGGAAGTGAGGAATTTTGGATGCAGGACTTTTTGCTCATTTTAAAAACACAAATTATCAAGTAAGCAGTGAATACTCCTTACATGTACTGTCAAATGTGAGCTCATATTCGAAATGACTGAAAATATTGCACAGCTGATATGGGTGAACTCATTGACTCATTTGTTTGATTTGGTTCTTTATCTACCTTTAGGACGTGTGTGAAAATCTGATGTAGTTTAAGGTCAAATTTACGCAGAAATATAGAAAGCTCTGGAGGGCTCACAAACTTTCAAGCACCAGTGTAATAACAAGACAATAACTTTTTGACAAAACAATAATTTAATATTTTATTTTATTCATTATGTCTAAATGCCCAGTTATCAAACTGCTAACCTACATCTGGACTTTCATGTTTGCACTCTTACCAGTATAATAATATAAAAACCATTCATCCATCCATCCGTTATCCTTAACTGCTTACCCTGTTCAGGGTTGCCTAGTACCCAGCCAGGCTCAGAAACCACTCTCTGGATGGAACACCAGTCTATTGCCAGAAACTCACACATTTGCACACTCTACAGGCGCCCTACAACTGGTGACCAATTAAACTAAAACACATAGGCTTTGGACCTTAGAAGGAAACCCCCTCAAACATGAGGAGAACATACAATCTCCACAAGACTGAGCTGGATTCAAATCCATAAGCAAACAGCCCAGGCAATGTGAAACAATGCTACTCTCTGTATCACCGTACCATGCTAATACAATAACATACTACTATATTTCTTTGCTGGAATTTCTATCTAAAGCAAACTCAGCCAGCAACCTTTGGGTCACAAGGTATTAACCATCATGTTGCATGAAGGAAAATGTTTTCACCACATACTCCAGCTGCTGGGGTAACAATTCAGTTTCCTCTGAAATTCCGGATAGGCTATTTCTCACTGAATTCACTGATTTATGCTACAGCAATTCAGAATCGTTCCTTTCCGTGAACAAGAGAGTGCCTGAAGGATTGACCACCCAGAAAACCAAACACGATCACTTATCTTCATTACTTTCACAACAACTGATGTCAAACCCTACATGCTGGACTAGTAGGATTGCAGCAAAAAAAAAAAAAAAAAATCTGGATTGAGTTTTAAAAGGTGCAAAGTACCTCACTGTGCAAGCCAAATTTGCCTGTACAGACAATAATGCTCATGATCATAATAAAGCATTGCTAAGAGGAAGGCTATCTGTATGCAAGTGGAATTTGATCCAATGCATTAAACATGACTAATCGCAGCACGGCCCAGCAGAAGTGCAGCCAATCTAGCTCTCCTGCTTCAATCTGCATGTCATTATTACCGGCAAACTCCGTGGCAGAGAGCGGCCCAAGATTTCTGCTACAGCAATGCCGTTTTTCCAGCACAGAAATCTACGTTCACAACAGTAGGAACCATTTCCAGGCCTGATGAAAATGACACCTTTTAAGTGTTTTGAATATCATTATGCCCAAAACTTCACAGATTGTTAGGAGTTTTACAGAAATCTTGAAATTAAATACTGTTGGATCAAAAATATTTGACTACTTACACCCGGCATGGCCACACCAGATCCAGGTCAAAAACTGGATCACTGCAAAAACTGATCAGGGATATTCGTATGCTCTCGACTACTTTTAACTGCAAGTAATACACCTCCATTATATGCAATTTCATCTTAAGCGCAAGCATGTTTTGATACAGAATATACTGTACTTTGACACTGAATAATCAGCAGTATATGCTCTCATTTTCTTCCGAGTTGAAAAAAAAAGACGGCAAGAAAACAAATTCAATCCAACCAGCATACGCCACCTATTTCCTGTTAAAGTACTAGCCTGCTCTGGGGGATTTAAACCTGAAGCTGTCTGGGGTACCTTCCTACCACACCACTTGCTATCAGAAATTAATGACACCCTGTTCTCTACCCCCCCCCAAACTACAAGAAGCTGGTGGCATGTACAGAATGTGATGATCTCTTTTACTCACCAGCCCCTATAACTCGCTCAATGGTGATGTAGGATGCATCAATCTCCTTTGCAAACTCATGCACAGCCTGACTGGGGTCCTCATAGGTGTGTGGGTCGATGTATGTGCGCACACCAGGGAACTGAACTGCAAAGGGTGAGAGATGACAGTCAGATTACCCTCTATAAAACTATTCACGTGGGTACCTCAGAACTTACGGCTGAGGTGTGATTTTTGCCTTCAAACAATAGTGGAAATTGTCTCAAATGAAAATTCTCTTTTCATAAGCAACAATTCAGAAAAACAAATACAAAAAAATGTACGTACTAGACACGTTTGCGTATTTAACGCACTGGCCATGCTTGTCCAGAGAACTGATGAATACCATTAATGAATGTGCGATCATGAATTTTGCATGAAACTGTGTAGCTGCCATTTTGGGTCACTTACGGAGGCCATTGTGGAAATGCATCTTCTCCTCATCAGGATCTTGCTTTGCCTTGCTGTATCCACAGCGCCTGCAAGGAACATGTGCCACATCATATCCTCTGGTCCCCTGCAGCCTCCTTAAACTTTGCTGTAAAGTCACAGTGACAGGCCCTCCTCAAAAAAACTGGACCTACTTTCCTTTCAAACCAAAACTGAATTGTGTCCTCTCCCTCTTCTCCTGCTGTATATCACTGTAGCCCAACTAACTGAAATTGCCCTACAGATACAGTGTTCATTTCCAAACACAGTGAAGTGAGAGACAAATAATGGTTTTATCTCAGCACACAAAGAGGCATGCACAAAGCCAAGCGATCCTTATCTGGCTGCAGCCAGCAAGATCTCAGAAACACAAAAAAGTCCAGGAATGGACTAGTCTCAATCTTTGTATGGTCATGTAAAATGCCCACCATGAATATGAAGCTTGTTTGAAACTTAAAGTAATGTCTTAATGGCAAATTCATGTTGGAGCTGAGCTGGATTCTGAGATAATTCACGGAGATCTGCTTGGTTAGATCATTTAAAATTCAGTTTATAAGATTTAGTGACACTAGTCACACAAGTTCACTTTCAGAATTTACAATAAATTTGAAACAATACATTAGTAACAAAAACCACAAGCTCTGAGGAGCATCCAGACTTAACATAATCTATAATCCAAACATTTTCCATGAAAATGTGGCCCATCACTCTCAGCTCTTGAGGAATGATAGAATTTCTTTGCAGATCACAGTGCCGCCCCATGCAGACAGCAGGAGAAATGGAAACACTGAAAATGTGACAGTTCCTCTACCTTCTTGAAGACATTTCAACCTTTGCTGCCTCCTGCAAACTGGGCCAGCAAGGACAAATGTGATACACAGAACACCTCATTAATAATGAACAGGAAGAGCAATTTTGATGGCAAGTACCAGCTATCCTTTAAGTCATATTTATGTCTATAAAGTTCAACCTCTGTTTGTTTGTTCTTTATGCGTGGCTTTGTTGTTCAAGCCACGGACTTGAAATTTGGCACACAGATATTTCTCAACCTAACTGAAGTTTTTCATAGTCAAGTTCATTAAAATTCAGAAAAGCTACTTACTATTGTGAAAATGTAAAATTTGGTCTCTGACAAGACTGAGAAGAAGGAGTAGTGGTGTCACATGCAGAGTGTAGATGAAGATGCATCTAAGTATTTTAAATAGAATGTTTGGATACCATAAAAATGGTTTCATTAGCACAAAAATTTTTTCCTCTCTTTTTGATCTAAAATATTGTACTTACTTCTTTACCACAGTTTATCCACATCTTAAAGTCACATATATCTAAGGATTTTTAATACTGTAGGATGAAGATTTCCTTACCCATAAAACTGTGCTTGTCTATAAATAACTTGCTCTGCCAAAAGATCTGTGTGGCCTGAAACAAACTAACTTCAAACACACTGGCTTTACAGACATCAACACATCATTGTGTCTTTACTTCCAAAGTGGACCTCAATAGCATCTCGACCTGCTGTGTGAATCCAGTCACTCTGAATTACTTCAATGGCAAAAATGGAAAAAGCATTTATAAAGCCAATGTGAAAAAGGACTTTTTGACAGGATCTCAGCATGTGAAAATTAAACATATCAAAGATTTGACTAACAAATGCAATTGTGATATTGACTGGGAATTGGGTGAAAGCACAAATATACAGTCAAATGTGTGCACATACGTATACACTCACAATAAATTACACAACACAAATACAATATATACTGGATATGTAGCTATATCTGTTTCACTGTAACAAGAGTTATAGTCAGCATATTCTAACTGGAGCGTTTTTGTGGATTTCAGATTGGCTTCAACTTGCTTCTACTGCAGTAGCCAGTACAAAAAAGTACTGGCTGCTCTTAGGATCAACATTTTAGTTTACAGAAAGGACTGGGGAATGTTTTGGTTTGCTGTTTTTTTTACAAATAATGTATCAGCAAGGACTTTTCTAAAACCAATGGCAAATGTATGACAGCCAATTACATTTTAGGAGTATATCCATCAGACCCGAAAGTCTGTGCTGAATTATTGAGAACCAATCAGTTAAGCACAGAACAAAGATCAAGTCTGTGCAAACTGGGAACTATATAACATCAGCCAGTGATGCCTCTGCAAAGACTGCCATGCTGTGCTACAGCAGGCTAACAATCGAGAGCATCCCTGACCCCATGGGAATCGATGACAGTTTTTGCTGTCCTACCTTCCACTAAGCAGGAAACCGGTGACCAAGGCCAGTAACACGGCCCCCACAATAACAGCCACAGCCACAACTGGGACCTGGCTCTGGTCCTTGGATGCAGCAACTGTTGGGGCAGTGAGAAGAAATGTCTGTGAATGAGAAGCTAAATGCATTATTAATGCTATCATATCTTGGTCTTTGTCTCAACCCCCTCTCCTAATACCATCATATCCACACATTCCAAAAATGTGTTTAATCAACAGTTTTGCCCTGTACAGTAAGACCCCAGCTAGTGCTCAGGACGCACTTCTAGAAAGTGCTCAGGACGCACTTCTAGAAAGTGAAGCTGTAACCAAAACATTGGTTAATGGTGTTATTTTAACATTATGTTTTATTAGAGAATTGCCAGACATACAGACGCATATGAGCATGCATGCGTGCACATACACACGCACACATACCCACAAACACAGACTAGTGTGCGCACACACAAATAATGTTCAATTTTCAGATTAAAACAAGATGTGTGACACACATGTAAAATGAAAGAAAGGATCAGGGACTGCTCCAGGTCATCCGAGAGCGAAATGCATGTGAGCGTGTGCCCACAAGTTGTGTACAGTGAGCCCTGGAACTGAGGGCAGGGGGCGGTGCATGAAAAAATGCACAGAGAATTCTCCACCCCCTGGTTTGGGGACAAGCCAGAGCATATGGTAGGAGAATTATTAGAATGTTTACAGCAAAAAAGAGACGCTCAAAGCCGACTGCCGTACGCTCACGCATGTCATAATGGTACAGCAAGGACACTATAATGAAACAGTGCTAAATTGAGCAGCGTTCAGCGGCGTGCTATTGTAGTTTCATCTTAACCAAACTGACTAAACATTCTGTCATATCCTCTGACAGCCAGAAACCCTATGGTCCAGATGTTGGAAGAACATTTTACCTCTGTTTGGCAGGCAACTGTTTGGAGGTGGACAGGGCTGACTGACTGGTAAACACGTGACAGAAGCAGTCTTCTCTGGAGATGTGTTTCTATGGTAACCAGCATTACGATCATTCTCCAAAGCAGCAATAAGATCTGACCTCAGATGTCTCACAGACCAACTTTGTTATTACTCATCACAATTCTGGCAGTTCTCTTCAAGCATCCTGTTCATTTGTCAGTTACAGCACAACATAACCCACCTGAAGTGAAGGGGTGTCTTTAAAAAAAATATTTCACTCTTTTGCAAAGACTGTACATGGTTACCTATGTTCTCTTAAAGTCATTTAGGAGAGCACTTGTAGGTGAACATGAAACTACTATAAATGGTAATGTATGCATATGCATGAAACACAAGTGGTTTATTACATAGTAAATGAACGCCATATTAAGTTTTTACCCTCTCACAATATTCAGTGATACACAATTGCAATATGCATGTAATAAAGTAAATATAAAGTCAGAACTTCAATATGCTGGTCCAGTGTGCTTTCATTTAATACGTTAAATTCCAAAAAGCATGAGAAGCAGAGAGATGTCAGACTGTGTCACAGTTTAACTCACAGACATATGACTGATACAAAGTCACACATTCAGCTCACTGTAAGGGCTGGCTTCGACGGAGGAACATAAACATGCACAGGCTTCCGCTTGTTTTGCTACACAAGCACAGAGTAGGAGATAGTGTTGACAGATCGACATATACAAACTGTACTGATGGTAGATGCTGTTTTTGATTGCCAACCATACATACGTTGTCTATCATAGCAAGGGCTGATATTGAAAAATACACAAATGATATTGGTTGTATTTGACAGAAACACAAATTACTCACGGTAGGGGCTAGTTTCAAATTCAAAGCGACGGCTAAAGCCGCCGTATCCAGCCGCAGTACGAGCCCGGACCTGGAAAACATAGACTGAGGAGGGTCGCAGACCATCAGCAACCACCTCCATCTCCTTCGACTTGATGATGGTGTAGCTGGTCTCCTGATCCTGTCACCCCATCAATCCCCCCAACCCCCACAAAGAAAGAGTGTGTGACAGAACTGCCTAAAATACTGCCCTCTCCAGGGAATCTTTAAAAGGCTGAGAAAGACCATATATAGACCATATAAAGTCCACTTCTGCATTTCAACCAAGTCTCTGATGCTGTGGCTTTAAGCACCGAGGTAAATGGTCCAGCCATTAGCCTAGACATGAAGAGCTTTACTCAAGCATTTTAAAAACTGGTATTTCGCACACACAGCCATCGTAAGTATTTAGGATTGTACAATATAGCAGGTCATTGCTTTGGAATAACAACAAATCACCATATGGATAAATTTAGGCTCAATTTCAGACAGCAACAGTTTCCTTTCCTTTAACCTCCCATTCTGAGTAGACCTATTTACCTATTTTTATTACCAGAAACACACTTTTGGGCCATGTTGGAAATGAGGAAACTGATATATAATTTCTTTAAAGATTATTACTCCAAATCCTAAAGCAAATGCAACTGGATGCTATGAGTGTGTTTAAACATGTAGCCACAGAAATAAAAATCTCCTAGCAGATGCTGTGTTGCTGGAGGAACCGGACTAATTCCCAGTGGAAGTGCTTGCAATA
This sequence comes from Arapaima gigas, assembly GCA_900497675.1. Classification (NCBI taxonomy): domain Eukaryota; kingdom Metazoa; phylum Chordata; class Actinopteri; order Osteoglossiformes; family Osteoglossidae; genus Arapaima; species Arapaima gigas. The sequence continues at coordinate 679,871 of UFQX01000088.1, read as the reverse complement.
CTGAAGAACATATTCCAGTTAACAAGTAAAGAAGCAAACCACACTGTCACATAGTAGAGGAATGTTATAGCACTTTACAAAAAATTATATACTTTTTACCAGTATTATTAGTCCAACTACAACAACTATTACTGCTAATATTTATTATTAGTCATCCCTCAATTTACATGAACTTGATTTACATATTTTTGCTAGAATGTGATTAGATTCTTAATATTGTTACTCAATTTATGCACCAATCTGCTTGATACAACATGGTTCAGCCAAAAAAAAAATCAACATCATAATTTCACCCAAATGTGTTAAAAACCAATTACACACAGATCCCTGTGTGATACGCTATGGGTGTATGTGCCCTGTAAATGGCCAGACCTTTGATTATGTGCTGTGTGTTTGCCGTGCCTGTGTGTTGTCACTAATGTCACGGTATGGCTTTAAAGGAGCGGAGCATGGTGTGAGAGGTGTGTCTGCCTTGTGGTAAGTGTGTGAACTTAAGAAGTGTGCGGAGCAGCAGTCAGCAGAGAGAAGTAAAATAGTTGTATTTCTAAGTAATATGTGCCTTGGACAAATGGTGCACCACTGGAGTCCTTAGAATAAACTAATAGTGCTCAGTGGATTTCTGTGTTCTTTCCTCACCATTTGGAACAACTGGGAAACTCATGGGAATGAGAGTGATAACTCCAGCCTTGGAGTTTTAGCACTGAAGTCCCCTGGATTTCCAATCACGTCTGAAGTACATCAGGAATAATAACAGTGTGTGTGTCTGTGTGTCTGTGTGTCTGACAACCCTTGGGCGTGTGCGCCTGCTCTGCACAGCATAACCCCCCCCCCCACCTGTGTGTCCGCTGTGCAGCCTGACCCCTGTGTGTGTGCGGTTGCTATGTGTATTGCACGCATCGATCCCCTGTATGCTGTGCTGTGCTGTGCTGCACATGGTACAAGGTAATGTACAATGTTTTAGGGATATCTGGGAAAGTTGGTTTGTTGGTTTTCAGATGGGCTGGGAAGCATGATGATTTTCTTTCATAAGAATGAATGGAAATAGCTGTGTCAATTTATGTGATTTTGCACAACACAGCGTTCTTAAGAAACAGTTAAATGTGTAAATGGAGGGATGATTTTATTATATAATAATAATAATAATGTAGCATAAATTATTACAACAAATGGGACAAATTTATTTACCTTTTCAAAATATTTGATCTCATATTCAAGGATGATGCCATTGGGTCTGTCAGGCTCCTGCCATGAAACAGCAATGCTGTTTTTTGCAGTCTTCCCTTTCTTCACCACGCTGACAGGTGATGGTGCTGAACAGAGAAGATGCTAAAGTGAGGCCTCTTGTTTCTGAGCAAATCCTTATGATTGTGAGTACCACAGAGCACTTTCCTCCAGCAAAAAAAAACAAAAAACAATGAGATCACAATTTATTTATTTTTTGTTAATTGTCTAGTGTTAACTCATTTGTAATTGTATATTTTGTTATTTATTAATAGTAAATTGGGTAAATTTCATATTAATTTAAGAACTATGGTAATGTGATGAATAATTAGAGAGGGGAAAGTTTCTGAATTCTCATAGTGACTAAGTTCACTTTCTGCTCAATGCACAGGTGGTTGTAAATGGTTATAATGCACAGAGTTTTTAAAATAAACATGCATCTGCCAGCTTCCCATCAAGGAAATTTGGAATGTAGAAAGGGAATCCTATTCTGTGTATCTCAAAGGCAGCATCAGACTGTAACCGTGACAAAAAGGGCATTTAAGAGCGTTTAAGTGATCCCTAAGGTGTGGATTAGATACCACCTGAACCGCTGGGCAATCTTTGTGTTACTGTATCCCAGGCAGAGCATTTGTATGGTTGGGAAGGGGTGGTTCAGTATTTTTCTATCCAAACAAAGCGCGGTTTTATCCTCCAACCCAGAAAAGAAACAATTCCTACTATCTTAAAAGCTTGAAATGTGATATGGCACCAAAGGATATGGAGAAGAGGGAGATGAACTGGGAAAGCTTCTTTATCAAGGGTGGCGGGACAAGGGAGCACTTAAAAAAATAAAAATTTTGCAAGCAGCTAACTTTACTTTTTTGGTGGACAATAATATATTGCGTTTAAGCTATTCTCTGTGGCGTCTAAGACAGGCAGCTGACTTCTCATCTAATCCCGTGTGAACTTAGACGGGTAAATATGCAGGCATTTTGAAAGCAGCATAATTTGTGGACACAGTACTAGCAGGTTAGACAATGTCAGAGCAGAATTATTTCTTTATAAAGGAATCTGTCTCCATCCTGATACAAAATCAAATAAAATGCATGTAATTTTGTAAATTACATTTCTGCATTTCATTTAGTGCTTTAGTTTTCCAACAGTTTAAACACAATGTAAAATGTAGAGGTATCTGTTTTGGTACAAATGAACAAATTACTTGGGCACAACAGGAAACCTGCCATGGGAAGGCTGACACCATGAGAACGCACTAACTAAGGCCTCCGATGAGGACTGTGGTGTCACTGCTATAAGACAGAAAGAATCTCTTGCTGGGACTGAACGTGAATCCCTACAAATTTTTCCAACAGCAGTGCTGAATGCAAAAGTGAAACAAAGAGATATTTAGGCTTTGAGATTTTGACACCCATCCTCCATGATAAAGCAAAAGTCTTGGGAGAGGAACACATAACTGTATGGATGACAAGAGGCAACTGCAACTTTCTGCATTATTGCTTGAACATACATTAAATATATTGTTGGGCTGATGAATTGCAGTTATGTTTTTGTTTTCACACATTAATAAATAGACAGTAGTGCATGGAGCCTCTCAAATATACTTAAAAATGTTAATTTAGTTAAAATAACAAAGTCAAATATGTGCATAGGTTTTTGGAAGTTACATGCTGGTTCACTACAGACATCAGCCATTTACTTTTTAGCTATAGTATCTTCAGCCCAAAATTTTCCCAGAAAGCTGAAGAAAAGTAGGAAAGAGTTCTCCTTGTTTATCGAGAAAACATGTGCATTTTGTCCTGTGAGCAGCTGCAAATTATCCAAGATGGCTATTTTTCAGAACACTTCCCTGTTTGAATCCGGAGACAGAGTGTGTATGTGTGTGGGTGCTGGGGTTTTGCCAGTTTCACACCCAAACTTCAGCCAGAAGTTGAAAAGAGTACAGAAAGTTGACTATAAAGAGTATGTCACTGAAGTACAAATAGAAAATGTATTAATTGACTATCTTGGTTTTAAGAGAATACAGAGTTATAGGCAACCAAAAAAAGCCCTCATAACTGTAATGTCACATGGTTGCAGTTCAATGAGAAGAAGCCTTTCTTGTTTCTTATTTGTTTAGAATCCAGCACCCCTAATATCAAAAAAGGCAACACAAACTTGATTTATGGAATGGACATCAGGGCTACTGTCAAAGGATCTTCAGGATCTCAATTTGTCTCAAATTCCCATTTGGAAGAAGTGCGTCTGTCATGTGGACAGCTGTGGTTCTCTTCAGGTTTGTCTGTACAAGAAGCCACGACCACAATCTGCTTTTTGTACATATTACCCCCCGAGGGGTGGTGAGAACCAGCCAGTGGTACATCTCATAAACCAGCAATCGGAAGGCATGGAAACATCCCATAATGAATTGGGACGGGCAGCTAAGCAGAGACAGGGTAGTTTAGGAGTGATTTATTGAAACCACTCACAGGGCCACCATCTGGAGCCCCCTTCCACCCCCACCCAAACCCATTTTGCTCCATTTCTAAAAATTTAAAAAGCAATGGCTTCACCGTGCATCCTCCCAAACAAGCACATTAAAAACTAGAGCACTGCAAGCAGGCAAACAAGGCCGGTCAGCTGAGAAGTGATTAAGGATACTATTGACTGTGTGGAAACTGACACGGGTGAGGCCATTACTCGAGGAACAGGAGGGACCGATGAACGCCGGGGAGGGCGATCGATGATGCAGCGAATCCAGCCCATTGAAGTTGCTGTTTGTCCCTCATGTGTAAAGCGTCACAGCATTTGAGGGGAGGAAATTTAAAAAAAAAAAACGAGCAGTTACTTACACCTGCAGCTCATTGAATTAACACTGCAATCTAGTTCAGAGAAAAAGCGTAGAAAAAAGAAAAGGCTCTTGCTCTTTCAGCAAAAATAATATAAAAAAGATGTTAATTATGAGTAACACAGCACGAGGTGCCCTTTTTGAAGTAAACAGGCTTTATGTCATCCTGTGTAAAAGGATGCTGAGGTTGGTTGCCATACATTCCAGACTGTCCACAAGTCAAAACGAATAATAACACGACATTTACAACATAGTGTAAAACAGGTTTAACCAACACAGTTGATTAAAAAGCAAGGCTGAATAGCCAGCCATGGCAGCCCTCATACTCAGGAAAAGGAAGATGCAACGTGAAAGAAAAGGCCATGCAGTACTATTTAAAATGTCATTCACGAACTCTAGGTGCCATGTAAGCTGACTGTAGCAATAGAGTGATGTACTTTACTTATGGATCAGTTTTCATAAACGCTTTTGCATTGCCTGCTGCCAAACCTGTAGTGTTTGCCGAAACAAAAAGTAACACGCAATAATTAAAGATATGGCTCGGTGCTTTCAAAAAATCTTCAGTGTCGACTACTGCCCTCTTCCCCGCATGTTTTAACTTGCAAATTATGGGCATTTCTCCTGGGACCATGATGAAATTTTTATCATTGTTTTTAAACGGTAACTATAGTAAGCACCTTCAATGACCTCACAAGAAATTTCATTTCTCCAGCTTCCTTCTCAGGTCGGCTGAGTTGAAGTTTTCCCAAACAACGGCCAATCCACACTAACCTGCTGACATACAAATGGGAAACACTTTGGGTTTAGTGTTCTCAGTCTACATTTCACTGAAGAGATGTGCCACTTGTTGTCTTTAAAAGATGGCATTTAAATATGCCAATGTTACTAATGGTGTCTCATTTCTGATAGATTATTCAGCTTGGTTTGCTTCCAGAGGAGAAAAAAAACCCTAAAAGGACAATAATACACTCCTGATGGCCATTTTTTCCATGTTAAAAATACAGCCATTTAAAGCCTTTATTTTTTCTTTGCTACGAGTGTTTGAAACGCTAATCTGTCACCCCCAAAGTGTCCTTTCTTGCTTTGCAAGTTGTTCATGGTACAGTGGTAAAAAAGTATTATAAGCAGTATGACAGGACTTGAATTAGTGTCAACATACAGTAAGTATGAAAAGAAGAGTTTCCATAAAACTGCTGTGCTCTGCTTAGTGATAATACAATGAAGTAGGAGGTAATTCATTATTCCTGCTCCATTGTAGGCTTTGAAAGGAATCTAGTGAAACCCTTCCTTTTGTGAACACCTCACAGTTGCAAGAAAAAGTTTGTGAACCCTCGGCAAGTACCTGGTTTTTCATATTAATTGCTCATAAAATATGGTTTGATCTTCATCTAAGCCAGAATAATAAACAAACACAAGCTGCCTAAACTAATAACACACAAACAATTGTACTTTTCATGTTTTTATTGAACACATTGTTTAATCATTCACAGTCTGTGCTGGGAAAAGTAGGTGAATTTTTGCATTTTACAACTTGTAGAACCTGCTTTAGCAGCAACAACTGGCACCAAAAGTTTCCTACAGCTGCTGATCAGTGAGGAGGAATTTTAGAACATTGCTACCTACAAAACTGTTTCATTTCATCTTCATGTCTTGGATACTGTGTACAAACAGCCATCTTCAGGTCATGCTACAGCATCTCAATTGGGTTAAGGTCTGGACTCTGACTTAGCCATTCCAAAACACAAATTTGCTTTTTAAACCATTCTGTTATTGAGTTAGTCTTGTGTTTTAGATCATTGTCTTGTTGCAACATCATCATCATCTTCTATTAAGTTGCAGGTGATAGAAAATGTTTTCTTGCAATTGTGTCTAGCTGAAACATCTCACATAGGACTGTGTGCACCACGTGTGCAAGGTGGCGAATTACAGTAAATTACTCTCATAAAACCAATTCGTCTCTGGGCTACGTCAAGGTCGTCATAACTCTAACAAGAGTTAGTCCAGCCAGTAGACACTCCCTCCATACTTATGGGTCTTCCCAACATGCAGTGAACCAAAAACATGCGGATTACTCATTACAGAATGCATGGCAAGCTACTACTCTATTTGATCCCTTTACCAGTTAGCAATACCAGGGCCCTCAGAGTGGAAGAACCTGGTACTATACATGGACACGAAGTACTCGAAAATTCTACACATGGGGGTTTTCTAGCTGCAGTCTGTACTCGAGTTTACTAAGAAAACTATTTTTAACTGATCCCTTTTCCCCCAGTACAGTACCTCCACCTTTTGCCACCATGTACAAAGCCTTTCAGGAGAAATGACTGACCACCATGAACTGATCATTATTTGTGAATGTTTCCTTTATAAAATAACAAAAAGTGCTACACTCTAGTTAAATGCTTTTGAGACTGATGGTGGGAAGGCTCTGTTTTCACCTGCAAGTAACAGTGGATTATAGATCTAGGGCTGAGCAACCAAGTCATTCCCATGGTGCAGGGCAACAGCGCTGACACTACAGAGGGTGCACTTTCCTTTTGTTAATGGGCTGCTGCACAAAGCTTCTATACAGATGTGTTTGAAACAAAGACAAGGAATCGTCCTGTGGTACAGCCAGCCTGGTCTAATGACAGAGGCACAGATATCTGCCCACCAACAGACACCGTAAGTTGAGGAAAGACCACACCTGTCCCTTGTATTTGTCAGGTTGTGTCATCGGTCATTTCAGAATTTTCATTTTCAGCAGTCAGTCCGAGGACAGATACCAAGAGTCTGATAGTAGTCTTTAATGCTCCTAAATGTTCTACAAAAAATGTTCTGCTTCACTATCTCAACTGGTTTTCTTACCAAAGAAACATTCCTTAGACACTGTAGGTAAAAAGACAACAGACAGATGTGATGTGGGTTTTCAAGTAAGTAATTTATGTAATGCTTCCAAAAATGCATGTCTACGAGGACACCAGTGTGCTTCCTTTGATTCCTGAGCATGTTACTCAGAAAACAGCTTTCCTGACTGCATGAATAATTTCAGTTACATTACATTAAACTCGTAGAGCATTCTATAGAATTTGCAGACAAGGCACATCTGTTTCCATGATGAAGCTAAAAAAAAACATACTTCAACAAATATAGACACCAAAACAAGACATCTGCATTCCGGAAAAGTACCATGCGACTTTAGAAATAGAGCCCGTTGTATTGCTGATAGGGGAGTGAGAATCAAGCTGTCACTCACCTGCTTGGTTGGTGGTGACATTTAGTGTGACAAACTGTCGATTGTCACCAGCAAAATGAGAGACACCATTGACAGCCTCCACTTCAAAGGTGTAGTTTGTGTGTGCCAAGAGGTCAGCAACCATGACGGAGCAGTTGCGCAGGCCTGTCTGGTGTGGGAGGTAGCGTACGTAACTGCCACACTCCTCAAAGCGCCATGCTTCAATCAACACCTTCCGACACACCACGTTGTAGGTGACATCCCTCCGACCACCTGTGTCTTCTGGAGGTGACCATTCCAGAAGCACGCTGGTCTCATTCACATTGGAGATAGCATTGCGAGGAGCAGTAGGCGGCTCTGCAGAGACCAGAGAAGGGTGTAAATAAGCCAGACAAGAAAGTCAAAATGATAACCCTTAAAAAAGCTGACTATCATTTCCAACATGGCGCACATATATAGTGATTCTGTGACGATGCACTGATGAAAACTTTAACAACAGCATTAGTTTTAATTTCTATATCTGTAAAGCTCAATGTTTGTTCATTTGTTTGTTCTTTATGTATGGCTTTGTTTTTTAAGCTACAGACTTGGAATTCGAAATACAGGTCCTTTTGAAACTAAATTGGGTTAGTGTGTAGTCAGGTTTAATAAACTGTAAAAAATGTTACTATTTTAAAAATTTGAAATTTGTTTTCTGACAAGGCTCATGAATTCTCCCCACACATATGATCTATACACAAGTTGCCAAATTCCTCAGCTCCCAACTCACACACACACACACTGACAGTGCCATTCATGTGAAAATATAAGGATGAATGAAACAATTATACATGTCACTGTGTGTGGTGTTCGTCTGTCTGACGGCACTGTGTAGTAAATACAACCACTTTAATGGTAAAAGAGTTTGATGATTATATATTTGGTTTAACTATTTACTTTTCCACCACTACACACTTTTGACTGGAGCAGCACAAGGTATCCCAGCTAGTAACACTTATAAATTTGATTTAGTAAACATTTAAAAAAAAAAAAAAAAAAAAAAACTAAAGAAAGCTTAAAAAATTGTTTTGTGAAAAATGTAAAATTTACAATGTCACACACAATAAGGAGAAAAGCATCTGCTGAGTTAATATAGGTACGCTGATTAAAAATGTAAAAGTTACTGGTGCACGCCATGTTGTCAGGGTCCGAGTCTCGGCGGTAGAAGGCCTCATCACATTGGCAAGAAGGAGATGCTTCTGTCTTGCTATAGCTGTGAGGAGGACACTTAGAGCAGCTCTGAGTCTGGGCGGAAGACTTAAAGAACCCAGGTCTGCATGCTGCAAGGACACAGAGGCGACATGCTAAGCAAATGCAAAAAATGCAAACATACAAGGGTGCTATGAGGTGATCACAGACAAGTCATGAAGAAACCAAAATAATACACGTAGTTCATTGATAAGAGTTTGATGACTTACATGATTTAAATGCTATTTAAAGCAAGGTTCTTGATAGAATCAATGTGCATTTGTGGATGCAAATTTTGTAACGCACATTTAATCTTTAAGCCCTGCAAACAAAACTGCAGCAGGTCACAAAATTTTTTAAAACTACTGTAAATGATCCTTTCTCTGGCCACTTGTCCTTTGCTCTCAATAGACTCCTAAAATATAAAATAATTGGGTATTAAACATCATTCACAGCTGTTCTTAGCAATAAAGAGACAAGATGCAGGATAGGTAATCTAATTCCCTCCGCTATTTAAATGCCATATTGAATGCAGACACTAGACACTTCTGCATTCTATGCATTCTTGACAAGCCGAAATAAATTTAGATCATTTACTGCCATAAAGAAAGACAGATTACCTGAGAGCTCTGTGCCAAGAGGTGCAGAGAAAAGCATTAATGAAAAGTCTGCTAGTGCACATAAGGAGGAGACAAAGGCACAGCAGTGGGACGTTGATCAGCCAGCACTCCTCCGTGAAGGAAAAAATAGAAATTGGCTGGATAATGACTGTATACATTGCATGACGGGAATTTGTTTTTCCAACGCCAAACATGAGCATGTCTTACCACTATAGTGGAAAAAGAAAATACATTTTTATAATAAAAAAGCTGTCTTATTATTACGAATGGGTTATTATTATCTTATTATTACCTACTTCTAGAGCGGTGAAATCCTATTTCTAAGATACAAACTTAGAAAACCTGCTGTGGAAATTGAAAAAAAAATTATTAAGATCAAGAAATCAAGCCATTTTGGGACAAAATAAAGAATTATGTACATCCATAAACAAGCTAAATTTTGTAGTGCGATACTAAGTTATACACAATGGATGAATGCTCCTTATTAAAGTGGATAATAATTCAACACTTTCACTCTGCACTGACTTGTGGTTTTCAGTCAGTTCGCCCACCACCATCTAAAACAGACTGATGGCCTGGTGAATGGAATGGCCAAGGACCTGCATGCTGGTGGGGTGGATTTACGGCAAAGTTGGACAATTGTGCCTGGCCAGTTTCACAGTCCAGGGTTAACCTGTCTTTCTGATAAAGGTGTCCCCTCATCATTTGTCATAAGACAAATTACCCAGCTGAGCAGTGAGCTGAAAAAAATGGATAGGTTACCAATGTGTGAATTAATTCACATTCATGCTACAGAAGTCAGTGTTCCACAATTTCTCAGACGTACACATAAAGTAAAGCAGCTGAATTGCCCCAGCAGCGGGAAAATTTCAAGCTTTTTGATTGCTCCATTTATGCACAGCCCCAAGGGCCTGACTATATCACACTTGTCCTTGGCTCGACATTCGTGTCCTTGACACAAAAACGCAGATGCAAGAAATTTGTTTCAGACTGCTGTTCCTCAAACATGTAGAAGCCCCAGGGTCCCCAGAGAAGTCAGTGACATTGCATTCATGTTGAACAACATTTGCATGTCTTGTTATTAAACTGTCAAAGTGACACAGAATGGAGCAACTGACTGTGTCATCGTTGTATAACTTGGGCTTTGCTTCAAAGAGACATCGTGTCGCTAAATGAAAGCAGTTTGTCTGATTCTGATAACACGTGGTATCAGTGGTCTAGTTTAGCTATGTCCAGCGAGACAGGAACTGCTGTTTGGCAGCCTCTTATAGAATGCATCCACACAGACTGGGATTGATTGGAGACACTTTGTTCCCATCGTGCCAGGCTAGCATTTCCATCTTATAAAATGCAGAGTGGGTCAGAGTGATTCAATAAAAAGGGCAGGATGATGCAGCCCAGGCCTTGCTGCTGTGCTGCAGAGGAAATACCCATTCCTCAGCAGGCCGCTCTATTCCTTCTGCATACAAAGAAAGCAAGGCCAGGGCCATGACTGCAAAGCAGGTAGCGTAGGGGTGAAGGGGCAGGGCAGGTAACTGAGTACTCATAGTTTCAAAGATTAAGGGAGAAGGTGTGGTTGTACACTTTAGCAAGATACCAGAAGTCTTTTTAGTAAAAATTTCAACTTGCAAAAAAGAGAAAAAAATACTGTCAACTATGCAAATTCTACAGAAAAAGTACAGGTAAGTACAAGTACACTATAGCAAAGTCATCTGAAAACAAAAAAGAAATAATCCGGGTATAAGACCAAATTTGTTCTGATTATATCTGCATTCAATGCTATTCAGTGCATATATATTTTTCCAGAAATATATGTTCACACTAACATCACTCGACTCCTGTCCTCTCATCATACTTGCATCTCACCACATACTGTAGCACAATGGATTTCCCTCCAAGCTGTTTTTTTTCACAAAAAGCCACCCCTCATTCTCACCATACATAGAATATGTCACTGCTTGTGCAATTTTTTCCCATTATGTTACCAGATCACTGTTAGCAGATAACTCTGCTTTGTGTACTTGATATGATGTAAACCACTGAGAGGTCAACTAGCCTCCCTCCTCCCTTAGCACCTTGCCTCTGATGCCAGACGCTCACAAGAATAAACCTTCAAAAACACAGCAAGCAAAAGCACAACTGTTTAGTGAGTGCTTTACTCACACTGTTAGCCACCATTTGGTAAGCAACATTCTTACTAACAAGCAAAAGTGAATGGATTCTGGTTAAGCATATCATATAAAATAATACATTATATATCTCTATATCTATTAAGCTAAACCTCTGTCTTTTTGTTTGTTCTTTATGCACAGTTCTGTTTTTCAAGCCACAGACTCGAAATCTTGCACACAGGTACTTCTCACCCTTGGTGAGGTTTTCGCATAGTCAGTTCCAGGAAACTGCAGGAAGGCTACTTACTATCTTGAAAATTTAAAATTTGCCATCTGACAGGGATTGGAGAAGTGGGAGAAGTGATGTCACACACAGAGCCTACAAATGTACATCATGCTGTCGGATTTCTTCAGCCCACACACACAAACACACACAGACACACACTAGCACACTTTCTGCAAAAAATACGAGCACAGCCACCTTACCTGTTTTATAAATACACACTGATATTCTCTGTCAAACACTAAAAAACTGGAAGATAAAAAAGTTTGCTTATATATAATTTAGTACTGTATGCACATTACTATGGCTAGTGTGTGGGTTGCTGTCAGTACTAATCGTGTATTCAGCAACACGAGCCAATAGTTGTTATTTTGTGAACAAATGAAAATGTAAAAATTAATCAGGATGTATACACAACAGGCACAGCACTACATACATTAGTAATACAAGGTTAATGAAGTTTGACGGTATACACTCACTGAACGTTGTTCTAATACAAGGTAGGACTCTCCCTTTGCTCTCAGAACAGCCTAAATTCTTCATGGCATGGATTCAACAAGGTGCTGGAAACATTCCTTTGAGATTCTGATCCATGTTGACATGATTGTATCATGTAGTTGCTGCAGATTGGTCAGCCACATATTCATACTGCCAATCTGCCATTCTACCTCATCCTAAAGGTGCTCTACTAGATTCAGATCTGGTGACTGGGGAGCCAGCTGTCATGTTCATGGAATCAGTTGAGATGACTTGTGCTTTGTGACACGACACATTATCATGTTAGAAGTAGCCATCAGAAGATGCATTAATTGTGGACAGTTTGTGACTGTGGCATTCAAACAATGCTCAGTTGGTATTAGGGGGTACAATGTGTGCTAAGAAAACATTCCCTACAACATTATACCACCATTACCAGCCTAAACTGTTGACAAAAGGCAATTGGGTCTATGGTTTCATGCTATTTATGCCAAATTCTGACCCCACCATCTGTGTGTCACAGGAAAAATTGAGATTCATCAGACCAGCCAACATTTTTCCAATCTTCATCTGTGTAGTTTTGGTGAACCAGTGAGCACTGTAGTCTCCGTATCCTGTTCCTGGCTGACACTAGTGAAGCCCGATGTGGTCTTCTGCAGTTGCAGCTCATTCGACTCAAGGTTTAATGAGTCATGCATTCAAAGATGCGGTTTTAAAGAGTGGTTATTTGAGTTACTGTAGCTTTCTTGTCAGCTTGAATTAGTCTGGCCATTTTCCTCTGATCTCTCTCATCAGCAAAGGTGTTCACCCACAGAATTACTGCTCACTGCTGATTTTTTTTTGTTTTTCACACAGTTCTGTATAGACTCTGGAGACTGTTGTGCATGAAACTCTGAGGGGAGCTGCAGTTTCTGAAATACTCAAACCACCCCATCTTGCAGCAAAAACTATGCCACTGTCAAAGTCACTTAGTTCATATTTTTTTCCCATTCTGAACTTTGATTTGAACATTCACTGAAGTTCATAATCCGTGTCTGTATGATTTTCTGGACTGCAGTGCTGCCACGTGATTGGCTGATTGGATAATGGCATGAACAAGTAGAACATGTCCATATGGTGCAAAGTGCACCCCAACCTCCCTTCTCACCAAAAATTTATGTTGGTCAGATGTATGTGACATAATGAGGTATCACTTTATTTTGAATGGCTGATTTCTGTAAAACCTACTATCAGTCTATACCGAAGTAAAATAACTTTACTTTGTGTGTTGTAAAATCAATTTTTCATGGTGTTTAACTGGTGCAGTTGGAGTTAGACAGGCACTTTACAATTCTACAAGGAATTTCCAGTCTTCCATCCCCTTCGATATCCACAGAGTTGCAAGTCTGCTCTGCTCAGTCAGATGAGTGGGGAACTGAGGCTGAACTTTGATGTGCTTCTATCTTTATCATGTGTGATCCATTACTTTCCAGACATGGTTGGAGGGCAGACTATCAAAGTTCTCTCTCTCTCCACACCCCAATGTATTTTAGTTTCACACTGGGATTAACCCTTGATTCCTGGTTCACTGCTACACATGATGGTAAGTATTGTTCAACCAAGCTAGCCCCAGAGCGTCAGGTGTGATGCCTACAGCAGAGGACACAGCAGGGGCTGCTGTGTGGGAGTTCACCATCACATTGAAATCAATGCAGTTCAAACCCAATGACCCATATCTAGCCTTCAAAAATAGTAGCAGCTCATAGAAAACAAAAATGTACTTCTTTGAGATTGTTAGCTCATCTATAAAAAAAAAAAAAATCGCTCTACATTTCAATTTTGGTTGTTAAAGAAAAATATCCATGCATCCATCCATTTGAAAATATTTAGCCATTTCATTCACATACACATCTGACTTAGCTATTATATGTGTAGTTAGACTGATCAGCTACTTTCATTTATGTTCCTTAATTCTCAATAGCATTAAGAATATAATGGACATGGTGTTGAAGAGGAAATATTCTAATTTCCAAGTGCCAATGGCCATTTGAACAGTGTGTCCCTTTCCTCCTTTCATATCACCACCATTCTGCCATTTGTTAATGGGCTGTCAGGGGCTCCACTTTATAACAGGAATCCACTTCAAATCACCGGGTGCTCATGGCGACCTTGCAATTACTATTACCCTCCCTCCTGCTGGGTCACCTGACAAGTGATGATTCAGATAGACCCCCCGCAGTCCCTTGTTAATGGAAAAGCAGTTTATTTCTGAGCGGGTGCTGAGGTGTGTGAAGCACAGTGACACAGCGTCAAGGGGAGACCTGAACCTAGCAGATACAGATTTATACAATCGGCACCTCGTGAATAATAGGATGCAAGCTTAAGAACAAGAATTAGATGGAAGATTAATATCCCTCTGTTTTGTGGAACATAATCACCACGGAAGCCCGTTTAGAGGTCTCTAGAACTATAAAACAAAAACTTACTGGAGTGACTGTGCTCTAAATCAAATCGTAATTAAAAAATTACAAAAATTCACCATCTCTTGATCTTTAAACAATTTGCCACCTAACATGCTACATCTGATGCCTGCTAAGCTGAACAATACAGATCACAACACAACAGAGGGCATTTTCCACCTTTCAGCCAACACGACTTTGACTCTTCTTGACCAGACAAACTGCAATATGACAGAAGAGTCCACCTTAACAGAAACAAGCTAACCTCTAAATAAATAACATGGTAAGTTAGAGCTCAGTATTACAGTTCGCAGTCAGTCCATTGGATTACATTGGGATGAGTGTGGAAAAAACTCTTTTGTCTGCTCCCACCGATTAAGCACAAATGTACCTCAAGAAAAGATTTACTAATATTTAATCTCCATCCCTGTCACCCATTTCCAAAATTTATATTCAGTCTGTCACATGCATTCACTTGGTCTTTCTTCTTTACGGTGAATTGCGTGGCTCTTAGCACTGTACGAGAATGTGAATTCATTGTTTCCTAAAACAAGACAGGTGTGGTTTCTGGTTGTCCTGCTCCTTTTGTTCATCCTTCATATGAGGAATAACTAAGGGAAGCAGATGTTTCTCTCCAACAATGTACTGCATCAGAATGCCCTTGTTACTCTGGGGGGGTGACAGTAGAGGGGCTGTGGGAAAGATCTTAGAGAGAATGGATAAACGACTCACATTGACAGACCCTTTGCTTTTTGTCATTTGGTATGAACTCAAAGATAGTTGCATGCTGCCTCACATACATGCCCACACCCGCACATAGACTCCAGGCCAAGCTCATATCCCACAGGATTGCCAACCCCCCCGAGCTAATTTTGTGACATTTTACTCCACAGTAGCTTGCAAGTATAACCTAGAACATTTGAAGCCAGATCACTGACGTATATGGTACGTTAATTTAACCTCCTGGCTCAGATATGCGGCAACAAACTGGCTCCACAACTAGCCTAAGTTACTAGGCCTTCTTAAAGGGAAGATAATGCATAATTTAAGGAATTTTCTGCTTTAGTTTTGCTAGCTCTTTCTGTTTCTGTCAGCATGTATAACAAAACCTTGTCTTCCATTATTTCTCACAGCAAAACCATGAACCACAAACAGAACAAACTAGTCTCAGCATCAGTCTGCTGCCACCATTTTTTAGAATGTTTGCCCTTGTTCCACTTTTCCTTTAAACAATTTTTTCACACCGCTATTGCTGCTTGATGGTTGAAGTTTATCTGTAATGAGTTTAAATAGCTAAAACTGCAAATGATCTAAATGTCCATTCATTTTCAGTAACTACTTGTACAATTCAAGATTGTGTTGGTTTGACAGCAATCCTTGGAAGCACAGAGGGTGAGACACGGTACACCCTTGGGTTTGATCCAGGATTCACCTGCAAAACTAGCAGGATTGACCCACACTTGGTTTCCCGACTTAAGTGTCTTGAATACTATTTAACAGCTTATTTGGGCTAATCTGATTTGTTGTTCTTTCTTAGTAAACAGATAATGTACTTGCAACCTACATCTAAAATGTCATGAAAAAATCTTAGCCGGAGGCGGATCTCCTGAGAACATCCATTAGCAGCCCATTAACAATTAGTCTTTATTGATTACCATCTTCTACACCATTTTCTGAACATTACACACTTCAATAATGAAATCCTAAAAATTATTCAAGGGACATATATGTCAGAAAGTGTGATTTCCTGTTTATCACTGTTCACACAAGGTGCCGAACAGGAGAAAATAACAGTGTACACTTTTCTCTTCCAACTTGTCAGATTCTTTAGAGTGTTTATTTAAAGCAATTGCGTGTGGATGACGGCCAACAACGGACTGTCTAGACTTTCGTCGAAGGACAGTTTCTCAGGTGCCATTGAATGCATTCAGATTTTATTTTACAAAATTAATGCTGTTTCCCAAAGTTACACACTATCATACAAAAATGTACAAATTAGGAATTTGAACCCTCCCCAAACCAGGTAAAACTATACAACAGGAACCAGTAGACTGTGCATTGTCAGGGACCTGAGTGACTTAATAGGTGTCATAAAAATGTTTCTGTTTGGTTCATTTCCACTCCTCTCTCATGAAGCCTCTCAGCATGGCAAACAATGATCAAAAATAGCAGGTTGACTGAGGAACAGAAATGAAACAGAATGGGTTAGGTGGATTTACAGACGTTATACAGCAAGTTACAAATAGATGATATAGAGGAGGTGAGATCAGGTAACACACAACCCACACCGGGGAGACGTAACAGAGATGCTGCGTTAACTTAGAGGGATGCTGATAATACAAACTAAGGGAGGTGATCTAAACTGGGTTAGATGAGCTACTGGAGGTGAGGATGGAGGTCTAATTAAGCAAGGATACTGAAGCTATACAGAAACGGTTAGGTGGGCTAATTGAGAAGCTATAGACTTCACCAGGGGGAACAGGAGATATGATTCAGACAGGACTAATCGATATGATATAGACTTTTGTTAGGTGGGGTAATATGGATAATAAAGACTGGGTTAGCTGAGGTAACAGAAATTATATAGACTGGATTAGATGGACTAATGGAGATAATGCAGGCTGGGTTAGACGGGCTAATAGAGATGATATAGACTAGGATAATGGATATGAAGTGGGGAGGTATAGGTGGTCTGATGATCACCAGCAGACACTGACACATGATCCCTAGCCACTCAGCTCGTCGACATTCTGTTTTACAGGCCTGCACACAGAGCCATTAGTCAACGACAAACCCCAGTATGCACTAAAAAGCAGGGAAAGGGGAATCGTGTGTTGCAACACCTTCGTAGAAACCCTCTCTTTTCATCAGTCTGGTTTTGGGTGGCAGTTCAATCACAGCCTCTATCAGACACACCAGGAAGGAGAAATGAAAGAAAATTCCCATCGCCACTGTTTGGTGATCTGACTGTTTTCTTCTGCAATTCATAATGCAGGAGAGACGTGTTCAAGAAACCCGCATCTCTAATCTGCTGGAAATTCTTAGATAATACAACATACTTGAAATGTTGTATGCTCCTATACCAAGACAAGTGGTAAAAGGAAATTAGGCCACACATCTACTCTGGCTTGATGCACTGATTTTCAGTCAGGATAATCAAAATGCTCCTCTACTTCAAACCTTGATTTCTTTTCCATCTTTACTTTCATTAGCTGAATTACAGAAATTTTCCACAAATAAAATATTACAGCCTTACCTAAACTGTCTGGAGATACATTCAGCACGGAACATGTTAAATCTCTCTTCCCAGGAAATTTTTCAGGAAATGACAAAAATTGCTGCCGTCAAATGCACACCTCTTCATACCGTACCATTGCATGAGTGATTCAGTTATCCCCTGTAGCCCTGGGAACACATTCTTTACTCAGTCTCTGATTTAGTGAACCAGAGAAAAGGATTGTAGAGAAGTTTCATCTTTTTCAGAAGGGGCTAAGAAAACAGCTCTGAATCCATGCACTTGAGGATTAAGAACAGAATGTGACATACCCCAGAAATACTGAAACATTAATATTTTTACACGGGATCGTTTTATTACTGCTTCTCTATGTGTGACTTCAATTTTTTTATGATTTATTTTGGTGTTTAAATTCCTGCATGGGGAAGAGTTGCCTTACTGCTGAGTCCCACCCATGTTTCATCTGGGTAAAAGGAGTCCAGGAAAGAATAGAACAGGAAAGCATAGAACCTCCCTGAGGAGGTGACCGCTTACTTTGCCTGTAGTAGCCCAAAGCAGCTCCATACCATTGTATCCCCCCAGCTGACCCTACCAACCCTGCCAGGTCACAGTGCACCACCCCCTCAACACAACCACAGCCCCATTTTTAGCAAAATGGAGGGCGTGAAATCATCCAATCGGATCATTTTATGGTCCAGCTTGTGCTTTGTTGAACAGGGTTAGATTTTGTTGGTCTTTAGACGAGGGGGCACATTTGCGATGCAGGCTGGAGATTTAACCTTGACTTCCCCCAACCTAGTCCCAGAAGTTGGAGGCAGAATGTCTCTCTGATGACAAGGCAGAAAGGGACATTTTAAATGTGCTGCCCAAAGGCTAATGGGTGATTTATCTACTCTGCTGAAAGGAAGGCCATACAATTAAAGAGCCAGAAGATATTCTGTCTCTTGAATAAAGCAAATTTCACATCCTTCAGTCAGGATTCTTTTTATGCATTCATCTAAAATACAGATTGTTGTGGACTTACAAAGTACTTGACATATGACTTGCAAATATGATGGTCAATAACAAATACAAAAAAATAATTATTATTTTAAAAAGTGAAACGGACAAAAATTGTTAAAATTTTTTTTAATGACTTCCAAAATTCTGGTAAGCAAATGAGTAATTTACAGCTAACTAAAACATGGATATAGGAACATCTTGTACAATGTACAGTACCGGTACAGTGCACATATGATGTCACTGGATCTCAACACCATCTGATGACAGAGCCATAAAAAAACGTTCACAGTACAATGACATGACTGAATGCTTATAGCTTTTACTGTAGATTTAATGTTATGAAAATGCTATGAAAATAAATTAAAATATTGCACATGTGTACCTGCACAGTACTTATAACACTGTAGTGTAATAACTATGTGAGGTGAACTCTGTACGAGACTGTGTGCTACACACCCACCATGGCCCCTCCACTACTGCTTTGCAGACATGAATTGGTGTCCAGTGACAATCATATTCCATTATTATTACATCTGTGTTAGGTAGTCAACATAAATCTAAATCCTTCTATAATGAATCTACCTCTGGAAAAAATGTTAAAATGTGCACTGATGAAAAAAATGAAAGTTATGTGCACGGGTTAGACCAAGAGGATTTTGAGTGTAAGGAATGTATTAAGAAAGTGTTGCTTTGTTCCTTGAGAACGGAGTATTATGTGAATGCAATTCCAGAGAAGTGTCTGTTGGCCATTTGGGGTGTGGTAGGACCCCTACCTTGGTTCATTACTCACTCTGAGGTTTACTGACTTAAGTCAGATGCAGGAATAATGCCTTAGCAGTAACTCCAGCAGTGGAGTTTTCAGCCCAAAACCCCTGGGTCAGAAGGAAGCCAGGAAAGCTAATGTAAGTATGCTGCAGTTGTATCTCAGCTGGTCTCCTGACAGGATTGCATCTTTTGCTCGTGTTGTTTAAGTGTGATGCACTTTATTGCTATCATGTTTTTTCACTTGTTAAGTGAAAATGTCTTCTAAGAAAGTGGAAAGGCTTGTGAATAAATTCTTGGTGTACTGTTACAAAGGTGTTTAAGACCATTTTAGCAATAGTGGGAGAAAACTGGTTGGGGGTTTTGAGATGCATTATTATTTTTCCAATTTAAAATAATGAAATATAACATATAGCTCCTGCTATCTGAAAATTTGCTGAGACATTTTCGTTAAATTTGAATAATGAGGGGTACATCTATTTATTAGATATTAAACTAAACCTGCATATATTTGTAACGATTACTATAATTGTCCTAAGCAGCCCAGTATACACAAGAGTCATAGTAAAATTTTGGGTGAACAACAAATGTCATAAACAAAGATGGGCACAGACATCGAGTGGCTACTTTCTCAAACTTAGTTTCTGAAGCAGTATTGCCAGGGACATGGGACCCAAGGAAACTGCCTGCCTCCATAGAAAGTACCTGACACTTTAATAAAAGCAAAATACTAAATATTTTACAAGCAACGTGTTGGGATAAAAAGGGAAAGCACTTATTTCAACTGCTGTTTCTTCATCTAGGGTCCACAAAGTCTACAGAAAGCACTTAAGTTGTCATGATGGAGGCAAGAGGCAAATGAAAATGGCAGTGAACACAGTACATCTATACTGGGGCCTGAAGCTGTGACTGCATCCAGAGCTGAGACACACATTGTGCCCCATACTACATCTGACCACAACACACTGCATGAAAGGCACTCTGGCAGACACGTACTTTGTCACATACATATTCCGAGAAATATTTTTGCCAGAACACTGTCTCCATTACACAACGATCAACAAATGCTCTAACATATAAGTGTTCTCTTTTTTTAATATATATATTGTTTCTTCAGTGCCTCAAAGTGATCCTGTGAATTATGGGATGTGAATTTGTTTACTCATTGCAAGAGGATTTTAGACAATCTCAGTTAATAAAACATATTTTTAACCCTTAAAATTTTGTTACCTAGTTTGTGTGCTTAAATCCCAAAGTGTGATTTGTGGTCTAGTGAAAGGCTGCTGTACTGCTGCAATAAACATTTTTTCTTTTGAAGAATTAGAATAAAAATATTAGCTCCACAATGGTGGAAATATAATATTTATGATTATGACTTCAAGTAAAACACGCATTTAACACAGCTTTCATGCATGGAAGAGTAAGGGTTGGTACAGATATTCCCAGGGTTTGTCATACTATAATATAGCTTTCCAGCTCAAGGCTTTTCTTGGGAATGATTTAGTGAAAGCATTAAACTGTTGCTGGAAGAGCACTGTTTAACATAAATAAAATGACAGTTTCCACAGTTTGTCACAGGATACGATGGAAGATGATAGGGCAAATGAATGCAGACAATACTTGAAGCCATACTAGTCTGCTGAAATTTGTGGTGGCGCCATTTCCTGTCCATTTCACAGTTATATCAGCTGGTTAAAGAATTTTAGTGTGCGATACCCTGGCAAAATGTGACGGAAATGCCAAAATAACCTGCTACTGTTGTTTTACAATGTTAACTGCACTGAAACGTATCCATCATAACCTGGAACTGTGGCAGAATGATTGCAATGTTTGGAATTGCTGGGTCATCGCTGCGCAAAATCCTATAGACATTCACAAATGTTTTGGTTTGGAATTTTTGCACAGTCCCTCAGCATGATGTTGCTGTTCTCACATCCCTGTAGCTCTTTAATGATGGCCCCAGACGCCTCTCCACCAGACTGAGTTTGACATTACCTGCCATAATGAGTGACAAGAATGAAAACGGGATGGGGGGAGTTGGGTGGGTTTATGGGCAATCAAGAGCTTTCAGCAAATGTTCAGTGAAGCCTTTGTTTGAAATTGATGCGGACTAGGTTGGAAGCCCACTTTATAGTGTTCCATTGCCTTCAGCTTAGCAACTGTAACCAGTGCATCCCCACTGTTTCCTGTGTAAGTTCCTGTGTGCAGTGCCAACTCTTAAGTTTGCACAGCTACCCTTGACAAAGCTGATTTTTTAACTGTGCTCCATTACTACACAGCTTACAGTTTAGAATAAAAATGGTCACACTGGAGCGCATGTATTATGGGAGAAACGGTAAGCAACCTTCTTCAAAATTAATGAACACTTATTCCGCACTGATTTCAATTTGCTGTCAAGAGGACTGGGTCGTATCTCTTGCGTGCTAATAGCTATAAATTAAACATGACTTTTGATGAGTCTCATATGACAGAAGGAAACTAAATGCATTAAGCGTTTCATGTCGGGCAAGATGCAGATGTTGGCATTAAGCAGTGTGCTGGTTTAATAAGGCTTGATTTGTTTTTATTCTGTTGCTCTAATACTAGTGTTCAGAACCAGGAGTCCTGCCTTTACACTGTACTATATAAATGAGGTAAAATCCAGTGGCTCTGACAATCTGGCACCTACAGAGTGCAGTTCTCCATGATGGGAGTATGTTGGAGCTTTGGCCAAAACCAGCCCTTGTAACTCAATTAAGCGTGAGCCGGCACGCTGCTGGGGTTGGAGACTCTTGGAAAGAGTGAGCGCTGACCAGTCAGCAGACATTCAGCCTACATTTTCGAGACTTATATGACACACACCGATGCTGCTACTACAAAACGAAAGCTACAATGGAAACAAGACTTTACAAGGCTATAAAACATGCCTCAGTGCAGAAACTCTGTGTGTCATAATGCATCTGGTCATGAAACCCTGGATTAAAATCTGCTGAACCTGACTATTAGTCTAAACTGATAATGGTGGACTCATTGCAGTGCAAAGCGATTACTTTAAGCTTATCACGAAAACCCTCACTTGTGAATAATTTGTTTGAGGCATTGTATTTTTTTCCCTCATTGTGTGTTTAAGTGGCCATTTCATTTGGCTCTCATGACAAAAGAGCCATTTGTTCTGGGGAAAAATCATTTGGGAGCCAAACTATGTTGGGAGTCACACTGAAAAAAATTACAATTTCGAAATACTGTTAACAACTCAGGACACCAACTGTATAGTGCTGCCTGACTAAGGAATTAAAAACAAAAATTTTCAAATGAACAAAGAATTAGCACAAAAATATCCACATTATAAAATAATAACAACCTCATCATTAAAATTTTCTACTGTGAGTAGAACGGAATTGAAATTCAGCAACATAACTGTGTGTCTTTAAACTCTTTGTATTTCATTTGATGAATTAACATAAAACTAACAATCCATGTATTCATGTTAAAGCTTAACTCCAATATCATTAAATTTAAATACAGCAATGTCTTATAAAATGTGTGGAATTCATCCATCTATTCACTATCCTTCACAGCTTGTCCTGGTCGGGGTCACAGCAGTCCAGGGGCTATTCCCGAATAACAAAGCCAAACTCCTGATCAGAGCAGAAAAAAAACGTCTCTGAAAAGGTGTTCAAAATTCACATTGTTTAATAGATTAAGTGCATATAAAATGTCACAGCAAACAGACCTGCAAATCACTGGTAATTTAAATGCAACTGTCTTCTAGAACTCATCGGTATGTCGTGGACGTCTTAAACAAGCGATCTGTGTCGAGGGGGTAGATGCAGCTGGGCAGGCAACATGCTACCAAAATAACCTGTGCAATCACAAACACATTCCATCAGTAGCACGTAGAGACAGTATACCCAGGGCTGCTTGAAAAGAATAACATATGAAGAATAACCAGAGTAACAGCTGGAATATTACATGTAAAACATTGTGACGAACACAACTTTTCAGCTGAGGGCTAAAAACGATATTACGACGATAGTATGACTGTCATCACAGTAACGGCGAGGAAAGACGTAATCTGTTATTTCACACTCAATGGCTTAGTTGAAACAGTAAAAAAAAAGTGACGCAATTCTATGGTCAGATGCTTGCAAGAACAGCTTTATTCACAGTCCTTGGCATTTCTGTGAACTTGGTGAGAACTCTGGTGACAAGTGTGCAGAAACGGTAAATCTGGAGTGTGCGACACACTCCAGGTTCTCTGATGGACCGCAGCTCAAAACCACTTGTAACACTCTACTCCGTACGATATTTGCCCTTCTGGCAGATGAGTGTCTGAAAGAGCTTTGTCAGTGAGCCCGATCAGCAAAGCCGGCAGCCACTCGCACCCAGACTGTGCACCTGGCTGGCATCCCGGTAGAGCGCACCCCCCCTCAAGAGTCCTTGAGCTACACACAGAACTCATGTGCAGCTACTGCACAGACTGTACCTTTGACCAACACACACAACATAGATTTCTTCAGCTCATGAAATAAATGTTACAGCATGTATGTGAAATGACATACTGCATGTTATAACATTCACAAAACTGCATACTTAATAGCCGGATTAGTACTTTTGGCAAAAAAAAAAACAACTGGACACTTTACTGCAAGACTACGAAATAAGTGTAAAGGTATTAACAGCAGAGTAAAGGACTGGAACTGACTATTTGCATGAAAGAAGTCTGCCTAAAAAGTGTAATGGTGATGACTCCACAATAGCTACATACATGAACCAATATGAACAGTAAGAAACGCCTTCTTTGCTCAGCAAGCAGACATCTTTCTTCTATCCCGCCTCCAAAGCTCATAGCACTATGATTATCCGGATGGAACAGTGTACAGTCACACTGGGTTCGACTCCCACAGAATGGTTAAGTGTGACACAACACTACAGTGTAACTGATCGAGTGTCAGTGGGATCTCTGCTGGGGGCGTTTTGTCTCTGCAGAACTCCAAAGCATGACAGACTGTGCTAAATTGTTGGGGTCCATCATCTTATGCTACACTGAGTAACCAATGACACAAATACATCGGCTGGGCTTTGAGTTGTCTGGTTGATAAAAATGGCCACACAAAAATATTACACAGAAAAATATTCATACGTAAAAATAAACAGAGGTCTCTAAATGCTGCGTTTATATAATGAAGATGGTTAAAAGTTGAAAATTACCATTGATCAATGACCTTCTTTTAGCTGACCAACGTCAAATCTGATATTTGATACCTTTTTTAAAATGTTACCATTCAAAAACAGAATTCACCTCAAAAGGAAAAACAGCATTTAAAAAAATCAGCTGACTTGTATTCCTCTGCACTGTGACGGCTAACTGGAGTGAAATTTAAAATTTAATCTCTTTGAATGTCAAAGACTGAATTGAGGTCTTGGGTTACCATGGAAACTGGCATAAAGATCTATTTACTGTAGGCTACAGACACAAACATGGGAAAACAGAAACTTCAGCTCGGTGTTAAAAACACACCCTAAAAACCAGGCTGCTTCCAGCAAGCAGCTCATGAGGAGACCTGCCAGCTACAACGAAAGCCAGCAAAGGCAACAAAAAATGGGCTTTAAAGGCTGCAGACAGAAGCCTCTAGAATGAGGGGAACATAGAAGTTTCTGCTTAAGATGGAATACTGCCTTCATTCGATATTTATTCAGAATTCTCAGTCACCCAACTACAATGTCAGTGTCTTGATTACTGTTTGTTTTTTCTATCTTGACAAAGCAAAATGAATGTGAGCAATACGATATTCCTGTACAGTTCCACTCATTCACCCTGCCAATAAATCACTGTCACTGAAAGGTCAGACTTTACCCATTTATCAGACTGCGCATGAACAACTAGAATAAGAAAGCTCAGGCACCCTTTTAGATCACAGAGTTTGCGTTCAGTCAGTGGATACTGTAGCAGACACCCAGTGTCTTGTTCCCAGTCTCTAAGAGCCAAGCTGTATCCAGCGACAGGTTCTGTCAAGGTTTTTTCCTCTCGTCTAATTAATCAACGTGGCACCGCCGGCCTCCCAGCCCCCCGGAGACCAGCTGTTTCTTTGCCGGATCCCTCCCATCAGGCGCCTCTGCCTTATGACGGATGTGCGGGGACAGCATATCGATGGCTCTGGCCCTTTGTCCCACGCGCAGCCTCACAGCAGGTCCCGGGAACTACCACAGTGGCGACATGTAATTGCTGGGCAGCAAATGCTTTGAGAATGTTCACAGTCTTCCCTGGCAGGACATACTGGGTGGGTCCAAAAAATAATTACAGGATGAATAATCATAAACCCTCTCTGTTTCAGGAACACCGTAAAAGCTCAGAGCATAGGACTTTAGTATTAATGTTGCGCTGGAAGAAGAAGAACATGTGAGGAGAGTAAATATTAAAAGATACAAGGTTTCATAGCTAGCAGTTGGAATCTTGCTGCTGAGAGACTCACTTGGGGAGACTGAGAAAGTTAACTTCGAAACGTGAATGATTCTTACAACAGCTGGCACAATTCACTCACTAAGACACTTGCACACCACCAGACTGCACTGACAGCGTCAATCTGTTCTGATCTTTGCATCTCATGACCAATATTTTCTTAACATTCATCTGTTTGTTTTTTAGTGTGGCCAGCACTATTCAGTAATCTAACTATTGAATAACATGGATTTAAACAATACAAATGAATTCTGTCTTGAGTGATTTCAAAACGCAGTGGCATAATGCTTTTCATGTTGACTAAAGCCAGTATCATATGCATAAAATAAAACTGCCCATTTTTTGCAGTTACACCTTGTACATTCCTTGACACCTTTAAGTTTATATGCCACTCTAAAGCAATATTTCTTCAGTTACAGGTTGCTATTTACTTGTGAGTGAAAAAAACCTTTGTACACAAAAGACAAACACTAAGCAATTAAATCAGACATTCGTGTGTTCCTTACTTTGTAAACGTATGTTCTACTGTAGAGTAAAAAGATACTTGGATGTATAAGACAAAAGGGCTAAATACTAATTTTACTCCCCATACAAAGGAGTCTCTTAACTTTGCATTTCTAAAGCAGTGAAGTAGCCAAAATCTTGTGTTCCTTAATCATGCAACATCCACTCTGTTTCATACCAGTAGTGTCGAGCTGGCAGTCTGTTTAATACATTTAAAATCAACACTTCCAACTGGACCATTGCTAACCTGAGTTTAAATCATCTATTTTCAATCATAATAACCAACATTTTGTCAATGCCATTTTTTAAAATCTAGATAAAGAAAGAAATTATAATTTATTTCTGAAAACAACAACCTACATAACATAGATACTAAAAATAAGTGACATTTATTAGCAGTGGATTCTGGATGTGTTCAGTAATCAGAAGGCAATAATGTTATTTAAAATATAAATATATGCTATTTTACGTGGGCCAGTAAATGTATACGTGATATATCTGCACCCCAGTGTCTCATCCCATTAAGGAAATACAACCGGATCCCTCCTGTAATTATTTACACAATGGACGTGCAGCAAAAACAAAAAGCTGTATGCTGAAATATAACTTCTTAAATTGTTAATAGAAACTATTTTCCAACAGAAACATATTACTGTAACAGTTTCAAAAAGAAACAACATAAATACAAAGTTTGTATAATTTATTTAAATATTCCAATAAAGTTTTTCTCCTGATAAGATATCCACCCATGTGGCATCACACTAACCTTGGCAGGTACCATTCTTTTCTTCGTAGCCTGGCTGACACACGCATTTCCCAATGGGAACCAACCATTCCCCCTCAGCACTGCAGTGCATCCTGGGGGGGTCATCAGCTACTGACTTGTTAACGCAGGTGCCTGGGACTTCCAGCAGCTGTGAGGAGTCAGCCCCGGTTATTGTGTCCTGGAAGAGGGCCAGGTTCTTGACCACTGTGGGGCACTTCTTGTAGAAGACACGCACAGAAACCAGGGCAATGCAGGCTCCCACATCCTGGAAGGCCAAGTAGAAGCCTTTCTTCGTCAGGGGCCCCACGTCCCGGACCTCGGTGTTGAGCTTCATGACCCGGTCCCCAAGGTCCAATTCTGTGAAGCTCTCATCAGCTGCAATGGTGTCGATCTTGACATATTCACTCTCACGAATGCCCCTGCCCTCCTCGTCGTTGGATTCATAGTAGAACATGTTGAAGGTCTCCTTGCAGGTGCCCAACCCCCCTGGGAGGCTGTTGCAGTCTCGCAGTGTGAACTTAAGCTCTACAAAGACCCTTTGGGCACCTTCGTTCAGGATCCAGTTTGTCTGCAACCAGTTGTTTTGGTTGTTCTCCATCACCCTGCATACCTGGTACGTGTGAATCGGAGCATAGTTTTCATCCACCTCGCCAATCTCTTCCCACTGTCAGGAGGAGAATAAACAAGAGACCAGAATTAGGCATGACCTGAATTAACTGAAAAAACTTTAAATTGGCACTTCTGTCTGACAACAAAAATTCAGCATGATTACGCACCAACTCTTAAACTCAAAGACAAACAGAATCACAAGAAAAGAAGCGAAAATGCCCTGAAAATGAGCGATGGCTTTAATCGGGTGTTTTGTGGTAAAGTTGACTGTCACACAAGATTTAGCTTTGAAAGGTGACTTTCAGTAGCCTTTACACCTAGACTCAGCTGCTGTACTAGACTGCATTATAAACAAAAGATAGAGATTAACTGTGGGATTGTGCCAGAAGGGACAAGAAAGTGACACACTGAGGTACACAAAACCAGGGAACCATATTGCTGCTACAAAGAAGCCTTTCTTCCATTGCAGGTTTAAAATTTCTCAAAGCTCATGGAAAAAATCTTATAGTAACGTTTACTTTCGTCAACAGCATTCAGTAGACTTCTAATGATGTCATAGCAAGCAAAGACAGTATAGTTCACAAATGAATGCATTCTGGAAAAAGAAAACTAGATGTGTGGACAGACTGATGAGGTAACATGGTCTAAATTGCCCCATGGGAAAAATTTCTTTCTGCCCTGTGACTTTTGGGACAGGCAAGAGACTGTTATAAGTTGTTTCAGTACAAGGAGTTATGAGTGTCCCCCAGGGACCAAAACAATTCTCAATGATTGAAGTCCATCCCACAGAAAATGAGGAGCCTTGGGAACCTCCCAGGTATAGACTTTCAACAATGACAGAACTAGACGGTTGCCTTCAATTTAGCCTGACTGCTGGAGAATGAGTGACACCCTGGCGATGACTAGTGCTGCTACTCTCACCTGCATTTGTAGCAGCAATATCGTTCCCTGGTTTTGTATACCTCAGTGTGTCACTTTCTTGTCCCTTCTGGCACAATCCCACAGTTAATCTCTATCTTTTGTTTATAATGCAGTCTAGTACAGCAGGTGAGTCTAGGTGTAAAGGCTACTGAAAGTCACCTTTCAAAGCTAAATCTTGTGTGACAGTCAACTTTACCACAAAACACCCGATTAAAGCCATCGCTCATTTTCAGGGCATTTTCGCTATAAGAATGAGACGGGGAATGCTGTTTTTTTAAGTAACTGAGAAGTTATTAGCAGTATGGTTCCGTCTTGCTCAGTTAAGTAATGAGCAGCACTCGGTTGTGTTTTTACACCTTTGCAAAGCCATATAAATGTCTGCATACGAAATACTAGCAAATAACTGCAGTGCAAAATGGGATGCTGTGCACAAAGAAGAACAAATCTTTGCAAATAGTGGTATGGGTCAGAATGTTTTATCACACCTGTTGCTACTGACAGACTATCCCAGAAACTGGTATTGAATTCAACCAAATTCTTTTTATCAATTTGATCGGCAGGTATTCACAATGTATTTAAATTTTATTTAAGGAAACCAAGTCGTCACGTCAGGGCAGAGATGCTAATTCAGGCTTAAATTATTTTCCCCCTTTATAAACATTGGCATCCTTTCAGCTGGATGTTGTGTGGAGCATCAGTGCATCATGTTAAACGGACAGAATTTAATCTAAATTCCTCTGAACCACTGCAGATAGGTTTCCTGTGTATTTGCATAATGTGTTTTACACAAGCGTCTGTGATGTGGTAAATTACATGCGCTTGGAGGGTTGCTTCACGTCACCGTTACCAGGTCAGCCCATCCCCCAGGTTATCGCGCCTGCAGATACACAGGGTTTGCTGCTGCTGCACACACACGGCCTCACAAAATGTCCACATTTTCTTTCAAACAAAGCATGTGACGACTAAAGCACAGCATGATATACAAGGGAGAGGAAGGTCTATTAATTGATAAGGTCTTCAGTGATAATTAGTTTTGCCTTTCAAAAGATATGTACCATGTCTGACCTCAGTCGGTCCCACTTGAAAAAGGAAGCAAAGGTTAGACCTTGAAAAATCACTTTTAAATTTCCATGACTTGTTTTTCAGCCAAAGTAAGTGGCAATCATACTTTTACACTCCATTTCCCACAGGTCAAATGTACAGGTGAAGTATTTCAAACGATTGTTTCCTTGACTTGCAGACCATTGACTTGTGACACGCTGTACTCCATTCAAAAACATTTCTTTAAGCACAGAAGGATATGAATAAGCCATACGCGTGACTTCAGATAAAAAACAGCTTTGGAAGTGATTAATTCAAAACTATTTTGCCCCGGAGCCAGACAAATTTAGAACAGATGGAGTGAGGACACTGCTCGGCAACTGCCCAGTATCTTAAATCTTCTAAACAAATAGACAATTATGAAGCAATTAGAGCTTTTTCATCCTCTTTCACAATTTTAAATATCTCCATCTATCCATCTGCTGCATCAATCTATGCAAAGGGCTATATGATGTTTGCTAACCTAGCTTAACTCCTACTGCTGGCAATGATGCCCTTCACCCAGATAATATTTCACTAGAGATGCTAAAAATAGCATGTTAATGTTAATAACTAATACAGTGGAAAAGGTCCACTACTAATTTCAACAGTGGAAAGGATAAACATCAAAGTCGAAACATTGACTCTGACCCTACTCTGCTAATCTTAGCTAGTACTTGAACGAGAAATAA
Source organism: Arapaima gigas (assembly GCA_900497675.1). NCBI lineage: Eukaryota > Metazoa > Chordata > Actinopteri > Osteoglossiformes > Osteoglossidae > Arapaima > Arapaima gigas. Next base: position 649,446 of record UFQX01000088.1, on the reverse strand, counting down.
TACAATTTATTTATAAATACTGAAATCTAGAGTTACCTCAGTACGATGACATATATATTGAAAATAAACTTTAGATAAACTGACATTTTTTAAGCATCGTGACAAACGGTGTTGATGAAGAGGGAAAAAAAAAACCTGATAACTTCTCCAATGTGTGTGTATGAAAATCACATAAACAGTATATTGGAAGTTTACATGAAATAAATGACTCTTTATTTCCAATGTGCAGTTGTACTACAATAGCAGTATTCTTTCATGTAAAAAATTAAACAATTAAAATAATTCTGCAGTTCAACTGAGGAGCACTGGTCTTGAGAAACAAGAATGAAATGTTCTCTTCCCTTTGCATTTCAAAGGGAACACTTAGCATCATGGATTTGGAAGACAGTACATTCTCCTAACATCCAGGTTCAGAGGCTTGAGCAAACACAAGGTGTCAGGCAGATATCTGCTGAGAACCAACTACTTAGATTTTAAGGTTCAGTTGAATTTTCCACCCGTGGTCAGTGCAAGGGCTAAAGGGAATAATACTATTAGTGACAATAAACCACTAAGGAAGGAACAGATTGGTTTGTTTTTTTTTTTATCCAGACAGCTTATGTTCGCCAAATGGTCCAACAGAAGTGCATTCAAAAAAAAAAGGTTTGCCTTTAAAGCACTAGACTGGAAAAAAAATCACTGGCTGTTTTTTTTACTTGTAAATGGTAGGTAGCTGAAAACGGCTTCTTAAGGGTAGTGTGTACTCTCATTTCAAATAACCAATTATTCTTTCTTTTTGACATGTACACAGGTAAGTGCCCCATTAGTACAAACCCCATTAGTCTTCAAGGAACACATTTTTCTCCTCGGACAATTAACCACAATCCCTGTGAGCTATTACTGCAGGTGACATCTAGTAGGAAATGAAATGCAAGAGAACAGCTTGGTTAAGGAATACAGACAAACTTATCATTGTGAAATAAGGCTAACTGCTAAGAAGATGAATCATAAAGCAATGGTTTGTAGGATATAACTACTTTATCATAGTTATTGCACCAATAGTTGAAATTTTATGCTTTTCTCTTGGCTTTGCAGTTGTTAAAACAAAATACAATAAATGAAGAACAGTCCATACAAGAATGCACCAAAACTATATTATTTGTTAGTATTTATTATATAATTCATCGTTAAACCTATATTAACAGTACTGTGCAAAAGTCTTAGGCATGCAACTTCAATGTCTGTTGAGAAGTACAGGTAGATTCTTATCTACCATCAGGGAGGTTTCTGATTGGTCCTAAATTCATTCTGCAGCCTGAGAATGACCTCAAACACCCAATCTCAATCATACAGAACTATCTTCAGCAAAAAGAAGGAATCCTGCAACAGATGGTCTGGTCCCCACAGAACCCTGATCTCAACATGATCAAGTCAGTCTGGGAGGACATGCAGAGACAGTCAAAGTCTGCAGAAGAACTGTGGCCAGTTCCTCAAAATTTTTGGAAGAACCTACCAACCTCTACCTTAAACTGAATGCAAGTTTGCATAAGAGAATTGATGGTGTTTTAAAGGCAAAGGGTGGTCCCACCAAATATTGATCTAATTGAGGTTTTTTTGTCTACTGCGCTTTTTAGAAGGTTTATTGATTAATAAGTATTCATGGCATTATTTTTGGAACCATCCTCACTTTATAGCATTTTTCCCACAAGTGCCTAAGACTTTTGCACAGTACTGTATATTAAAATAGCTGGAATCTGGTAAAAGAAACCCTCTCAACAGTGTGTTAAAGCTTGCAGTTTTAAACAGGGACACTCAATTCATCCATGTTTTTTTTCTCATTATATCAGCTCTTCATCTCAGCTTCATTTCACTTCGATGCAGACCTCCAACTTGACCCTGCAGTCCACCATGACTGGCCCTGCAGTTCACCATCACACGTGACCCTGTAGTTCACCATCCTGACAGACCATGAATAACCTAACTCTCTAGTTATAGACCCGTTATAGACAGGAAAAACACACAGGACTCCCCACAATGGCAGGTTCATAACAGCCCAGTCTCTCTTGCTATCCAGCTAACTTACAAGTTGAAGCTTAGGGGATATTAGGTTGGGTTCTTCTTCTGTGTGTATGGAGGGAGGCAAGGGCTTAGGGTACCAAGACTGAGGATCAGATGTGGACTGAATTTTTCTTTCCCTGAAAAAGCAAGAATCCACAAGTGCCTGAGGTTGATCTGAAGTGATCGAAGTGAACCCCTGGAAATCGCAAGGGTGATTTGAAAAGCTGGGTTTAGTCCAAAGGCTTTCTTAGCTCACAGAGGATTCAGGGAGGCAAGGAATGCACTCTTCTTCAATGGACCACTGAACTCCAATGGCCTTTTGACTGTTGTTGTTGTTGCTGTAGTAATGCTGAGTGCCAAGAGTGGTCCTCCCAAATGTCACACATGTGTAACAGCAAGTAAGAGTCCTCACAGTTCACAGACAGGCATTTCCTTTCATTTGTGTTAACATCCGATAAGGGTACTTCAAAACTAAATAAAAATAGGTACATCCTGCTAAGGATTCTTCACCTGACTTGAGGTGCTTCAAACACCCTTACTTTTGTGCTACAAATTTCTGTGCATTCATTTACTTATTACTAAAATTCAGTTCCTAAAATTTCATGGATTTTTTTAAAACTTACTTTTCTGTTTTCCTAACAGAAAAATCTTTGAAACACAACTAGCATTCGAACTGTGTCAAATTTCTAAGCTATGTCTATTTAAATGCTATACAGAAATGAGGACTAGGGGGTCTTTCACAGAATGATCACTGATGTATATAATGATTTATGTGGTCTATTCCCTGAAAGCACACCAGAATCAGAGTACAGCATGGCAATTTAACAGCAATATAATCCAGTTTAAAAGCCCATTATTCTAAACTGGTTTAAATCCTTTAAACTCCAAGCACCTCCGATAAGAAAATTAGATATGTATTGAAGCCAATACATAGTTGCTACAGTTTTGTGTTCCCACTAAGAGGAACATCTGAATTCCTTACTGTTCGTAATGGAAATGATATAAGGTTATGAAAGCGGAAGCATGCACAAAAGCAACCGAGCACAAGGAAAAGCATTCAGATGAAACTCGTGATAGAGGGATGATGTCTGGAACACTTGGGCTGTGAAAATGCCTTCCACTGACTAGCACAGAACAGGCTGTGTATATAATACACACATATAGTGATGGCTTACATGAACAGTAGCTGCAGGCTCCTTTTCTGATCTGCTATCTACTTGTAGCTGCATAACTTTGGGACACTGTTCAGAGTATGGCTTTGCAAAAATTCATTTCACATTTATGTACATATAGAACAGACCGACACATTTTTATGGTTGTAGTAGCTGTTAGCTTCACACTGGGTTCTGAATATGTCTGTATTTAAAAATGTGAATGCATTTGCATAAACTGAACCCAGATTAACAGCATAGGGGAGGTTGTGGACTAAAGAATCAGCAAACAAATGTAAAGCATTTTTTATTTTTGTCTATTTTTGCTAAGCTTGCTTATCAGATCAACTGAAAGGGTCCGTGTCTTGTTCCTTCTCTCGCTGTCTCTCCCTCACAGGTCTGTCCTCTTGGGTTGTACGAATCAAGCACATGTCTGACTGCATGACCAGCAGATGATCCATACAAGTGCTATTCAATATATGTCTCACTCTGGAAAATTGGTTCCACCTGAAAAAGGCAGCATGTACAAGCTAGAATTTGAAATAGGAGTACAATTAAAAGGAGGCTTATGACATGTAAGAAGTTGATGACAAACGTATAACAAGGAGGTATAGAAAACCCAGCTTGTCTCTAACTGTAGTTAAGGACACAATTGTACCACAGGAGCCTTGTAACAAAGCAAACTTTCTGAGTCATACTCATCAGATGCATGTTCAGTGCTGCTCATTAATAAAGAAACCCATCACTAAACATACTGCAAATGTAAGAGTCTGGCTGACAAATGAGCCCTGGTCAGCTGCGGTGGGGAGGAAACTGCAGCCTGCACTGTAGGTGCTGTACAATTTGGTATGGAATCCCATCCTGTAGGAGTTGCGGCCTGGAATATCATGGCAGCACTTTTGTTTACACACCAGAAAATAGCTGCAATTCAACACAGGTGCTTTACTGGAGCCTGTCAGGACACAAACACCAATGTGAAGCACAGCCCCTGGTGCTTACTGGCACGTGCTCCTCACTTGAACAATGGTCCACAGGTGTGCATGCCTCACAACAGCAAGTGGGGAGAATGGTGCCGTGACAGCGGCCTGTTTGTGATGGAGACCGCCCACTCTTCCCATACTGGAAACAGGTTGGCTCCAGCAAAACAATGCCAAGTTTTTTTTTTCAATGCAGGAATAATGGCTCTAAATAAAAGGCCATAAAAGCTATAAATAGTGGGTGAAAAATATTTTAGAAAATTATAAAGGTAAATAACAACAATTTAAATAATACATTAATCATATTAAAATATTCATGCAATTGAAATGGAGAAACTCACATTGACTTGTGTCTCAGATGTGTAATGAAGATATAAATCAGTGACTATTTCAAAGATATATTTTTAGATGAGTCTCTGGGAGATTTTAACACACGACTTTAAAGTCCTCTGTGGACATATAAATGCAATTCACACATATTCACACATATGGCTGAGCCACAGGAGAGCCCTGAAGGACCCTTCTTCTAGGATAAATTCTGGATCCTCTGTCTGCAGGACTACACTCCTAGCGTAGTAACATCCTCATGAGCAAACAAAAGGAAAGGAAAAACTGACACCTACCGGACTTTTCTGAGAAACCTGATTAAAACCTCGTTTAAGGCTTCAACCCCTCACAAATAGTGGGGCATCTATGTCATCCTTTCCCAGCTCAGTTGCAGCTCACTCTTTCAAAAGGCTGTTTATTTAGGGGTCAGTGGGTACACCTGCGGTGCCAACAAGATGCCAGACCGCAGCTGCATCCCCTTGGAGCATGACGCCAACTACAGCGCAGCCAACCCACCGGAAAAGAGTACACGTGGGTTTTTTTAGACACCTCTCCCGGCTTGTCTGCAGCCCAGTTATGGATGAGACTATTTTCTCTCCAAAGTACTATGAAATTACACTGCTTAGGTAGGAGCATGGGCAAATTCTCCATGTAATTTAAACACAGTATTCTTTTCCCAGAGAAGTCAGTAACTGAGCCCTTATTTCTGCTCATATTTTTTTTTGGTCATCTTTCTCTTTCTTTTCCCTGGAGAACCATAGACCTTGAGACATCACCTCTGCGGCGGCGACTAATGCACTCTGTGGCTGGATGAGAGCAACAAAACTTACCCCATTTTTCGGATAGGCTATCCATCCCAAGTCATCTACCACAGATCTGGAGTCCAGCAGGTTCACTACAAGAAGGACAGAGGGAAGCCAGCCAGTCAGTGAGTCACCAGAGAGGCTCTAGATACACAGGATTCAAAGTGGATACAGGTGACACTAGGGTGGTTTCACTAGAGGGCTAATTCTCCAACACCACTAATGTGCCTTTAACCAGATGTCTGTGGGACTAACACGAATATTTTAATTGGGAACTGTATTTGCAAACTATAATACAATTAATATTTTCAGTGAGATTTTAAAAATGCATGTATGCCACATCCCAAAGGGGAAAAATGATAAAATAGAGACAATTTTAGCTTTAATCGAATGCATGTACTTATTAGATTCCACACAGCCATTAGAGAGTACTGTGTCACCATAAAGTTAAGGAACTCATTTTGTGTGATAGCTTTGCTCTAAATACTAGTATGTGGTGTGACAGCTCCAAATTACATAATCGTAATCCACCTAAATGCTGTGAAGTGGTTGTGTTATAGCCACTGCACATGTTGTGTCATTTTTCAACCCACTTGTCCCCAGTCATTGGGCCAACCAAAACTGTGGAACTTTCAAACTGTGATCATAACATTGTGAATCAATGTCAGTATGGGTCACATCACAAAGATGTAGTAACTTTTATGTGCTGTAGCACTGCGGCAGTAATACAGCGGCAGTATACTGTGAAACTACTGAAACAGTAGTTGGTAAGTCGGTAAGTCTGTGTATTAATTTATATAACTCTGGAAATGACATGTTATAAATAAAACCAAATAATGCATTTTAAAATTATCACTGGTGGTATATAGCTACATATTTTTTTCATGAGTGATTAATATTTTTGCGCATTGATTAAAAATTATGGCTCTGTTAATGTCACTGCATCCATGGTAAATAAAAACAAAAGCCCAGCCCATTTTGCTGTTACATTCATGTTCCTTGGAGCTAAAAAATGAAAATGTTACAAAAATGTGCTGAATGTTAAATGATAACAAGTTATTGAACATAAGACAATGGACAGGTCAAAAGAGGGCTGCTGTCAGTGGAGCTAACCCAACTGTATGGCTGTGAGCAGGGAAGCTTTTCTCTTCCACTGTTGCTTGAAAACAGAGTCCTGCTCTGTGTCACCTTTGAGGAGCAAAACATGCCAGGTACATCCTGTGAACAACAGATGTTCCAGTTTGAGATAAATCTCAGTGGTTGCCAACTTTACTGCACACGAAAAGCACTAGTTCAACAACACTGGAACAGTTTATTTTGACTCCACTGAACATCAGAGCGACACGAATTATGCTACACATTTTTTTTTTCTTTTTCGGTCACAAAACAATAGTGAACATATTCACAAAGACAGCCAACTTCAAACAGAATATTTAAAACAAAGGAACAGTTTGCAAAAAGCAGGCAAGATTGGAACTTTCAAAACAGAAGCATTTTGATGGGATACTATTTAAAAAAAATACTCTCCAGGGTAAGATGATCTAATTTACATATTGTTCTGCTTTACTGTGTTTCAGTAAAATTACTCTGAATCCACAGAAATGCATGATCCCACACCATGCTGATCATACCGAATTGGGCCCAGTGCAGACGGCCAGCTACAAAATGTGCACTGTCCATGTTATTATCGCACGACTTGCTTGTCATTAGTCAAGCTGTGGAAAAGCCATCATCCATTTTGCTAACTTTTAAAGTGATGGTTACCACAGCACAAGAAGGTTACAGCGGTCAGGAGGTACGCACCACTCCACCATGTACTGAAAATGCAGCCACCATAATACATTTATATTTTCTCCAACGCATCATATACAATGATAAACTGCTTAAAATGGTTTACTATTTACACAGGTGGATAATTTTGACTGGAGTAATTTTAGGCTAAGTACCTTGCTTAAACCCGTGTTATCCGAATGTGACGTATCAGCTGTAACCACTATGTGATCTGCTTCCCCCACCACACCCTTTCTGAACATCAGCAAAGGCCAAGTATGTAGATATCTCTACTGCCATATAAAAATTGACTCATTTTTGATATTTTCTAATGCTTGAAAACATACATATTTCTTAAAATGTGTAAATCACAAAAAAATGACTGAACTAACTCCTGTTATAAAAGTGCTGTGGGTTTTTTCACTACGGTGATTATCTTTTTCATTGGTTTAGATTTGCAAATAAATTACTCTGAATATATTTTTAGTACACCAATTTTTGTCCCAGAAAAATGACAAATAAGAAAAAAAATCTGTTAAATCAAGTTTAAGGGTAATTTTTTTCATCCAAAAAAGTTACATACATAAACATTTAGACTCATTCATTTAGGCTTCTGCAATGTAAGCAGCAATGAAGGAATGTATTGCTCATATTTAAAGATTATTAGAATCACACTCTGAGAGAAGTCAAAGTAGATGTCATTTATAATTTGAAAAATTACAGAAATTTGTAACTATTATAAAAAACACAGTTCATTCAAACTTCCTGTGAATTTTTTAAATGTTAAAATATACGTACTTATTTAATTTTGTTTTAATTTTGCAATTGACCAATACATAAAAATACAAAGTTCAACGTTCAACAATGTTAAAATACGGACAGCTGAATACACCACTGACACACAGGACAGTCTAGTGTTCACCTGTATTATGACTGTTAATTAAAGAATCCACAAAACCCAGATGTAATACAAGAATCCAGATTAAAGCTTGACAGCTCTATTCAGACATAAGGAAAAAATGGATCAGGAATAATGCTGGGTGTCACAGACAATTTCACCCCATGTTAATAAATCTCTTTCATCTGTTAGGAACCACAGGAACTATGAGGCAGGAGATAAAATGACCGGGCCTTGTGCGCTTGTGCAATAATAGCAGCTGCACAGACACAGCAGAAGGGGTAAACAGAAGAGGCAGAAATGGAACAGAACATGAAATGCAAGCTGACTTTCAAGAACTGAAAACAATTCTGCAAAATCTTATTCACTGAACTGTTTATTAATGTGACCTGGCAATATTTTGTCAACTTTTTGATTGCATCAGGGGAATAACTTTTCAGTTTGGGAAGAAACCAAATATATAAGGCATAGTACCCAACGGGTTAGGCACAAATAGGAGCGGCAAACTTTCAGTTTGCTGTTTTAACATGGGAAGACAAAACCCACCTTTGTTCTGCCTATAGATTTTATGCTACTTTAAGTTGGTTGATTCTTTATGATCCTTATGATACTGTTTTATAACTCTTTGTCCTGATCTGTAGTGTATATGACTAGAATGCATAGTATAGGCAATTTATTTCCACTGTACCCAATATATAGTTGCAACAAATGTCTTTGATACTTCTAAATGTAGCAGTCTCACTACAAGTCTATTATAATGCCCAACCGGCAAATACAAACACTGCAGTACTGATGCTCACAACTATATCTATAACATTTAAAAGATGTGCTCTCATTTTGCATATATATGGATATGTGGATAAGCTTTTGCATCCCAAGTGTCTTTAGTCATGGGTGGATTGCAAATACAGCAAAAATGATACAACAAACAACAACAACAACAACAAAAACAATAATAATAATAATACATATATACATACTGCACCTATGCACTATAGTTAAGTCAGATGTTAATAAAAAGTAAACAAAATTCATAACAGTGGCTTACCAGCTTATGAGTATTGAGAAAACAAAGAAATATTTTAAATTGTACTCAGAGTTTTATAGAAATATAGGGAGGTCACATTATTCTTGCTTAAAGACAAATCTGTACGTCTGTCAATTTATTATTATTATTATTATTGTTGTTGTTGTTTTTGGTCGGGATATTATCTACAGAGTTGACTATGTCCTGTCGGGGCTTGAGTCATGTATGCCATGACTTCTGAGAGAAACGCGGGGCCTTTGGCTTAAATAACACCCTATAATAACGTGGTCTTCACAAGCCGTCAGGTGACAGCCACCGATGTGCAGTGCGAACCTCTGGGTTCCCAAACACACACACACACACACACACACACACACACACCAACTCTTAACACTCATCACCATCCTCTGCTGAAGACATTTCTTTCGCTCCATTCCGCACACAAGTTTCGGGAAAATTGTAACGCTCTGCCAAACTGTTAAGTGTAGTTACGCAAACACTACGCTGGAACTATTCAGGCAGGTTTCAGGTATTCAGGTATTCAGGTTTCTACCGTCACACAGACAAACGTTCACCGACAAGCACCACCGTCAGACACAGTCCGCAAATGTGAGCGGGAGATACTAAATCCCCTCACCTCTATTCACGTTAAACCCAAAGCAGCTGAGAGGCCCAGCCTGTGACTGTCACCACCCGCCAGGTGACACTGTCACAACCACGCTCACGCACACACACACACACACACACTCACATCGGCGCGTCTCCGCACCGCGCGAACATTCATACAAACAGAACAGCGTGTTTCGACTGACGTTTTAACACGACGACTCCTCGGGCCTGATCATCTGCGAATGAAGTTTATCTTTAAATTTACTCTATAGCTGTTGTTAAACAGTCAAACATACGTGCAGTCGCTCCTGAGCATCTGCTTCCCTACATAAGATCATCGCCGAGCCGCCGTTTCAACGCAGAGCTGGTCGGCGCGCGGGCGCGGAATGCACGCGCGCCGACGTTCTCCTTCACATATTTTCATTTTTCTTACATGCAATAATTTCTAATCTTACCTTCGTTGCTCATAATAGTGGACGTCCCGAGTGCAGCCAAGGTGACGAAGCAGCCCCACACTTTGACGCACGACAAGCACCGTCTGACACAACTCCACCGCGAAGACATGTTCACGTTCAGCTGGAAGAAATATGTATTTTTAAAAGGGGGGGGGGGTGCCGTCGCAGCAGCGTGGGACGGTGTGAACGTCCGCCGCGTTTTCAGCTCTGCACCGGCGCGTTCCTGCGCGTGGGACGCGGGGACATGAGCGTCGCCGCTCCGTCCGCTCGTGGACTCGTCGCGTCGCGTTGTCTCAGCCGCCAGTGTCGGTGACGCGCTCTGCACAGAGGAGGTCTCGCGGCGGCGGCGGCGGCGGCGGCGGGGGGGCTCGCGTGCCCGGTCCAACCCACAGCAGACCGGACCGACAGAGCGCGGATTTTTCACACGACTGGAGCGATCACGCAGAAGTGAGGATTTCTGCAGCCACGTCACGCACCGTCTCTGCCAGACACCAGGATAAAACTGTGAAAAAACACTGAGAGGACCTCCCAGAGACGAACATCTCCTGTTACATTTAGCAAGAACATCCAGCACATTCGTGCAGAAGACACGAGTCGTTGCACTTTGATGTTCCACGCTGCCTCGAAGCTGGGAAAATTCGTTTTGACGGCCTGAAATACTGCGTGCTGCTGCGGTATAAAGTTTCACATAATATACACAATATGCAAAAACAATATAAAGCGGAATCATTTTTTGATGGTACAAACGGTCCACAGGGCAGTCGGCGTACAGGTCGTAGATGGGAAAACTTTTGCGTAAGTTGAAATCAAATGATTCAATTAAATATTACTCAACTTTCCGTATAAGTTTTAACCGTCCCAAAATAAATTATAAAAATGATCAACATGTAAAAAGAGTTCTTTTTTCCAGAGGTTTACAACAAAATTTATGAATTGAAATAATTTTCAGTGACCCCTTAAATTCAGTTTCAACCTGAAAAGGTCAGTCATTTATTCATTACACAATATGTGAACATGTTGTGCAAAGACTGCAAAAGTGCTCAGGAAAAATAGGAGAGTTTCATGTGGGAATTCTGTCAGAGGAGACATGGCTGCATTGTCACAGAGTGATTTAGGTTTGAGGAGTTTCAGGTGACAAACAAATATTGGTAGAAATATGGTATTTTTGAAAAAAGTTGCAAATTTCAGCACCAACTGCTCATCTGAACACTGAGTTATACTCATACAGAGGTATACACAGAGTGAAAAAAGTCAGTCAGTAGCATGAAGTGTGACCTAAAATGCTGGCTAGTGAAGACCACAGCTGCCCCGATCGCACTGAGGCCACAGGCGAGAAACCGAAAGCACTGATCCTCAGATCAGTCAGAATGGGTTCAGTGTTCTCCCTGGAGAAGCTGCTGCTTTCAGAAGTTGAGTGGGGCCATCCAAGGCACTGCTGAAAGCCACCACTTTCTCAGTGCTGAAAAAGTCAGGCCAGGCAGTAAGACACACTATCTGCTATAGTGAGGTCATAGTTAGGAAATAGGGGTCACGACCACAATACTGCTGTTGTACCCACAAGATGCGTTCGGAATCCCCAAAAAACAAACATTTGACTCAAAGAAAAATTACAATAATGAAAGATGCCACGGAAAAATGAATAAATGTGAAGATTACGTTATTGATGTTGGTATGAACGCGCTTAGGCAGACTGACATTGTCTAATTTCTATCTTCTTTCTCTCGACTGTTCCTAGTTAAATATATAAAAAACAAAACTAAGTAAATCAAACAAATTGGCACTAATTTGTGAACCTTGATATTAGCAGCAGCATTTTATTTTTATCCTAATTTGTCCTATGTATTGTAAGCATAACTGGAGCATTCAAAATACTGCATTTCCATTTTTACATCCACAGAGGCCATGCATAAATCTAGACTGACACAAATTACCAGAGTGAGGAGTTCAACTCCGTTGTAGTTAGGAGCGCAGCGGACTTCTTCATCCACTCTCTGGTCACAACTTAAGTCAAAATTTTAAGTTTGACAGCCCATCCTTGCTGTGGTCCCAATCAGACAATCTCTTTTTGAATCATACACTGTACTGCATATCAGCAAGTTTTAGTTGTGATACAGGGGTATCTCTTGTAGTCTTTATTGCCCTTACAGCATCATTTGGAACACAGAATGTTAAATTTGTTCAGCCAAGAGGATTCACTCAACTACTTAGTTGAGTGTTTTTTACTTTGCTCATGGTATTTCGCATCCTGTGCTGGCAAAGTAATTCCTGGCTTACCTGCAGCATCAATTCAATTCAATAATAATTATACGTAAAATTATCTGGATAACCAGATTTGAGTCTTCAGAGAGTATAGTGATGGCAGTGACAGCCCATCACTACCCCAGACTGCAGTTTAATAAATTATTAAAATGTATTTGTAAATGATGACAATAGCAAAGCAAATAAGGCACTGTCTTTGCTGTGCCAGTCCGGAAGTGAGCGAGTTCCCACAACGTCCGTGCATCAGTGCAGCTATAACCATATGGCAAAAACTTGTCTCAGAAATGTGATCAAGTTGTTCGGATGTCATTTAATAAGAGTCGGCGCTTGTTAGAAGCAGTGAATTGTAAATAACGGCTTTCAACTTCTGCCATTTTCACAGCAATATCATTAAATGCCCACACAAAGCAAGTGACCAGTGCCCCCCGTTCACTACCCAACCCATGAAATCTGCCTTTATTCATTTTTGTGTTGTCAGTTTTTCTGCTCACTGGGCACTTGATTTTTATTCCTTTCTACTCTGTTCTCAGTACCTCCCGTGTTCTTCAATGAAATACAAAACAATGCTTCTTCACAAAATGCTATTATTTCCTAGTAGATGCCATCCCACCTGGTTTAAACCTCAGAAACTGATATAATGAAAGGAGGGAGGAATGATCTTGATCTAAGCTAAAAGAAGATTTTATACTAGAAACAACAACTGTAATTAATAATTACTATATGCTACTTTGAAGAAAAGCTTCTGCTGGATGAATAAATGTAAATATAAAGGTATAGCACTGCTCAGTTTATTTACAAAATCAGCATTCATCCCTTGTAAACTCAAAGCAATGCTTCATAAGTAGAAGTAGGGATACAGATAGATGGGATGACTGTACACTATACATTTTTCAGACACATCCAAAACAAATCCAGAAGCCAACACCTTAATATGTATTTATATTTTAACACCAATTCAAAACAATTTTGCTGAATCTGTTCAGTACATTGACTCCAAATACAAGGCCACAACAGAAGTGACCTTCTTGAAATCTGATCATGCACCATTTTGGTCACATGCTCAGTTAGTACTTCAGCCACCACTGTCTGCCCAAAACCTGTCACCCTGCTTGTTATCAATACTTCAGGCTTGGGGTGGGATGGAAATACCTTTGAACCATAAAAGTTTTAGGCTCATCCATGTTCCCTTCCAATTGAAGTAATCCTAGTGGGGCTCGGCGGACTAGGACAGAGGGGCATATATTTAACCCATAGCAGGGGGGAATGGAACCGAAGCAGGTTAGCAGAGTAGTTGAGGTGAAGAAAGAATAAAAGTTTGTGCAGGAGTAATTGACAGATGGGGAGCAGTCCACAGCAGATCATCTCCCAAGGTGGTCAGATATGATGGAACTGAAAACGTGCCTCTTGCTACAAAAAACCCATAGTGAGCAACTCAGTGAAGACGTCAGGGAAAGAAGTACAGACGCCTGGAGACTGTTACAAACTTGGCTGGCTTAACTAAACTATCTTGTCATAAAAAAGGTCAAACGGGACTTTCAGGCATTTAGTTGGGTGAAAATTAACACACAGATTACAGTTTGACTGCATCCATTCATAATATTTCCTGTTTAAGGATTTAAAATGTTTTGGTCTTAGGTTTGTTCCCTTTCCCATTGTAGCTGGGTGCCCTGGAAGCTTAAGTACTGTAGATCCGCGATATCTCTCTAATGTACACTTGTAATGTCATGAGCAAGAGACAAGGTTGCAAGTTAGGCCCCAAATATACTTATAGCGAGGACTCGGGAGGAGGATGCTTAGTATTTCACTTTCTGGAAGAACAGCACTATGATAACAAAAAAAGAACCCACCCACACAAATGCACTGTGCTGTTATTCAGTTTTTTCTTTGATTATCGTTTTTATGGAAAAAATTTGAAAAAAAAATAAAATAAAAAAAAATTCTAACCATAACCCTAACCATAACATTTACCGTAGAAAAATATGTTCTATAAAGTTGATTATAGACATTTCATAAGTTGGCTTACATATGTTAATGAAATAAAGAAAAGAAGGTAATAAAATCATTGCCTTTGTCTTTTACTCTGTAAAGCACTTTGTGGCATTGCTAACAATGTTTAATACTATATAAATCAGAAAATAATTTTATGAAGCTTAACATTGTAAGTTGCATTGAACAAAATCAAGTGAATGAAGTAGTAATAATAGTATTAAATGTGCTATTTCAGTTGCGGTGTTAGATTTACTTCAATTGACAGGTATTGACTGGTGTACACTGATACTATATAACTGGATTCGAATAAGAATAAGTGTGAACAGTCATAAACTGGGCACAGCTAGACTGACACCACTGAGTGACATCAAGAGTATACCTCTGTTTCAAAATATCTTCTGACAGAAATTGCAAAATGCAAGTTCTAAAAGTAAACTATAACTGTCAAAAATGCTATTATGCTGAATAATAAGCTCAGAGCAAATCTGATATGCATCTTCTTCTTAAGTTGTTGTAGCAGTTTTTCTTTGTAGAGGACCTTGTTACACACGGGCACAGTGTATGTGAATGTGTATTTGAATGGAAGTTAACTTGCTAAAATGATCTCGCCTCCAGGACTCTGGAGATTTATGACATCGCTGTCAAATCAGGATTAACTCATATTCATTCTCACAAGGAACCTGAAGCATGGTTTCAGCAAGTCTTTGACTGCTGGAACACTTACGGTTGAGCCTGTTGCACCTGAGGTGGAGGCTTGTACAGTAAATCTTATCCACGTATGCCTTAGCAGATTTTGGAGGAAGTGAGTGGAAAGTAGCTAAGCTCTTTATTCAGCTAAAACAAATGTAGCAAGTCAGAGGTCGCTGCAAGGGCCATTCATTAGAATGGAGCATAGCTGCAATGCCCTTTCTAGCAATAAATATTTATAATGCATTGTTTTCAGAGTTGTCAACAAGAGTCCTGGGTATAAGGTTTGGGAAGCACAGCGCAGCCTGAATTTGAATGAGGGTGAGCTGCTACCATGGAGATAAGGTCAAATATTGTTCTAGATTTGCAACCGGTAGAGGCAGAACACCGGAGGAGGAAATTAAACAGTATGAAACAATGTCCTGTGAAAAACCACCCTCATTTAAAACAAATATTTATGGGCCATTTCACAGATTCAAACCTAGTTTTACGTATAACAAAAACATTTTTTAACGAAGCACAGGAAGACAGACGTGAAGACGTCATTTAAACAGTGTGTATGCTTTATTTTTTGTTCACACACTACGGCACATCTTGAGTGAGCTTTGTTGATCCAGAAGGTTAAAAATGAAATGTATTTTAATTAAATCAGATTTCAAGATTGAAGTGAACAGGGTTTCTAAGGAATAGATCCCAGACACAGTGACACTGAGTAAGTCCCCCAAAACCATAGAACCCCAGAAGTGGTTTATACAATATCAATCTAGGCAGCAGGAGGAAAAACAGATAAAGGCATGACCTTTCTACCTGATGACTATTATGTGAAATCTCTGGTGAACTCTTGGTCTCTTGTAAAAGAACATCAGGTAAATATCATAAAAAATGATTTAAATGTGGGCATTGGTTTGGAGTTTTTGTACAGAAAACTCAGCTGACCTGAACTTGTGAGCAAGTTGTCCAGTGCAGACATGTTAGAGATGCCGCTATGACCCACAACCCCACCTGTCCACAGACCTGAACTGCTTCAGCCCCAACATTCCACCAATACTTGTGGGGATCAACTTTAGTCTTTGCAAAGCACCACACGGACCTAGTCATTGCAATAAAGCTTCATATGTTCTCATTTTCATGCAAATGTGAAATTTAATCTACAAAGTACATAAACAGAAAAACATGAGAATTAGCATTATAAATATCAAATTATTGCCTTTGCAAACATTAGAAGTAAACCATGTACAAACGAATTAATGTATAAAGGGAAAACAAGCATCAGATATTATACTGCATCTAGATAAATGTGTTTTGTGTGTGACTTTTTGTAATAATTCGTTTTACTAATTTTGAAACTCATGCATTAATTTATTAATCACATCAAAGTATAGGAAATGTGATGGAAAAGGGAGTTCATAAAAAGAAATACACTGCCAACAAGCTTTTTTAATGTCTTTTTTGTCTTACAGCATGTAAAAGTAAGACTTAAGAAATTGCAGCTGAGACCACGTGGCAGACAAAAATAATTAAAATGTAAAAAGTTACGATCCGAAGGGGTTTAAATATTGGCTGGATGAGGATCACAGCAGCAAAGCTGGACTGATATCAGATCCGATTGAGCCGTGCCTTTATTGCATATTAAAAAAGACAGGTTCAGTCATCCTTTGTCAAGCCCATCTGTCTACAGCACAAATCTCCTTAATATAGAGGGAGGGGTTGGACTGTTAAAATGGAGGGACCGTCTGTTACCAGAAGCCTTTGGAGTGCAATGCTGCCTCAGCTGCCACTACCACACATCCTGGCATACTTAGCAGTGTGCCCTTTTCCTACAAAATAGTGAATAGTTCCTTAATTTTATTCTCCACAGACTAACTGTTATGCTGGTCCTATGGAACATGAATGGAGTGAGCAAATTTTTGTTGCTTTTGAAATAGTTTTGTATAAATGTTAGTTCCAATTTAAAGAGCCATTGGTTTCAGTAAAAAGAGAAATCACCTTCTCAGGGTAGAGGCAGGTGCACACTGAAAAGCTGGGATGATACGTAGACAGACTAAACACATTTTTGTTTTCTTGTTGTGCTATTTTGCACAATATTACCTTGTTGAAATTTTTTAAATAAAAGGTATCCAGTGTTCATCTTCTGAATAACGTCAGCAACTTAAATTTTGAATATTTACTATTTAACTGCTTGGCAAGTGCAAGGTGGCAGTGGTTTGGAGCCTATCCCAGAAGCATAGGGTTTGAAAGGCAGAGTCTGAAGTGGGTAGAGTACTAAACACATTAAAGGCACTTTTAATACCAAAATGATGATGACGACAACGATAACNAAGGCAGAGTCTGAAGTGGGTAGAGTACTAAACACATTAAAGGCACTTTTAATACCAAAATGATGATGACGACAACGATAACAACAACAACAACAACAACAACAATTCAGGCAATTCATCCAAAGAATTACTTTAGTAAAAAACTCATTACCTCTCTTCCTTATTATCACTTTACTAAAAAACTACTCAAGTTCTGAAATTGCTGTGATTCAAATAAAGCTTTTTATGTTATTAAGATTAGGGAATTTATCCTATAGAAGTTTCAAACAAATGCATTTCTCAAAGCCACTTGAGCAGTGGCGCAACTGGGAACAAACAGACAACCTCTACGTTATCTGTCATTATGTCCGATCAGGACACTACATAATATGAACAACTGCAAAGTAACAAAGTAACAAATAATTAACAAAAGAAAATACTTGATCTAAAGAAAGGTAAAATTGGGTTACTGATGACAAGGAGTGTTGAATCCTGGGAAAGGCAGATGTAAAGTTTATATGGGCTGGTCCTGCTGTGTCTTTATGAGGAGATGCATATGTAGACATCTTGGTCATGACTGGTCACGAACCACTTACAGTGTTACACAGCTGATAACCTTTTGTGTGACTTAATAAAAGTTGGCTTATTCTGCTTTCTTCCACCTTGGACTACAAAGACTTCCCTCAGGGACACAGCACCCACAAAATCTTGGATTTGTTTGTTACAAATGTGAGTAAATGTTCCACTGACATCAGACCACCTCATTACAGTAAACAGCATAATACCCCCATCGCCTGTATGTGCTGTGCTGTGTTGCACATGTCACAAGGTGTTTCAGGGGGTTTTAGTGACATTTAGGAAAGTTGGTTTGAGGGCTTCCAGATGAGGTAGGAAGTGTTATTGTTTTTTGCATAATAAATATGTGAATAGCTGCCTCGATGTATGTGTTTTCGATTTACGTGAATTGTTCTGGAACCAGTTAGATGCGCAAACCCAGGGATGACTATATTTAATTTGTGCATAAATCATTTTAACAAAATTTTTGGAATTTTTTTTTAACTTTAAACAGACATTAATATACAGTGCAAAAAAAATTCATACACATAAAAACATAGGAGCAACTCATGGAATAAGTAATTCAAAAATTATTAGCACCTGTTTAACTCATACAATTCAATTCTCTAAATACAAAAAAATACATATATCTTAATATATTTAAACATATCTTTTCTGAGTTAATTTCCTTGAACAATGAACTGTTAGTCAATCAAAGCATCAGGAACCTCAGCAATAGCTATGACTGGGGCACCACTGAACTCTGACTGGTGTCACTACTGACAGGCTTGATCAGTGAATTCAGCAGAAGTCAGCTGACAGTGAGGAGTGAGAAATCGAAAATACAATTTCTCTGAAAAGTTACTTAATTTTAGGTAACTAAATAAATGTATCTCTCTATACTACCCACCACTAAGCAAATATATTCTAAAGTAAACATCATTTTGTCTAAAATTCAATTTAATTCCTGAGGGAGGAAACTGGAGCGCCTGAAGGAAATCAACAAAAACAGTGAAGGGATGAAAACTACAGATTCAAACCGACTTCCAAACTCACACTCCAGGAGCTGTGAGCTTTACTTGGTGTATCACTGCATTGCTTACTGTGACAATATGTTTCCCTGAAACAGTACCTTTCATGGAAAGTGCTTTAGTACCCTTATTATTATTTACCTATAAAAACAAACACGGTAAATATGATCTTTATATCTATAAAGCTCAAGTTTTGTTTGTCTATTTGCTCTCCATGTAGGTTTGTGTTTAAAGTCATGGACATTAAGTTTGGCACAGAGGTACTTCTCACCCTGAGATTTTTGCATCTCTCTCTCTCTCTCACACACACACACACACACACACACACACACACACTAGCAACAAGTACTAACAGGCAGTTACGAGCTAATTCATCAGTCGGAAGACAAATGGGGACTGTGCTGGGGGAAGGACCCAACCTGGTGAAAAGGACAGGTGATGACCATCATCATCAATTTATATTTATTCATTTAGGTGATGCTTTTCAACAAAACATCTTCCTAAAACGATAGGTTGGAACACTAATGTACTTAACAGTTTTTAACAGTTATACATAGATCCATAAATTCATTATCCTTAACCACTTGTCCTGGGGGTCATGGCAGCCTGAAGTCTGTCTCAGAATCACTGGACAGTAGGATAGGAAACTAAACCCTTGACAGGACACTTGTCCATCACAGGGTGCCACACACCCAATATAGGGAACACAGACTGAGTGATGAACCTGAGATGCACGGCTTTGGGCTGTTTGATAAATCAGGAACACTTGGAGGGAACCAGCACAGACACAGGGAGAACGTGCAAACTTCACACAGACTAAGCTTTGCATCCACAGTTAACCAGCCCAGGCACTGTAAGGCAGTACTGCTACTTCCTGGACAATTTTCATGATACCGATCCAGGGTACGCCCCTTGCTCACTGGTATTAGAGCAAGAGCAGAGATTCAGACATAGGCACTTTAATTTGCAAGGCAAATGTACTAACTGCTACTCTATCCAGTGCCTCCGTCAAATACATGGCTTAGAATTTTTGGTACATCATGCTATGGTCAGCTAAAAAAGCCTGTCATCCACTGGCATGCATTTAAGTTTTTTGCTGGGAAGAGAAAGGGACCCTACTAACAGGTTGTTCTTTTAACCACAAAAAAAGAAAATAG
Organism: Arapaima gigas; assembly: GCA_900497675.1. Taxonomy (NCBI): domain Eukaryota; kingdom Metazoa; phylum Chordata; class Actinopteri; order Osteoglossiformes; family Osteoglossidae; genus Arapaima; species Arapaima gigas. The sequence continues at coordinate 629,417 of UFQX01000088.1, read as the reverse complement.
TGTCTACATAGGGATTCCATACACACAGAGCTGGCAACTGTTACCTGGGTGAACATCCACACTGGAGCTCTGCCTGCTACAGATGTTAATTTATGATTTTGCTGAATAAATGTCCTTGACATGGCAGCTAGGTGATTTGCACAATGAAGACAAATCCTTCAGCAATAAAGGCTTCTCTCTGTGTGCAACATATCCAGTCTTGTAGAAAAGTGTGTATTATGCAAAAATGTAGGGATGTATAAAACATCCAAAACTGTTAACAAAAACAGAATGTGGAGGAACTGGAATAAATCCTAATATCTTCACATCAATCCAGATTTCATTTGCATATATTGGGGGAGCAGGCTGTGTACTGTATAGTATTCCATTTTATACAGGAATTAAGGGAACAATATTAGATCACTGTGGTCATCATACTGTTCCTGAAACCAAATATATGTATAATTTAAAAATATTATGTGGGAAAAAAAAATATATATATATATTAGTAGCATAATAAGCAGCATAAATGGTGAGAACTGTTCCCTTACAATCAAAGGTTTCTGGTTGAGCTCCAACTCGTGCTGTAATACCCATGATCCTAAATGAACAGATAGATTAAAAATATGCTGTATGAATGGGTAAAACATTGTAAAGTTGCTTAGCTAACATTGTAAGATGCATCAGTTCATTTTCAGCTGAGCACTGGAATGAGAAAGACAAGTGACATTCGTGACTTCGAACATGGCATTACAGTTGGTCCTAGGTGTGCCAGTTCTAAACATCTCCCACAGCATGGGTTTGCTGAGAATGTGTGAAAAGAAAATGATAGTGATGGGTGATTTTGTGGACAAAAAAACTTGTCTACTGGGGGTGTTGGGGGGGGTCAAAGAAGAATGGTGAGAAGCATGCAAGTAAACTGATTGGCCTCAACCAGGCAACAGTGATTTAACATTTGTAACAATTAAAAATATATTTAAAAAGTAAAACTTTTTGGAGGGATGGAAGGGAATCCAAGGAAATCCAGACGTAATTTGAACAGAATTTATTCTGTTTTCAAATAAAATAAGCCAATAACCGAACTGTCACGACAAGTTTGAACAAAATACCTCTTATTTTAACAGGAAACATTGGCGGTCTTTCTCGTGCTGTCGCTAACCTTCACAAGATGCCGAGACGAAGGTGTTAAAATCTTCATGAGCCGAAGACTCGGTTCGAACAAGCGCTCGGAGTTCATGCGGGTTTACGGTGCGCGTGCGCAGAACCATAAACGCGTTCAACCGCAATAGAACGACGGAACCTGCTGAAGGAAAGAGAGGGGAATCTCCTGAATGTGTTAAAGGAGATCTGCGAAGAGTGGAAAAGCCAGAGGGAGCTGGTGAGAGCAGGAGGAAGGTGATCGATGGCGTGTCTCCAGCGCTCACGCCCCTGTCCGACGCTTCCTGCCGCTCCAGGCGACCTGCTCGGCTGTCGCCGTCGTCATCCGTCAGTTTCACCGATGGATCAGAATGTTAGACTGTCAATGAGACCTGTTTTAGCTTTTGCACCAGTCAAAGACCGCATCGTTTTTAGATATGAGACTCTTTTACATAAGTGATTTGGTCATAAGGTTCTGAAGGTTTAGCATATACATAACTGTAATAGCAAGGTTTGTTATTTGCCAACATATCCATTTAAAAAGCTTTAAATAGTCTGCGCAGTAGTGCAGCAGGTAGCAATGGTGCCCGATACCTGTTGGACAGTAGCTTCAGACCTGGCTTTAAATCCAGCTCATTCTGAATGGAGTTGCATGTTTTCTTGCTTACTCCAGTTTCCCCATAGTTCAAAGACACATATTTTAGGGGTATTATTTACCCGCAGTGTATACAGTATGCATGAGTAAATGAATGTGTCACTGCCCTGTGATGGACTGCTTCACACACTGCTTTCTCAGTGGGTGCTAGACCATGTGACCCTGCTTTGGTAATGGTGGATGATCAAGTATCTGCAAAAATATTGTAATGGTGTACAATTACACTGACTGGTGCGCCGTGTATCCCCCGTCACGTTCTGTGTTTGAAATATAGCTGTATGTGCTAAGGAAAGTCAGAGGGCACGCGGTAGTTGGATCCCACCTTATGTAGCACTCTGCGCTTCATACATTCTGACGCACATTGTACTCAGTGTCTGGTGTTGTCGTGGATTCTCTCTAGTCCAGGAAAGGCTGAGCATTACTGACCCAGTTAAATGTTAAAGGAGATGTTTTGACAAATTTTATTTTGTTTTGTGTATCATCCTTCCCAACAGGATGCACTTAACTGTGCACATGATAGTACAACAAGTGTACAGACAACAGTGGCACTCGAGTTCTGACCAAACCATCTCAAAAACAAAAACTCATTTTTGTTGAAATGAAATATGAAATCTGATCATAATGTTGGTAAATGCAAAGGTAAAACATGAGATTTAGAGATTTGGAGATAGAAATGTAATCTGAGTTTCCCAATCTGAGTCCTAGACCAGCCAGTTCATAATTCTTCCACATACAGTGAGTGAGAATATCAAGACTGTGATGCCACTGCTTTTCTTTTCAACTGAAACACATTCACAGCTTGTTGGTGAATCATTTTCTCCTACTCTGAATCACTTTACAGTTTTTACAAGGGAATAATGTCATCAGCATAATTTCAAGGTTTATTGGCAAAGTATCCAATGATTTAAATGAAGTTATGTAACTAGGGAGTCATTTTACTCCCTGTAGAACAGATTTTAGAAGAAATAGGATTTTTTCCTGAAGTGGATTACTTCTTCAACAATGTGTATAGTATAATTAAGTGGCATTATAAAAAATGAAAATAATATGAAAATGCAGTTGTTTATATCCTGTTTATAAAAGTTGTAATAATAATAATAATGATATGCAACTGTTTTGTGTCTTTGTAAGCATGCCACACCGTATAATACTGCATTTCCTGTGATCACAGAGTATAAAGTAATATTTTTACAAGGAAAAGTTCTTTGATTCTGACACTAATCATAATGTAGCAGCTGCCGAGGTATCATAGAAATGAATGAATTATTTTCTGCCGAATAGTACTATGTTTAAATACAGTTTTTGTCCTACTAATAGACTAACTTATAAAAGATTATTTGCCAGTTCATTGAAGCAGGATTACAACATTTTTTGACTAGTCTACTTAATCATGATTCAGTTTCACAGGGAAGACTTTGTTAGAAGAACTACTGTACAGAGTGCAGGATAGATGAGTGAAATAAACTTCAAAGGGTGCAAAAAAATCTCTGGCGGTCTATCTGCCAAAAACTGTCACAGTCAGTTAATGGTTATGGTGTTTGTCCATCACAGCGGGCATTTGGAAACACAAGAGCACTGCAGACCACTCGGTGTGTAAAGACAATGGTTCACCATCACATAATACAGGGCTTCATCTGTTTAAAGCCTGCTGTCCACTTGGCAGGAGAAACGGGGTGCACACACAAGCACACGCGGACACAAACCTGTCATTGCTGACAGCTGTATTCAGCAGAAATACCGCAATGGCTACACTCATGACAGGTTTGCCTCTGAGATCCTTTGAAGGTAGGGAAAATGGTGAATCCACTGACTTGGAAACAAAAGAGACTAAAGTCATACACTGCCAAGATGCTGTAGACTAAGGAAATAGCTTTGCTGTAAAGAGAAACACAGCTAAAGAAAAGAGAATCTGCCACATGTCCAAACAGTGCGGCGACATGCATAAACACATGACGTGTGGTAGGTACTACACATTTTTACTGCCAGTAAGAAACTATTTCATTTCAGCACGTCAAAAAATACTTTTCCTGTACTCCAGCATTATGTTCTTTTTACTAGGCTTCTACTGTGAGCCTAAGATGATCTTAAACCACTTTATTGGAAATATACATACAAATCAAATGTCTGAACAGAACCTAGACAATATTTGTATAGGATGAACTTGGGAGAAGAGTTACTATAAACCGGCCTGCAATTGGTCAAGACCTCATGAAATTGGAAGACGATGACAAATTTGTTATAACCAACTGCCTCATTTTCATCAAGTATGCTCAAACTTGTGACTGAAACTGTACTTCCATACTAAATATTGTTCTTTACGTTACATATTTAAAGGTGATTCATGTTATAAACTAAAAATGTTTATTCCTTTTCATAGTTAAAATAGACACAAAGGAACTTTACATGTACATAAGTTTTCCTTTGCATAACACAGTTATTTTTCACTCTGTTACATCTATTGCTCCATCACATTGTTCATACATTCATGTTCAAACAGCAAATAAAAGCATGGTTAGAGTTTTGTTTTTTTAACATCTGTAAAAAGGTGTGATTGCCCTTACTTTGCAGGCTTTGGTAAATAAATAATATTTTATAATAACATTTAAAGGTCATACAAGTTGTTAGAGTGTTGTGGGCTGTGGCTTTCTATAGCAGGACAAAGAACAAGGTCAGACTGCATTTCTTGACATCGCCTATCATTGCAGGTATACCCAACTCGACACACTCCAGTGCTTTACATATTTACCCAGCATTCCTGCTAATGAGCCCAGGGAAGCGCTTATCTTCCGTCACCGTGAGGAGAATATCTTAACAACGCCCAGTATAATCCTGATGTTAGCTATCCGTTACCCAAAATTATATGGGATTTAAAGAGAGATGTTTTCTATTCGAGACCTATTGTGTCGTAGGAGGTGAAATGAGGGCAATGAAGAGAAATGCTGCCTTTACCTGCCCTTGGTCTTGATGTTAAAATCGATCATGATCGGGTTGTAACTTATGGCATAAAACAGATGTGTGGAATAATAAAACAAGATTACTGTATTAATGGCTGATACAAATCAATCCATATAGCTCAACAAGGTAAAAATACCATTAATTCTGTTAATTGGATTCTGCTAAGTGTTTTCTTGGTGAAGAAGGGCACTGAAACAGATGAGCGATATGCGGTTTCACACGTATAGCCTTTGGCATTTTGATGGTAATTATAACATCATAGCAGGTGTGAAGCATCATGAATACTCACTTACTGAACATTCTGCTCTGATTTAAGTTGGAGGAAATTCAGGTGCACAAAGACTGTAAAAACCAGGGATTCGTACAATCAGACAACAGTGTTAACAGTAATGCAACAGCACAATCAGTTTTGGTCTACATAGATGCAGTGTAAAGCCATGGATAGTGTATTGCTAGATACGCTACTGCATCAGGCACTATAGTGATTTAAACTGCTGCCTTGGACTCAAAAGACCTGCTTTAGACTCCTGCCCCTGCTAGAGCAGAGTTGAGCAAGAAACTTATTCTGAACTGATACGATAAAAATGTCATTATAGGGTACATCAATGCTTAAAGTGCAAAGAAAATAAAGTACCAATACTTGTTGGCATTTTGATGTGTGTATTGGTTGGCAGTGGCATAGTTAGGAATTCTGAACCCCCTGAAAAATATTGCTCTGCCCCTCTCTCTTTTAGATAAAATAACTTGGAATATTTGACGGGCCCTCTCTAGATGTGCGCCCCTAGAACTGAGACAACTAGCAGTGGCCCAGCTGGTCAATACCAAATTGCTAAGCATTAAAATGTGAATTTCTGAAGTGAATGAATGATAGCAGGAAATACTGCTGATGTTCACTACATATTTGTTTAATAAAGGGAACTTAGTGTATTCTAGGTAATGAAATGTAGCTATGAGGCCTATTATGAATAATCACCATATTGACCAGCAAACTTTTGCTGGGATAGCAGCTCAGCCAGAGAATCTCTTTGGTCAGACACCGAAAACAACACCTGAAGCTTATGAAAAGTGCCCGTATGCAAGAAAAAAAAAAAACAGTAGCCCAAAGAGCAAATTGAAGTACCACTACTGCATTCTGGTGAATACTGGCTCAGTTCAAACATTGCTGTATATCTAAATTTAAATCATTCTGCATTCAGCACTGTAGAACACCTTTGGCAAAGATGTCAGTTAAATGAATAAATATACATCTTGTAGTAAATTGCTATACTCTGTTAAAAAATGCATTGTTAGTAAGAAAGATGATGGTAAAGAACTGGCCTTAAGGATATAAGATGATTATGAGGTTAGAAGATTATGAGGCTCACATGGAAAAAGTGAAACAGAACTTTGTTATCTATACATATACACACACACACACACACACACACACACACATATATATATATATATATTTAAGCAATGGGAGAGTAGTAGTTTAACTGTACACTGTAAAATTAGTTCTTCCAAAGGTATATAAATGTTTATCTACTACCAATAAAAGCTTTTAAAGCTTTTTAAAGCTGTAATAGGACCTTGTAAAGTCCTTCAGAATCAATTGCCAGTCTATGGTTATTGATATAAAGACTTTTAAATAGTTTGGTGCTCGCGTACACAATCAGAAGTTGTTTTTTCAGTAGTTAGATTGTGAATGTTTTCCAGTAAATATAGGAACATTGTCTAAATGCTGAGTATGAAACTTAAATTTATTTATAATGATGTTAAAAAGAAGAGTACAGCACGCAGCTATGTGATGATGCTGTGGCCTTTTCAGCTCAGGGATTGTTACCAGTTTTTAGCAGCAATAAATGTAACTCAGTCAAGACAGAGTAATATGCTGCCCCCTTCGCCTCAGACTGATCGTTTTCACTTTGGAACCCAAAGTGCCCCCTTTACGACACCACAGCCATAACCCAGCAATTAAAACTGACACTGAGCGAAAGGGTCCGTAAGACGATAGCTGTGCAGCCTCGCAAATGACTGCTGAGGTTTCCATAAGTAAGAAACGTGGATGAAATTTAAACTACACTGCCACTGTAAAAAAATATATTTTAATGAATATGGCTGCATATGTTTGCTAAAACTGTAATATTAGTTGTTCAGTAAACCTTATAGCACGATATATTAATATAGACTTTCCGTATGTTTTTGTACCTTTTCCCCCAAATGTAACCTCTGCAACCTATCAGTTATTTTTCATACATTAAACCATTTGCTGAACAAACCTTGCTCAGGTCTTTCCTTCACAGGAGCACCTGCACTGTTTTTGCTGGAACTTTTACCTTTAGGCATCAGGTGCATTTGTTAAAAACACTTTTGATAAAAGGGGACTTTTCAGTCATTTCATATATTGAAGAAACAGTCAAGAGCAAAACTCCTTAAAGCTCTAAATGATTATTTGTTGATCCAGTTCTTTATAATTAGATCAAAATTTTGTGCCATACCATTTTTCCATATATCTTTTCTGTTCTAAAACAAGCATACAAACTGAGATCAGTTGTGTTTTTTGCACATTAACAAGGAAGCTGGAGTATCAGGCAAGGGCATGGTTGTTGCCATTCAGTATTTTGTTTAACATGTTAGAAAAGTTTTCATTCAATCAGAAAAAGAAGATAAAGGCAAAGTGAGAATGTAACTTTGTGTCTGAGGAGTTAAGTTGCGAATAAGAAACTGAACAAACACTACCGTCAACCCAAGAATAGAAGACTCACACCTGCTGACAGAGATCTGGGACTTCTTATTTATTCCCAACATACAAACAGATTTATCTTTGATGTTTCCCACCTGTGAAACAAGCTCTTTCTCCTCCAGTGTGGTGAGGTTGTTCTTTTTGGCAGCTGCTACAGACCCCTCCTCCAGTACTCCTGGATTTGAATAACACTTCTGTGGATAAGCAGGAGGAAGAGACAGCAGGGAATTCGATTCTTCTCTCAGAACTTATGGCGGGTTCTATCATCTCTGCTGGGATATATTATGTCACCCTGCTCCTTGGGAATACAGTGAAATTATTTTTTTTTCTTTTGGAGCAGCAGACCCTTATGGGCCACAGGTTCTGCTCCCATAAACATCCTAGCATCACTTTGTCTTTCACCCTGGATGTATTCATAGTTACAGAGAACATTGGGGTCGATGGGAGGAGGCTAGGATCTATTTATGAACTCAGATGGTGAGTGATGTGACAGTGATGTGAAGGTATAGCGAGGTGGAGAAAATACTACAAATCCCCTCAAATCTGAATTGGCAGTAGCTGCTAATTTCTCCCGTTTCAAGCTGGAATAAAAGTTCTCAGCTTCTGCGCTGACCTGCTGATAACAATGGCAATTATGTGCAGGTACAAGTTCTTTGGCCTTTTTCAAAGTGTGGTGCGAGGCTTGGAGCTGGTCCACATAAAGTGTTTTTTTTTTTTGTGGAAGCAGGAATCATATACTCAGAAAATTTCACAAATTTACAGTTCATGGGACACTAGGGCACAGTGGCAGATAATGTGAACTGGTATATTCCCTGAGAAAGTGTGATGTGTATCTGCTGCATGTCTACAGCAGATATTAATCTGTGTCAAAAATTTAAAGTTTTAAAGGAATAAGTAATATGTAATATCTCTGAACCTGAATGAACTACATGTACTAAACAACATAGAGCTTAAAAATACATTCTGAATTTGTCATGTACTACTGCCTCCATAATAACATTTTTCCTTAACAATTTGATTTAATTGGCTATTTGAGTGAAAAATTACTTGATTTGGCATTTTATGTACAACTTAAGAAAGAGAAAGAAAAAACTGTAAAACATTATTAGACCCGTCTTTGAACGAAAAGAAAAGATGCATTATTTTTTAATCGCTCCTGGTGTCAATTTACTAAAGCGTGGGAAATATAGCGGATTTGCACGGCACTTCATCCGGTTAAAAAGGAGCTATCAGAACAAGGGCTGCTGGAGCTACTGGTTTGTCTCTGTGGGGGCAGATAAGGCTCATTATTCAAGTCCTGCTAAACAACAGCAAAGGTGAGAGCAGGAACAGTCATGGTTATTGTTCAGGAAAGCTAACTAACAAAACAAAAATGGAACTACCACTAAAATGATTATATATTTCCCCTTGCAACATTAGTTTTTTATCATGAGGAAAACAAAAAACCTTCATTTTTTGTGTTTTTCTGGTTATGGTCCAGAATGTTTTGCTTTGGATAGAGACGTGAATGGACAGGACAGTGAAGGATAAAATGCAAACAAAGGGGAGCAGGAAAGCGGTGTGGCTCAGCGTACACTTCCCAGCGTGCCTGACTTTACCAGCACTAATGGTGCAGCATCCCTTACTACCCTAGTTTTTAATAAATGTTTAAAAAGCTGAAAATGCCGGTTTCCGAACAAATCTACATTGTTTACGGAACCCGCGCAATTCTCAACCTAAAGCCTTATCGGTTTTGTCAAAAATGTGGAGACAAAACATTGCTGATTTGAGATATAAAATGAGTGGCAGGATAACAGGAAAAACTGGGCTTAAAAACAGGAAAATGTTACAGATGCACCTTAACAAGATATAATAACACAATAAGAATGTGGTATTTTACATGAGAATGATTTGCACCCACAATGCTTATGGCCGCGTGTCGGTTTTGGCTCTGCGGAGAAACTGCACAAAAAGAGAAGGAGTCACCAGAATTTGCAAAAGCACAACTAAAACATCTTTAAGAGTCAAGGTAAAAGACAAAAATATCTTTCTTGCAGGCACTATTAGCTTTACAATGAAGGAAACAAGTAACTGAAAGCTGCATGACTCATTGCAGACATTTGGTTTCTATAATGACAAGCACTTTTGGTAAGCGAAATCCACACCTTTCCTTGACTTCTCGTAGAAGACAGGTTTGATCAGCCATGTAATAGTTTTACCTGCAGACAAAGCAAATACGACCAAATCGATGAAGAAAAACTCTTTTTCTTACCAGTACCATTCATTTTATGAACAAAATTATTCCCTTTCAGAATTTTTTTTTAATCTCAAAACTGCACTGGTTTAAAATGAAAATAAGATAAACATGTTCACATTTCAAACTGTGAACAACTGACTTCAGGAAAAACAGAACACTTTCAATGAAGACATAGCATTGCTTTTGCATGTTCCTCTGCTGAATGCACTCGCTGAATGTGAAAAGGCAGATTTTTTTGGACAAATCTATACGCTTACAGGAAATGCAGCTCATTGCTACACTTGCCAGGAACTTCAGATAACAGCTGAGTCACACAACATTTGTTAAGTGACAGCCAGGTTGACAGCCGTATGGCTCTGTCAACATCTTGAAGATTAAATTTGCTCAGTGAAGCAAAGTGTAAAATTACTGTGCTCATTTTAAAGCATTAGTATTTTAGATTTTAAGAAGAGGACAAAATGTTGATTTTGTCTTGTAGTTTCCTGTGCAGGTTTTTAATGAATTCCTCTTTTCTCACAGTGCTATTACAGTCACGGCCTGTGCCAGCCTTACACAGCCAGATGGTTTCTGACAATTCCTAATGCCTGCAGACATCACATCACCTCAGTCCTCGCTCCTTCTCTCTCTCTCTCTCTCTCTGACACACACACACACACACACACACACACACACACACACACAGTTTTCAACAGCGTTTGAGGAGCCGCTGTTGGAGCCTCCTGCTGTATATATACGTGGCCTACTTTTCACAGCCCATCGTGAATAACGTGGAACAAGTCTCATGAATGAATCATTTTGGATGATAAATTATCGATCAGACAGAGGAATGTAAGTGTAGGTTACAAAGTGTGTTTACCCACAGAAAGTTCATCGCTCTGCTTTATTAATTCCTGGTGCTTAAACAGGGATTTTGCAGGACTATGAGCCATTATTACTGCTTGGTTCTTAAAACAGAACCAATCCTCTAACATAAATAAAATGTATACATTGGTATATAGTATACATGAAGTCCCATAATGCTTCTTTTCATATTCCCTGCTTTTTGCAGAAAAGAGTATTTATTTTATTTGTACAAGGTAGATTGTTATAAAATCGACCATAACCCTGAAAGTTTAGAGATCCACACAACTGGTCCTTTGAGAGCAAAGAGTAGATTAAGTAATGTTCTGGTCATTTAAGAACCGAACCCTTGAATCCAATTGGCGGTGTTTTTTATTGCTGCCGTCTCTCAAGTCTAAAAACAGGACATGCTACCTGCTTCATGTCCACATCTATTTCTGCATTTTTAGATTCACTTATGGACAAAAGTTTCAAAGAAAAACTCAAGTTCATTGCATGACAGAAGGGGGAGAACAGAATAGGTGGTTTAGCTTTTACATTTTGGTCAATTATTTTACCCTAAAATAACAAGACAGGAATCTGAGGTATTTTCTGTTTTGGGAAAAGCACTAGACCTGTTATGTAGAATAATACAGCCATTTACTTTTACATCAAAGAATTTAATTCATTTAACAAAAAATTTACATGATGAATTTTTTTGTAATGTCAAAAACCAAACGGAAAATGGTAAAACTAAAGGTCAGACGATAAAGACTTTTTTGACACGCTCCACAAATTGTTTTAACCGTTTAAAGAGCTCGATGTGTAAATTCAGGTAAATTACATTTCCAGAGACCATAACAGCAGGAACCTTCTCCGGCGTATACTGAAAAAATGTTGGTTATATGTTTACGACTTTCACTATTATATAATCTACCCGTAGAAAATTACATAAAATGGATAATAACAGTTTAGATGTTAAGTTTTATTTCTGGTAAAATGGATCTGAAAACACCCCTGAAAAGACTAACTTACTTTCCATGCCTATTCACTTGTACACGAAGCTGTGACACAGGCATATATGAAGTACCAGAAGATGATGAATTCCACTGTGGTTCAGTGCACTTTTGTTAGTAACAAAAAGGAGTCCTATCCAACAAAATCTGCCAAAGTAACTTCAGTAGTAGTTTTGAAAAGTTTTCAGATACACAATATACCACCAGCACTGAAATTCAATGTGAAGTTACTGAAGTCTTTGTTAATACGGTTTGTATTTTGGACAAATATAACTACAATTAGGCTCCATTAGCACGTCTTTTGTTCTTAAAGTAAGTGTGACGCATACAGATTCCAGCTCAGAGCACAGTGTTAAAAGATTGGTTTTTAGATTGAAACCTGGCAGAAGCTCACATTGAGCCGCCAAGATCTCTGTAGGAATGCTCCTCTCAGCTCATGTGTTTAGCTGCGATTCCCATCTGTGAGGTCCACACTGTACATTATATTCCAAGCGAGCATGAAAATAATACGTGGCAAAATGAATCTGCATTGCCACTTTAACCAAGACCAGTAAAAGCTTCATATTTAGACTGGCCAGACTACAGACTACAGACTACCAACAGCACAACGTTTATGTTTTGCGTCCCCTGGACAAGTGACGGGGTGACTGAAGTTAAGTGGCATTGCAGTTAAGCTGTATGATGTTACTCAGATGTCCTTTGTTATTAAATGGAATGGAAACATCAGACAACAATGAAAAGAAGGTGAATGAAAAATTAAGTAAAAGAAAATAAAAGTGAAGTTAAAGGACAGTTGGTGCTATTTTGGTTTAACTGGAGGATTCCTGCATCTGACTGCAGCCTACAAGCGGTGAGTTAGGAATATCCCTGTAATCGGTAGACAACAAAAGTCAGAAATAAAACTTTAAGGGCCTCCTCAGTAAAACAGGAAATTAGCAATGTTCATACCGGGTTGAATTTCACTTTCAACCTAATTTTTCAGTTTTAGAATTCTTCAGGCCATTTAAAGTAAAAAATAAATTAAAAAAATCAATAAACCATATAGTTATTTTCTGTCCTTGTTCAATGCAGGTGTTTTTAAATTGAGCTGTCAGGACTGTTCAATAGCAAACAGACCCCTGAACCCTGTCTTACATTCTGCTACCTCTAGACACTGATCAGGACGTGGATGTGTTTGTCTGTGTTGCTGCTGCAGCAGCGTGCCAGGGTATCAAGCAGGATGCAGTCTTTATGTCCATGTCATAATGGATTCAGTGTTAAAATGATGTACATTGACCTGGTTTGTTTTAGAGCCTGCGCATTCGATGCAGCACATTACTAGAGCTGGTTTAAACATAGCACTTGAACTACTTGGTTCAAGTGCCTATACAGAAAACCAAAGAACCTGGGTCCATATCCCAGTAAAAATATCTGTATGCATATTAGACAATGTGGGGGTAGGGATACCAAAAACTGTCATCTGGTTTTGTCCTTATTTATTTATTTATTTATTCATTCCCAGGGAGCAATACCCTTCAGTCTGTACTCACTGAGTTTATTTGCATATAAATGTCTTTGTTTGTATTCTTGCATATGCGCAGTGCAGAAAACTGTCCATAGTTATGAAAATATATTACCATAGAAGACTTTCAGCTTTTCTCTTGTAGACAGGAAGCATTTAGCCCTGTGACCTCATCATGCTAATTGGGGGGGCATTCTGGGATTTGCAGATCATCTCTTTCTTTGAACGTCCTGTCCCACTAATTCAATAAATAAGAGAAAAATACAGATTCCTTGCGTTTTTTTCTATCGTGTTGACGGAGAAAAAATGTCACAGTCTATGATTATGATAATAATAGTAACAACAACAACAACAACAACAACAATACTAACAATACTAATAATACTAATAAGAAGAAGAAGAAGAAGAAGAAGAAGAAGAAGAAGAAGAAGAATTCCCACACAGGACACAACATGAAACACTGTGTGTGCAGAAAGTGGAACTTGAACATGTCACGACACACACATTCCTGAAAATTTGTTGTCCTGTACAATATTTCTTTATAGTAAAAAGCCTCATTTGTGATTACAGACAATGAAAACGTTTGCTTTAAAAATTAATGACTTAAATTCCAGCTTGAGAAATCGGTTTCCCATGTACAAAGGCCGTCATTGTCACGCCCCCTGGTCGTGACTCCACTGGTCCTGAATGCTGATCACGTGCACCTGCTTATATCACATGGTTAAGGCTTATAAATACCTGTCTGTCTGACGTGATCTTTGTGAAGTATTGCCATGTTCTCATGTGTACTGAGCATGATGTCTAGTTGCCCCTCTGGTTACTGGCCTGCTTTGTCTTATGGCTTTTGCTTGTGTCTAATCCTAATGTTTTGTTGCTAGTATTGAACTACTTTCTGGTTTTGACCTATGCCAGTTTTGTGACCATGACTTTGGAATCTCCTTTGGCAATAAACAGAGTTCATCACTTGCACATGTCTGCACCCTTACTACAGCGTGACAGAATACTTTGCCACCTAGCAGACGGCGGGTACGGAACACTCGAAAGCAGCCCTTGCCGACCCCGCTGAAGCTCTGGATCGGCGCCAGCAGATGCTTGAGGGGCTCCTGCGAGCCACGATGACTCTCACGACCCAGCAAAGCGAACAGCAGATGCAGCTTAAACGGGTGACAGATTCTGATGGAGCTGAAGGCAGCACAACGAAAGCGCTTACCGGAAGACGCTGAAACTTTCCGAGCAAGTGCCTCGCCCGACAGTCTGCCTGAAGCCCCTTATTTGGTGAGCAAGCCTGACAAATTCGACAGATTGCCTGCCACTTGTAAGGGGTTCCTGCTGCAATGCTCCCGTTATTTCACCCGTAACCCAGCCAACTCCGATTCTGCACAAATTTCTTTTGTTATCACCCGTCTGACCGGGAAAGCCTTAGATTGGGCTACTGCAGTGTGGCCACAATTCCAAGCCCTGACTTGCCGACAGTTCGAGCAAGAATTGAGACCCGTGTTTGATCACCGTAATGAGGGCAGGAGCAATGGCGAACTACTGGCAAAGTTATGTCAAGGTAATCGCACGGTGGCTGAATATGCCCTGGGTGGAGGACCCATTGGTGAGGGCCTTGTATCCACTGTCACCACCCCAGTACAGCTGGATGCCAGTGCAGGGCACACGGAACAAATACCCTTTCTAGTTGCGGACCAGCTGGTCGTACTGGGTCTACCATGGCTGCAGAAGCATGACCCTCACATCACCTGGTCTACTTTAAGTATTACCTGTCAGTCCCCCTATTGTTCCGAGAACTGTTGTCAAGGCGCTCCTGTTCCGGTGCACTCTATTAGAATAGAGTTCCCACCCTAGTCCCGTAACTCTGCCTCCTGAATATGCTGATCGGAGGAAAGTGCCTACTGAGCGGAACACCACCGACTGATTCCCTCACGATTGGGAAGGAACTCCAATACTCCCCCTGGACAGGACACTGAGGAATGTCAGCATTCCAGCTCATTGGACTGGAACTGCAACAGTCCTGGGACCTGGGCCCCAGATGTCATCCCCTGGAGGCATAGAGGATGGTCGTCGTGGCCATCTTTGTCGCTCGGCTGGCTCTGACTCCTTGGGGGGGGGTACTGTCACGCCCCCTGGTCCTGAGTCTGCTGGTCTTGATTGCTGATCATGTGCACCTGGCTATCATTATAAATACCTGTCCGTCTGAAGAGATCTTTGTGAAGTATTGCCATGATCCCATGCGTACTGAGCATTCTGTCTGTTTGCCACTCTGGTTACTGACCTGCTTTGTTTTATGGCTTTCGCTTGTGTCTAATTCTTATCTGCTTTGTTGGT
Organism: Arapaima gigas; assembly: GCA_900497675.1. Classification (NCBI taxonomy): domain Eukaryota; kingdom Metazoa; phylum Chordata; class Actinopteri; order Osteoglossiformes; family Osteoglossidae; genus Arapaima; species Arapaima gigas. The sequence continues at coordinate 614,066 of UFQX01000088.1, read as the reverse complement.
TGTATTGAACTACTTTTCTGGTTTTGACCCACACCTGTTTTGTGACCACGACTTTGGAATCTCCTTCAGCAATAAACAGTTCATCACTTTACGCCTGCACGCCTCTGCACCCTTACTACAGCGTGACAATCATTATACGTACTCATGTATCACACGAGTAACCAGATGCTAATGAGTTATCTTCTTGCCTTAGTTTGAAACAATGACAGTAGAAAACTATCAAGTGCAACTGAGAATAAAATGAATCATGGGATCTAACAATCTGTTCTTATGTGCAGAGATGCTGAAGGGTTGTGAAAGAATTTAATCAAACAAGAAACAAAACAATGCTTTCCAATTCTCATTTAGTTTTGCTAAAGTTTACTATAAGTTTTCAGTTTAACATGTTTTTTACCTCCTTCAGCAAGTTCCAAGGAAAACTGCAAATACTTCAAAAGTAACATTTCTTAGAAACATCCCCACATATACATCCAAATACAAGTTAAATACTAAAAACCATTATAAACCTAACATTCTACCATCAACTTATAAACATTACACTTAAAATACACAAATCTTTATTAAAGACAATATCCCATCAAATGTCATTTAATATATCTGAACATCATGCACATTCAAGTTACAGAATTACATACCTTCACCACATCCAAATCAAGACATTGCACATAACTAAAACAATCAATACACACATTTTCCCACAATTTACTCCAACTTACAAAATAATACATACAATTCCACACTTCCTATATATTCTTAAAATGCCCTGCTTTCCCTACACCCCACCCAAGCACACAAATATATAAAATTATGACAAAGTTAATTCACTTCCATTTGTACATCATTTCTCCTACCTTCAAGACTCAATCATTTCCTCCCACTGAACTCCGTTCAACACCTTCACTCATCATGACCTCCAAAAACCAAAACTCAGACCACACTCGCATCCAATCACAATTCTCCTCAACCACCACACCAGTAATCCAACATCTTCCCATGACTCACACCAGTCAACAAGCTCAATCAACCCATCACTCAGTCATTACCACAACACCCAAAAACAATCCAAATCCAACAAACATTTCAACCAATCACCTCCAAATCGACAAGTCAACCAACACTCAAACACAACCCCCAATAGAATCAGCACTCAAAATACAATAAAAATGTCAACGCTTAAAAACAGTCCATACATCTCACAGTTTAACAAATCACAATCAAGTCCCTTTCTGTCTTGATTCTGGGATTAACCCTACGTTTAAATGCCACATTCTGTGGAGGTGATGACTTCTTCTGTGTCGCACCAGTATCAACCTTCAATGGAGACAGAGAGTCAAGGACCGCCAACTCCTCAACTTCTTCAACTGTCCCTGCCCTTCCTGCATCTCTTTGTTCTCATGGTGACTTTCTCACCACCTTTTAAAGAACGTACAGGTTTAGGGGCAGGCAAACCCCTTTGGGGCTAAGATTGTAGCCACTGCACACAAGGGGGTGGTCACTGGTCCTTCTGCCCCAGCCACTGCTATCTCCTATTCTCCAGTCACATCCACAACGGGATCTCTCCTCTCCTCCACTATGCCTGCCCCCTCCTGGGGGGGACTGCTGCTGGGGACAGCTGTGCGAGAAATGACCTTTCCCCTGCACAGGAAGCAGTGGCAAGGGCTAGAGCACTTTTAAGCTATGTGCCCCACCTTCCTAGAACGGCAACATTTCATTTCTGTATATGCCTTGGCTGTATGGCCAAGGCCTTCACATACACAGCATGCAAGAGGCTCCCCTGATGAAACAGAACAACCTGAACAACCCTCTATTCTAAAAAAGCTGGTGGATATAGCATGCCATCCTTCCCTGAAGGGTCTGGGTAAATACAAATGTCAAAGTCCCTTTGTTCCATCCAAAAGCCGACTTTATCCATCATTTGATGTTTACCTTTTAAATGAACATACTTCTGCAAAACCATATATTGCCAATGTGGGTAAATAGGGATCACATATATATGCCATTTCTCTTCTGTAATCCCCCCTCCACAAACCCACAATGTTGTACAAAGTAATGGCAGCATACTTAGTGTGTTTTACAAAAAACTGCAAACCACTCTAGTACATCAGTACTGCTTACTAAGGTGTGTTCAAAACAGAATAAAGGATGATTCTGGCACAAACATTTAATGTGCTCTGGAGATAAAAATGTAAAATACACCATGATGTTCCAAATGGAGGAGTCCTCATCTGGAAGTGAGCTACCCAGACAAAATAAAAATCTTCACACAACACTTTGAAAGGCCAAGATGCAACCATAACACAAGTTTCACCTATGCACGAACAGGAATTACAACGTTAATTTAGCCTTTCTGAGTGCAAAAGTTCTTTTTGTAAGGAGTAAAATCAAAAACATCCAGTAATGGACAAGACCAATAAGCATTAAGTATCCCTTACTTTGTCTGATGAAAACAAGAATATGAAGAGGCAATTGCACCTTGCTTCCTGATGAGAATCTAAACAAAAGAGTAAAGTTTGATAATACTTACAGAGTGTGTTAGAAATTCAAAGTATTTATGAAACTGACCACAGCAAGCCATTTGAGGATGTGTCATTCAAGCTGTGGAAAAAGATTTCCAACCTCACCTCCATGGAGTGTAAAATGGATCATTGTTTGATACAAATAATTCTTCCACAGGGACATGGTGCTATATCTTATTCAAGTCCAAAAACACATATTGGCTGACTATTATATTCCCAGGGAACCTAAAATAATTGTTTAAAGGAGAAGAGCAGGTCCATTGTTCCATGATCCAGATGAAATGAGCAGTGGATCAAATACAAGGTGGAGTCTCTTCTGCGTACCCTAGCATAAACTCTACTAATGAAGCTTAGAAGTGAGATCCCCTGTAGGTGGAACATATCCTCCCAACTCCTTTTAGGAAGACATATGAACTGGGTTCAAGAATTCCCAAAAGCGTTCTTCCAGTTACTCCAAAAATTTCTCCAGGAGTGATCAGCACTTTCATACCCTTACTTGGCAAAGTCTGGATAGGGTTATGCCTTCCACTCCTGAGGTGCTGAATGGTTTGCTAAATAAACAAGTTTTCTCAATAGCTCTTCCAAATTCCTTTTATTCCAAGGCCTTTGCTTTAGCAGATATCTGTGCTGTAACACTTCAGCCAATCCAGTGTTATTACCTGGAAGACCTCTTTCATCAGCTTAACAGCTTTCCTCACCACTGGCGTCCATGAGAGGGTCCTAAAGTTGTCACTGTGGGAGGAACCCACTGCCCTTGGATCACATCTTTTAGTAGCCACATCCACAATTGACATATTGAACCTAGTCAGCCTAGACTTAGTGTCTCTGATCACACTTGGAACAAAGGAGAATTTCTCTTGGAGCCTGAAGTGGAGTTCATTCACTGGATCCCCATCCTTCTCACCTTATTCAAATATACAGCAGCAGCGAAACCTTGGATTGCAAGGCAAAGGCCATTACGCTACCTGCTATATACGCTTTTATTACTTTCATTAAACATGTACACATTATTGCCATGCACTGAACTGGGGTATCATTCAACTGTACCCTGCCTGAAAACACGAGCTTCTGGGACAGATTATCGATATAACTTTTAACAAATGTTCTTAAAATGAAACGTTCAAGATGAAAAGGAGTATGGGAACAAACTGAAAATCCACACCTTTAAATATCTTTTAATGTAACATAATTAATTTAATTTTTTAATTAATTTTATTTCTTTCCTCTGTTAATCAATTTATAACAAAATGGAAACCCTTTGTTTGTAAAAAAAAGTTTGAATGTTTTAATTTATATAACATTAAGAATATAACTTCCACTTTTTGGAAATTTAAGGTCTAGTACTACTTGTTCCTCAGCATTTTAGCACAATGTCCCAATAATATGGAAATCATTCAAATGAATGTGCATATAAGAACAAGGACACTGAACTGTCTCACCCAGCGCTTCAGCTGTGTCCCATTTGGTCAAACTTACTCCAGTGGGATTACAAGATACTGCTGAGCATTCGGCATTTTCCATTCTTTCCTGTGTGTGTTGGATTTAAAGAATTTTCATCCATCAATACCACCCTTCCAAACTTCATTTTTTTTTAAACTGAATGGATATTATAAATCAGCAAAAATAAATAAGCTGTAGAGATCTTTTTTGAAAAATGTATGGTAAAGGTAATTTATCAGAAATTTTTGCGTGTAGTGAGTTTTTTAGCGATATTTTTGTAAAATACAGTCTTTCTGAGACACCAAAAACATAGAACCATAAAAACACGATGTCTGAGGAGAATTTTAAAATATTTGAAAACCATACCATCATACCAAATGCAGACAGGTGTTATTTACCAAAACACTAAACTGAGACTCCTCATTGACCTGCCCATGTTCAGACCAACAATTCTGATAGACCATTCACTGAGCAACTCAACTAACATGAATTCATTATTAAAACTACTCCGTTGCCCAAAAATCACTCCATTGAGCAAACCACATAGGGTGTTTCATGAACACTTATCATCTTTGCCCAAACCTGCAAGGAAAAACTACTGTTCATGGTTAAAGAACAAATATACTGAGCTGACCAGAACAAATACGTAGATCACAGAATTCATATTCTGAACAGTGGAATTTAATGCCTTTAAATGGGAATCTTAAAATATCTGTTTTTTCCCCAGTATTAACCAGTCATTTTTTCACATGAGTGATTTGCAAATGCAATTATGCGCCTTGAATTGAAGGACTGCAAAAGTGTGGTTACCATTAAACATGGTTAACCAATAAATTCACAGACACAGTACAATGGCAATAATAATATTGTCATATAATATAATGACAATAATTCACCATCAGCACTGTCACAAAACCACTCTGAATGCATTATGAAGACAGCTCCTTGTGAAAACCAGAGAATGTCGACAAAAAGTATAAAGGGCCACTGAAATCTTCTGACACTCGCACCATTCTGCTGAGCCTGGTAAAACAACAAGGACAAATCTGATTTCTGTGCGTTTGCCGATTTTATCTACCAAAGGCTCCAAGAGCTGCCCCGTTTTGGGTTAATTTAAATGGAGTCAGTCATTATAGACGTGCCATTAAAATACAAGACAAAAGATTTTTTGAGAGATGGGGTAAAGAGTGATTAAAATCATATGGTGCCAGCAGAGTCGAATGAATCAAAATCAGATCAATTAAACGTAAAACGCTCGACATAATTGTCTACTATTGGCTTTTTGAAAGAGGCATCCACAAGGAAAAGAGAATGCCTGCTATTGGTTGGGTCTCCATTTGGTCTTCTTTCAGTATTTAGGTTGGTTAACATCTGAATTTTACTAATGTTTTGTACACTGCACAATTATTCTATGTTTTTCTGTATTTATACCAAATTTTAAATTGTTCCTTATGAAAGGCATTGTTGATGGATTAGATCAACCATATATCTGCAAACTACTGGATTTCTCAAATATGACTTGTATTTCGTGCTTGCTGTTTTATTATTGAAAAAATACGGACATATTTGAGAAGTCCATTTTGAAAAACAGGTGTGAGTGGAAGCTAAACACACCCTTCTTTCTGAAGGTGCATTTTATAGATCGCCCAGGGGGCAGGAGAGGGGTTCTGGGAAATAATTGGAGCAAAGACATTAATGTACAACGTCCACTTGTGGACACTGTCATTCTTTGATGTGGCATCATCATATGCTTTGGTGCCCTGGGTCACACATACCCCCCCCAGGCTTTAGTCAAATTTTGAAATGTCTTGTTCAGTTTCCACATCACTGAAAATCTTTGACTGTAAAATTTATTTCTGTTTATTTTTTTTATTTATTTTATTTGTCACATACATTGGTTAGATACATACTGCTATGTAGCTGCTAATTGTCAAGCTTTTTCCAGCCTACGAAATGTGTTAAACTTAACCTTTCAAAGCTGATATTCCAACAGGGTGCTAATCCACAGGGACAACCCAGCAAATCCCAATAATTTTGCAGTGCTTTGCATATTGTATTCATTACTAGATGTTAGATGCGTATTTTCAGGGTAACACACACTTTCCTCACATAACAGGGTTATTTTAGGCATAGCCCTGTTGTGAAGGAACTGGATTAGCACTATTTCTTATGAAAAAGCTTAGCTCTGGGTGGAAAAATATGACACCTAAACTGTGTCAAAACACCAAATTAAAAGTTATTTTATGCTTATCAGTGACAAAACCAACATATTTTGTATTTTTAATATATTATAATATTTGTCATTTAAAAAAACGCAGTACCATTCTGTATAATTTCCTAACTGAGGGACAATTCACATTTTTATTTTAATACATTTTGTATTTAAAACTATAATTTTAATAAACGTTTTCCAGTACTTTATGTTTGACCTTGAAATTTAGTTATAAAACACACAAAACAAACCTCTAAACTGTGAAATGTGTAATATTTCATTTCAAAGGTCTGAAGAATCATAGTTTAACCTGCTAATAGGATATGAGACATTATTTCAACAATTCCCGGAATACTGGTGTGATGCACTGTAATATTACAGCCCCTGATATACATCAAAAGTCTTAAAAAAAAAATTAAAAGGGAAAAATGAATGTCTTCTTTTTGGTATAGCACAGTGCTGGGTGCTCATGGGTTAAGGAACACTAACCAGGAAGCTCAGGTTTGCGTGCCTCCTGAATTTCACAAATGTCTAACCGTTTAAGGACGACGTTTGTTTTCATTGCGTTTCTCCAACAGAGCTCTCGCTGTGCACATCTCCCGCTCATTCCCCCTCAGTGAAAGCGACAGGCACACCCGCTGAGGGGATCAAAGGGGGGGGAGGATAGTAAAGGACTCTCTCCCCTCATTAAAAAAACATACTAGGGCATCCAATGGGAGCGTGCACCAGCCTCCCGGGACTTGCCGTAATGTTTAATTTGGTCAGCGATGGAAGCCCTCCAGCCTGAGGTGACTTGCGAGGAGGCCATGTTTGCGTGCAAACCTTCACTTAAAACTCCGATGATCAGATCAGCTGATGTTCACACGAGTGTAAACTCGGAGACTGAGGCTCGGCTCACGTGGGCCGGCAAGGGTGGCTTTAGCCAGTCAGAGCTGGGTGGCGTGCCGTGTTTTATTTAAGCATGCTCCTTGGAGGGAGGGGATCTAAAAATTCACTCAGCCCCTCAGAATCTCTGTTTTGGCTGCTGAGAATGGCTCCCAATCACGGACAGATAAAAACATCAAAATAAGCTGGCAGAGATCTGACGTGAAGTTTCCACCTGGGTGGGCAGGCGGGTGTTGGTGGGGGCTTACTATATGTAGGCTGGACTAGCTGCTGCCTTGCATGCACATTCTGGCTGGCATTAGCTGCAGTGCTGTGCAGAGCACCCCCGCAGAATAAAGGATCCTTCCGGCATAGCGCTGGTCTCACCCTGGGAGAACTGCAACTTTTTTCCACAAATAGTTTTTTTCAGTAAAGCTTCCATTTGTGCGTTTATGTATTGTTACCAACTAAATTTCTAAAATGTAGACATACTGATGGTCAGGTACTTCTCAAACTCAGAGAAGCCAATAATGTAAGTCACATGTTATAGCATATAAAAAATTAGCAGATGTTAGACTTTTCACTGTTTTAAACGGGTAGGTAACTTTCGACAGAAAATCTTGGCAATTGCTTGGCCACATTTGCACAGGAAATGGGTGGAAAGCATTTCACAAAAGAGGACATGAAAATGCACATATCAATGAAAGGTACCACATGAGGAACAATTTTGTGCATTTTGTACAATTAAAACAATGAACAGTTGTACAGAAAATAACTGAACTGGTACTATGCACAAACAAGTTTTGCTGCTATACCTACCTCATCTATAGTAGTCCTCATGAAAAGTGCACTATATCTCACAGTCATGGTCTAAATACTGCACCAAAGTTTAGGCAAGTACAGCAATTCTGTGCTTATTCTCTCTCTATTCTCTTGGTATTTTTATGCTTAAGCAGTAAGCAACACCCGATAAGATAACTTACATTAAACCACTTAGTCAGCCACTGACTAAGTGGTTTAATGTAAGTGATCTTACAGCAATTAAACTATTTATATAGCTGGATATTTTACTGGAGCAATTTGGTGTGAGTACCTTGATCAAAGGTCCTTACATCAGTAAGAAGGAACGGTTCAGGATCCAGAAACATTGAAGTGTACGGAAAATCTTCATTGTTAAGAAAATCTTTTCAGACTCAGTACAGAATTACAGGCAAGTCTATATTTTTCTTAAATTCTCAAACAAGCAGCTTACACTCAATTATTTGTGCTAATTTCCCAAAAATCATCTCCTAGACAACTAGCATTCTGGATATAAGAATCTATATGACTGAAACTGCACTCCTTGCAGAGTCAGAAACTCTCCAGTCAGCTAGAACTGTCTCCAGTTCCTTGATCCTTATTCTTTATGACCTTTCGACAATTTTTGGGACTGTCAACCACTAAACCCTGCTTCCTACTAAAACATCAGAGGACCACCGCCGAAATGGACTGCATCTTATATATCAAGCTCTTACCAGGGGTTTTGGCACGATTCCTTGTCTTTCCCGCAGTCTCAGTTGGTGTTCCTCAAGGCTTTGTGTTGGGCTCCTTTTACTGTTCTTCACTTTCACCTTTACCTGCAGTCCTTCCCTTGGCTTTGTTATTGCCAAGGTTCAAAGTTTAAAGACTCTGTACCCCAATACCTAGAAAACCTATACATATGTAGTCGCACTATGCTTTTCCAGCTCTGGCCACCTACTGGTCACACTCATGAGAGGCCCAAAATCAAACACCATTGATTCTTGGCTTTGGCCGGGATGTGGTGCAGAGAGTCGTCCCTGTGCCTCAGAACTTTCAGCATTCAAGAAGTGTCTCAAAATGCACCTCTTTCAGAATCATTGAATGTAAAAGTTTTAAAAATTTGCATCCCACCATCAGTGGAAACTGTCTTGGTTTGTCAGTTAATGATCACTTGGCGACTCTACGTGGCTAAATTAAAGACTGTATCGGCCTCGGAGCCTGCCACGGGTCCCGTTTGCTATGAAACTCTAAATCTGCATTAAAAAGTTTGTTTATAATTTTGAAATATTTTTGTATTGCATATGCATGGTGTAATATGCCACTAAAACAATATTCACAACACCTAATTGCCGAAAAAACACTGAGTACAATGGCCTGAAGAGAGCAGAAAGGCTGCACTGAAGAAAGAAGAAAAAAGAGCAGGATGAAAGTGTATTAATGTACACTACGCCAAACTAGTAAATACATTTACAGTTAAAGACGTGATGTACAGTTTGTGCATTATTACATATTAGGACAACTCTCGTTCGCTGTGCTAGTTCTACTGTTCTGCTGTTCACAAGTTCGGTAGCTCACACAAAATTTTACAAATGTTTTGTAGTGTTGGCCACCTGTGATATTCTGCTTGTTTAATAAGGAGCAGCACAGGTGTGTTGTGAAGAAGGCCAGTGTTCCTTTGCAGGACTTAAACTGATCACATAGCTTCGATCCAGCTCAGGGTGTGTGGTCTAAATGTTCCTTTCTGTACTCTGAAGGCGATGGTATAGGTACTGCTGGACCCCCCCTACAAAGAAAACTATTCGGATGATTGTGTATTCAACTGGGTGGCAATAAGAAGAACCTTGAAGTTCAGCGTTTTACAGAAAACTCTTTGATTCAGATGCAAAGTTCACAACAATTTAATGCAACAAAGGCAGGGGATAAAGCTTGGCACACTGCTAGTTGAAAGTTAGAGCACTAAAAAATTAGAAAATACTATAGTGTTGTACAAAGATTATAGAATATTACAGGAGACCATTCAGTGTGCACAGTGATATTAAAAATACAAATAGAAATTAAATACAGCCAAGATATGTTTGGCTTACATTTTTACGTATACAAGGGAAACTTGAAAACCCCCTTTAGCAAGTAATGACCAACTATGACACAGATTTTTCACATTCACAAAAAACAAGAGTGGAGCACAGGGAAGTTTATAAAGTTCATACCAACAGCCACATTAATGTGCAACTGCCACAGCCTCTCCCTTAGGTTCAAATAAGGACGTTGACTAGGCCAGTAAAACCAACCCAGTGACACTTCACTTGCAGCTCAGGGGTATATGGCCAGACATTCTCATCAGGAATTTCTTTTTACACTGTAAATCTCATGTTTCCTTCAATAATGGCACATTATCCAGGCCATGAGGTGGCACAGCATCCCACACCATCACCCTCCCAGCACCATGTTTGACTGTCAGTATGATGTCGCAGCTGTGTAATGCTATCCTTCAGTATTCAAAACTAATTCATTTTTTCAGATACTAGAGGTTCCACCCGGAGGTTAATGCCATTTAACGTTAATACCACAACAAACATTTAAATAAGTTTAAGAGATGACATTTAAATCAGAACTTGCAACTAATTTAAACAAGGCTAAAAAATTGGAGAAGTGTAAATGTCACACTGAAAGAAGGGTGCAGACCCGTGCAGGCTTAAAATGATCAACTCTGTTTATTGCCGAAGGAGATTCCAAAGTCATCACAAAACAGGCGTGGGTCAAAACCAGAAAGCAGTTCAATACAAGCAACAAAGGAGATAAAGATTAGACACAAGCGAAAGCCATAAAACAAAGCAGGTCGGTACCCAGAGTGGCAAACAGACAGACCGCTCAGTACACATGGGATCGTGGCAACACTTTGCAAAGATCACTTCAGACAGACAGGTATTTATAACAACTTAACAATAGCCAGGTGCATGTGATCAGCAACCAAGAGCAGCGGAGTCGGGACCAGGGGGCGTGACAGTAAAAAAAAAAAAATGAAAATGCAAAATATGAGAAAGTGGTGGTGATGTGTCATTGGAGGAACCTGAGGTCAATTTTCTTTTCCTGGGGAATTTGAATCCTGAAGTGGAGGGCTGTGATGGACCTGGTTGAGTGGTGGATGCAGGGCAAAAAAATTCAAATGGAACTTTGTTTGCCCTCTCATAATTTATTTTTGTAAAGCTCCTTATAATTTGCAACAGGATTTTCAGTAGTGTTTTTGAATGCAAGAATTCTGTTCACATTGCTGTTCCATGATAAGTGAGATCATTTTTTTGCATGTTCTAAAAGTTCTTTTAAAGCGTTCTTTTCAGCACAAGGATTTTCAGTTTTTGCTGTTGCTCCTCTTCTGCCACGGACCAGTGGACATCGAGCTGAATGAGCTGCTCTGTTTTTCATTCTTCTGCGTGACTTTAAAAGATTTTCATTCTCCTGATCAACCTCTGAATCCGGCCTCCCTAGCAAGAGCCACAATATTTGCTTTTGCATCTACCACTTCCTTGAAACCTTTGAAGTTGACAACAAACTCAGGCAAGAGCTTCTTCCACATGCTGTGCATTGTTCTGGAAGAAACTTTTTTCCATGCCAAATTGATGAATTCCAGGGACTTTTTAATATCAGAATTTCTTCACAACTCTTTGAAGAAGAACAAGAAGAGGCCTATGTGCATGCGTATGCATGTACTTTTTAATGAATTTTAACAGGTGATTCTTCATGTAGTCAGCAAACACCTCCTTGGTTACACAAGCTTTTCTGTTGGCTCTCCAAATGACTGGAAATGACCCCTTCATCATCCCCTTTCAAACTGGTTTCAGACTGGTACACAAGCAGCGGTTTCAGTTTTATGTTACCACCAATGAGCAAGGTGAGCTCATGCCCTGGAACTTTTTTGTTTCTCTGAAACGAAGGTACACCTAGGCATGTGCTTCCAAAATAAGTCTATTTTGTCAACATTAAAGATTTACCTGGCAGCGTACTTGTCTTCTTTAATATGCTTTTGCAGCTCAGATGGGAAGAACAGTGCACATTTACTGCAGGTTCACTTGTGACTTTCAGATCATGAAGCCTTGTATGGGATTTGAAGTCCTCAAACCATCCAGCATGCGCATTGAAGGCTTTATCAACTCCCTTCTCCACAGCCTTTCTTCGAAGATCTTTAAACATGGCACATGTTTTGCATTGAATTAGCATCACGTTGAGAGGAAAGGCATGGTCACTTTGGCTCAACATTCATTGCACCAGGTATTTCTCAGATTTCTCAAACACATTAAGACAGCTTCCACAGTTACACAGTGGAGTTTTCTGTGAATTGGTAAATGGTGTGCAGAGTACATAGGGACATATGCATAGCCAAGTAAGTATCTTTAAGCCTCTCACCCTTTTTCGCTAGAGTATGAGCTTGGCCTCTTCACACCCATTTTTTCCTTGCTCTGGAGCCCCATTTCAGCTAATAAGCACTTACATCACAATAAATGTGATTTATGTAGCATAGTGCCCATGTGTTTGTACAAAACCGGCGCGAATTTGCAAAGCGAGCAGAAACTGATGATACCAATTTGCACGGGCATACATGGGCACGTGCATTTCAAATTCTTTATTACAATACGTTTCTTACGCATAGTTATTTTTTATTACAGTACACTGTACAGTACTGTGTGATGTTTATTTATTTTTCACATTAATTTTGCATTTTATTCCCATTCCGGTTTTTTTTTGTTTTGGAAAAGCTTCACAAAAATTCTTTATAGCAATGTGTCCATATGGATGCTGATTCATTTTCAAGTGCCATAAAAATTTGATTATATAGAGTTTGGATGCCGAGGAATTGCTGCATTTGCCAGATATAATGGGAGCTGTGTCATACAAAGAGTTCCACTTTTGACTTGTCTTTCAACTGAATATTATCCCAAAAGGCTTGGGGATCATCCAGGTGTTTTTTTTGCAAATGTGAAACAAGCGCTCATGCTAATCTTGGGTAGCTGTGATTTCTGCTTTGCTATTCTCCCAGTTTCTTCTTATTGTGGCATTATGAACATTCACCTTAGCTGAGGCTAAAGAGGGCTGCAGTTCTTTGGATGTTCTTCTGGGAGTTTTTCTGACTTCCTGCACGAGTACCTCTGTATAATTATTCCTACAACAACTCTTGAAAATTAATGTATATATATCAGTATCCAAATGGAAACTTCAGCTATAACAAATTTTTATTTGAAGCTGCAAATGCAAATTGCTGCAAATATATGCAAATGAATGTGAACATTAAAAGTTTCATAATTAAGTAACTGGTGTTTAGAGTGTTTTAGCAGCCTGACAGCATAGATTGACAGTTAAGTGTTTTCAAATGAGCTGGGAGAGCAATATTTATTTGTATATTTTCAAATTTTAAATACAGTCATACCTTGGTACTCGACCGCTTTGAAACTCGTCAAATTTGGTACTGGACGCATTTTGATGCGAAAATTTTGTCCCGGTACTCATTGTTTGTTTGGTACTCGATGCGCAAGCTAGAATTTGTTGGTGTTACTCGATGCGCAAGCTAGAATTTGTTGGTGTTGGTTGCCTCATGACTCGCTACCCTTTCCAGCCAAAACAAAGGGCCACACGTTAGTCACGCAGTAGATCTTGCCCCGTGTACATCCCCTTGCGGTCTAACTTCTGTGGTCACTTTGTATATTTTTTGTGCTTTTTTTCTCATCATGGGTCCTAAGAAAATGAGCAGTGATAGCGCTAAGCGGAAAAGAAAATTCATCACTCATCACCTCTTTCTCGCCATGAAACGGAGGTCGATGCGTCAGTCTCACGGTAGCTTGCGAACAGTGCAGAACCCCCACATATTCGTCGTTGTACTTTTGTGCATTTTAAGTGCTAATCATGGGTCGCAAAAAGGTTAAGAGTGATACCACTAAGCCTAAAAAGCCGTTAATACAAACCACGATTAAAAAGAAAAAACAGATCGTAGCTAAGTATGAGAGTGGTGTAGGGTTAAATTTTATTTTATTTTTATATAATGCTTTTTTATCCATGTCTGTTTACTTTTAAGGTTCTGTGTTACAAAACAACCTCATTATTTAATATTAGCCCAGTAAAATGCGAAAGCAGTTCTGGGGAACTTTCACGAATTATTTCTAATTACGTTATTTCTTATGGGAAAAATTGGTTCAGCACTCGTCACGAGTTCCGGAACGAATTAACAACCAGTACTGAGGTACCACTGTAGTGGAAAATATGCATTTGGTATATGAAATTTTGGTATTCCAATTGAATTAAATTTGGATACTGAGGGACTACTGTATTTCAACAACTTTTTGTGTTCTATTTAGGAATTTTTTTTGATTGTGACATAACCTTTTGTAGAACCTTTGTGGTGACTACTTCATTATCATGGTAAGGTTTACTATATAGTGAGATTTAGATTCAACAGGATTAGCTGCAGTCAGACCTGGCTGTGTTTAATCAGCCAAACCAAGGTAATTAAAACTGGTTAGTTGGTTGACTGAGTTACTGCAGCGGCAATTACTTTTTCATATGGGTGACGTTGGTATTAGATAATTTCGTTCCTTAAAGTAATAATTTGAAAATGGTGTTTACTCAGGTTCTCGTTGCCTAATATTACATTTCCTCTAAAGACCTGGAACCTTTCAGTGCCACAAATATGCTATAATGGGGGAAATCAGGAAGGGTCAGGCAAATACTTTTTTACAACACTGTATGCCTGACTGGGTTGCATAAGCAGTAATATGAGAGCAATGTCAGTGTTTGTAATCTTTAGATTTAAGGTTTTTGAAAATATGAACCCAATGTGCTGAAACATTATTATTATTATTATTATTATTAATATTAATAATATATCATCTTGTCTGCGGTTAATATCGCCACACTTTTGTTTCAAGTTGTGCCTGATGATTTTCGTGCGCAATCTTGTGATCTCATTTTAGTTTCTCAGGTACATATATCATTATTATTACACTGCTGGCTGTTACAAATGAGACAAAATGAATGTTTTTAAAAACATTATTCATCTCCATTGTTTTGGTGTTACTTGAGCAAACAAAGGGGGACTTTGTGGACCCAAGGATACTTAAAATTTTTTCTGTACCTGAATTAATTGTAATCACATCTCAAACATACAGGAATTCACCTTTTGAACCGATTTCCAGTGACGCATTATGCTCGTAGGTAGGGGGATAACTGAGAAACAACCTGAGACACTGTGAAACATTTTTTTGTTTTCATCCAAGTCCTGAGCTGTGTTATATTATTTTGGTGTTTGCACAATGCTTTACTTACAGTTTTAAAAATAAAAGTGAATAATCTGTTGAAGAGTACTAAAGCAGAGCCGACGTTTGTCCGTAATCCCTACACTACTGGTTACTATAAATTGTTAACATTAAACATACATTTTCAAATTGCATAGCATGTCAGAACACTTGGAAATTTTGATACAAAACAAATTTTGGGAGGGAAATATTAGGCCAAACTGCGAGCCAGGCACTGCCATCAACCACATGCACTTGCATACAAGTGCACCGTGCTACTTCTGCCCTGCAAGCAATGTTTTCCTAAACCAGCCACCATCTTGTTGGAGTCCCAAACGGACAGCAGGTACGAGCCTCCAGCGGACTCCAAGCCCCAATGAACGGTACACCAAACATCTTTCCAAATGTATAACCATTCAAATACTTCCTTTACCTCCTGAAAAAGAACACTGACTGAATCTCAGTTTGACTGAATATGTCCCACCGATTAAGAATCATTCTCAGGAAAAACATACCGCTGTTTCTCTCCTGTTCGAAAAAGAATCATACCAGACGGCTAAAATAGGAAAACTTGTCAAAAAAATAGGCAATTACGCTCTATCAAGACATCAGTATAACCAACTGACAAAAGAAAGTCAGCAGATATCACGCTGGGTTCGCTGAATTAGACAGCAAAACGGAATACTTATAAAAGCAATAACCACAATTCAGAGTGGTCTGCAGGCATGGCCATTCTCCTGGAATCTCCCTGTAGATTTCACAGCCATGTTAATGCAGAGACATTCACATCTTCAGATTAACGCACTTTTGATGGTGGTGCTGCTCACTCAAAGTGTCCAAAGTGCCCATATTTAATGTCTTGCGTCTTAATCAAATTCAATGAAAACTTATTTCCAAAAGAAGAAAAGAAAAAATTTCACAAAGTAAAAAAAAAAATTGGTGGTTTTACATTTTACCCACTAAGATCAGATTAGATTTCAACTGTTTCACTTGTCATAGAAGTTTTTATTTGTGAGCTATTGTCAGCTATTCTTCAAAAAAAGTGAATGATTAAAAATAGAACACAGAGACAGGGGAGAAAAAATGTCACATTCTTTTTTTGTTATCCTTTTTATTTTACTGAACAGCAGCCAGTAATACAGAGATTATCCCTCAGGTTCAAATTACTTTCCTAATCTTTTAAAAACCCTTCAAACAATTCTCACTGTTACAGGCAGTGTATTCCTGGGTTAGGGGTATGGTTACAGTCCATTAACCTGATGTTGTGTTTGTTCAGTGGTATTCATTCCTATCCTTAATGCTTTCTTCAGTGAAGAGACCAAAACAGAGAATAAAACAAAAGGGAATATAATCAAAATTAAAATCTATAATAGCTCTGTGTTAATACACAACAACTAAGGTGCAATATAGTCATCTGCTAGTCAAAATTCCATCATTTTGTACATGGAAACAGTGATTTGTATTTTCAAATTAGGAGTGTTAAAGTACTTGTTAAATATTTTTAATGATCATTATTATCTAATATTGTGGCAATCGATGGTGAATAGGAGCATGAGACCACAGGGTGGCTGTCATTACATAGCATTTACTAGATCACAGTGCAGCAGCAAAAGGTTACAGCTAAGATGGGTATGTGCTTTTTTGACCTGAGGAACTCCTTACCTCTTATGGGGCCAGTACCCCCAGGCCTGCCTTTCAAGCTGGAGGGGGATATATTCAGCACTGTACGGTCACCTGCACGATTGAGCATAACTCTAAAGTGACAGTTAACACAACTATTTGCAGTTTACTACCTGTTCCTACACTTTAGGGGTACTCTCGAGTATCGGATGCTGCAATGCAAGCATAACTACAGATATACACGCACATGACAGTTATTCATCTAGCAGACACTTTTCTACAAAGCAATGTAGAATAATTATAAATTATTTTTCAGTTGACTCCTTTGTCTGAAGTGTACAGCATTACAGTCCTTGTAATATCTCATCCACTAATACAGGAGAAATGAAGTAAAGTTACTCACATACAGTGTACACTCTAAGTAATTTTAATTATATTCTCCAGTTGTTCTGAAAAGCATATCTTTGGACTGTTGAAGGAAATCAGAACACCCAAGCAAAAACTATGCGAACACGTGGAGAACATACACAGAGTCAAATCCGGGTCTGATGGCACAGCCCAGGGACAAATTTTTTTCAAAAAGTACGTGCAAAAGTGTCATTTGTAAACAGTAGTTGTACATAGATAATGTAGACCCTCTCGTTTTACTCTGCTTTATCGAGTACTCAGTCATTATTCCAAGAGAACCTTCTTTCCTGCTGTCCGTAAAACTGCTTGGGAAAATGCTTGCCTGTCAGATTCAGTGCTCTGTTCCCATCCATCTCTTCCGCTTTACACCTGCTACGTGTGACTGTCCTGTCATGATCTTACCAATAGGCCTTCATTAACAAGCCATATGACAGAAAAGTCAGCAGTCCACCCTTGACTCTGCTTGTAGAACTCAGCATTATTTACTCTGTAATAATCTAGATTCTGTAGACTCAGGCTGGCAGTCTCAGAGCCATACTAGTTACAGAAAAAATGCCAGTGACTATAATGTAGAAACAGTATCCCAGATCGAGGGACAGGATGGACCAGGCAGAGAACAGGAAGAGGACCAGTGCTTCCTATCTTTTTGCATGGCAGTTAGCTGAACGCCTGCAGGATACCCCCTGTTTTCAGTGTTTCTGCCTGCTTGACAATATTTTTCATTGTTTTCAAATAACAGCAGCTATTATTGTATGCCATTTCTAATAAAAATAAAATAAAAAACTCAAGTGATAGGAAATAATTGCAAAAAACCGATGTATGCCAGGAATTCTTACGTTTGTTTTCTTATCGTATGGTTTAGAGGTTTCAGAGTGTATCTGGGCAGAAAATTCCAATATGAACTCAACATGATGTGCATCACTTATGGAACCATTTTTTAATGAATGTAAGAATATACACTGGCCGTTTCAGAAGTTATTTATTTGGCACAGTAACCCTGTAAAGCTCACATTTTATCTTGGCAGTTCCACTTTTGGTTTGTCAGTAATCTACAGCTTGTTGGCCTCAACTGAAAGAACTTATTTTTATGAACAATGAGGTCAACCAGACCAGTCCTGTTTCAGCTGACACAGTCCAAAGGCGACACAGGGCCATAACTTGTATTGTAATTTGAATACAAAAGATATTTAGGAAACATAAACTAATGTACTTATGCCAAGAAATCACATTTGCTTTTACATACTGCAGTATGTACTAACATTGCAGATAAAAACCTTTTTTCATTTTCAGCCCTTTGTTTTCACCTTACCTCTCAGCAAATTATCGTGGCAGCAGCAAATGACTCGGCACCCAGCAACACATCCAACAGACAACAGAGCCCCTTCCCTGTGTCCCCATCACCCGATGGCCGCAAAGTATCTCCACTATAAAAATCATTTAAGCAGCACAAAAGCAGGAGACTATGGGGTAAAGAGCATCAGTGGTCATTTTCAGATAGAAAACAACCCATTCTCCCCGGCTTATGTTGCTTTAAAACACAGGACAAAAAGATGAAAAAGTCCTTTGCAGTTTTTCTGGTAGATAACTAAGATTTTGCTACTTTTTTTTTTTTTTTTTTTCATTTTTATTAGTTATAAATCTATTTTCTATGCAAGGATACCTAGGTCCCAAAAGGAAAGGAAAGAAGCAAAGAAATTTTTGTTCATCACTAAAACCTTCTTGCTATGTTCATTGGACCTGCTTTTCAACCAGTGTCGAAGTGGTGGGGGATTAAGAAAAGTTTATCTTAATTTTATAATTTAAAAACAAAAAATAAGTCCTAAAACTTCAGGACATGTCTCTGTATAAAAGGCTATAAATCTAACCTTCAGTGGATAACTCTAAATTTTAAGAAAACACATTTGTCAATGATCCTTTAGCACAACAGAAACCCAAGTCTTTTTCAGTCGCTAACAGGCTACTCAGCCGTCTTGTTTGTCTGCTTAATTTCCGTCATGCATTATTGAGTGTCACATAAGGTGAACATCGCTCACCGATTACGCGACATCGGCTGACTTTTCCAAGCCAGCACTTAGCAAGCTTTAATTCCAGCAGAGGCCAGGGATCGAATATACACACCGGCCTTGCCGTAAGTGTGCACATCGGGCCCATCTAATTAATTTTTCATTCACTGCCGTTCTATTAGGGCCGAACCAATCTGGGATTCCGTTAACAGAACTGGAGAAAGAGGATGGCACTCGTTCCTTACTTGTCGTACCGCCTGTCTGGGCCATTTGGTTAGACTGCCCCCGAGAGAGACATAAAGGAATAAGAATGAGGTTTGTAAGTATTCCTGCTTTTAATTAAACACAGGACCATTAGCACCTCATCTGTTTTGGGACCTTGACTACCAAGACCTTGACTTTCAGGTCAGGGGACTAGATAGACAAACATACAGTTCAATAAAAATAATTAATAAAGCTCACTTTGTTCGTTCTTTTCCAGTGCACGCATCCTGCTTTTTACTATTTAAAAATATTTAAACGACAATTCATTTAAAAAACACTATCATTATAGGATGTGAAAACACACACAACTATCAGTATAGGATTTTATGGCTAATAACCGTTCAGATTTTTTTTGAGAACATTATTTACTGGGCAATTCGTGTCATTTAAAACATAGTTGACATTTTATTTTTTATTCCAAATATTTGTCAGCAATTTTAGGAAGTCTGACTGCATAAAACTTTTAAACAACAGAATTCCTCTGTAAAACTGTATAATGCACTTATTTTACTAAGGCACAAAAATTGGGGGAACATACAGCGATTAATATTGTTACTGTCTTTATAATGTCCTCTTGCCACCTCATTTTTAAAGCTGTTTATTGACATTCTCTAAATGTTCTTAGTTTAAGTAAGAGAACAACAGCACAGGTATACTTAATATACAATAAGAATTCACAAAGTTTCTCGCAATTAGCTGACATCTGTCGGAAGGCATGACAGGCTCATAAATAATACGGCAATAACAGTAATTCATCTTGAAAGGGGTAGCAGGAAACAGCCACGTGGGAAGATCGCCTTGCAAAAGACACCAGTGCCGACCAGCACCATTTGTCAGCCGAGTACCGTCTCAAAGATGCCTCAGATTGGGCCACGAATGCATCGAGGCTCCCAGACAGAATGTAGCAGAACTGCTGTCGCGTGAACTTCATACTGCATCACTATAGGTCTGACGGTGGAGCACAATATGTATTTTAAAGCACTACCTGCTGCCAGCAAGACAATTTTTTTTTCTTTGTTAAATCCTGTCACCAATAGCCCCCAAATCCGAGGCTATTAGGCAAAGCCTAACCGGCTCAATATTACCCCCCCAGTGCATATAATCAAGAGGAACGGTTTACGAAAGGTGTGGGAGAGGTAGGAAGAATTAAGTAACCTAGCCAAATCAAACCCCCAAATTGCTGAGTCTTGAATGTTTTAAAAAAAAAATGTTTCTGATTGATTTTTCAAACAAAATAAGTTTAAAAATTAAACATGCAAAAGCAATTATGCAAAACATGATGACCTTCAGTACGTACATTTAATCTTCGCTCTTGTAACATCTGGATACCTTCTGCGGTATTCATTTGAATGTTGTCATTCTGCGTTGTTAAGGAACCTTTTGTTAATGACTCAGAGTTGATATTTATCGGTTGGAACAGCCACAGACTTCACACCTAGACTATTGCTCAACTGAACATATTAAAGAGTCTGAACTTTATCTTAAGATGACTGTGGCTGCCCATGAACAGGGCATAAGGAAATACTGAATGCAAAATACAAATGTAAATATTACAGAAACCAGTCATTAAGATGTATTATTGAAATAAAATGCAGGCCCTAGTAAATC
This sequence comes from Arapaima gigas, assembly GCA_900497675.1. Taxonomy (NCBI): domain Eukaryota; kingdom Metazoa; phylum Chordata; class Actinopteri; order Osteoglossiformes; family Osteoglossidae; genus Arapaima; species Arapaima gigas. The sequence continues at coordinate 593,077 of UFQX01000088.1, read as the reverse complement.
ATAGTACATAAATTAATAACTTTAATAATTAGATTGAGTAGCAAAACAGTGAAAAATCAACTGATCAAAATGTTGCAGGAACGGAAACCCAAAACTTCTCATACCAAGGTTTCAAGACATACACTATGCAAGACAAGTTATTCTACCAGTTAAATAAATATCACTATTCAGTCAAAACGGCATATCATAAGAAGCATCAATTTCCTGCCAACAAATTTAAGTTATATCATCAACAAGTACTTAGGTATATTAAGAATTACTTTTTCTGGCACTGGACCATTTAAACACACTGCTATTCTGTACCATAGGGGAAGGTGCATTGTTTTAAAGCTACAAAACTGAAGGGCGTATCTGATAAAAACAATCCAAAGTGTTTTGTGTATCCACACGATTCTGATGCTTTTTAATGATGGGGAATGGATCCGTTTGTTTCATTTCCTGGCCTTCCTCAAGACCCCACACACACACACACACACACACACACACACACACACACACACACACACACACACTCACAGATCCCAAGGCGATTGTTGGATCCACCACCTCCACACCTCCAAGACAGCAGCATTTTCTGCCTTGTCTGTAACAAAGAGTGCCGGCCGTCTGTTTGGCCATCTGGGGACTCCTTTCAACTGGGTTTTCTGAATTCCGGTGGGTGGCTGCACACCATTCCCTGAACACCCCCTCCTCGAACTGTGGGGGCAGAGGGAACCGCGGGCCATCTGCATGCGGCTGGCATCCGTTGGTGCTCTCTGGCATCGGCCAGGTGACTTTGATCATGACTTTGGGGACGAGGGGAAAAGCGAGCGTGGGAGAATACCAGATGAAGCCGCCTAGCCTGGACCAGAGGAGGCAGCCCTCCGAGCACTGCAGACAAAGGCAACGCAAATGCGACGGCGTGGACAAAGGCGATGTGTGCATGACGCAACAGCACTTCAGAAAGTCTGCTGGTGACTGTGGTCCATATGTCATAGTTAACCAGTCAGGTTGGTTGTTGCACATGGAACATCCCTTCAAGTGAAAGAAACAAAAAATACACGACTTATAACAATTAATTTAATTAATCTGTCTAATTGGCGAATAGGCTGTCCAGTTATATACATTTATTTTTTGTGAAATCACCAGCCACATCTATAGTGTGCTGTAGCTTTTTGACCAGAAATTTCAGTGAACAGTGGAATTCAGACCATTTGCGAAACTAAGGTGGTTCACTTCAGCTTTCCAGAGATACAAAGGGAGCAATCGGTCCTTTACTATACATTTTGGCTCACCATATGGAAAAATAGTGTGTGATTGCCAACCTATATTCCCAAATTCCCTTACCAACAGTGTAACTCCTGAGAAAGCATCCTGGGAAAGGTTACTGTAGGGAAGCAGAGTAGGGAGGACCCCCAGAGGCTTCTAAGAGAGCCTTAAATGGAAAAACAGCAACAACAACACTCTCTTTTTCCCATGATTCCCTGCAGTGTTGAGATTCCTGTGCTGATCAAGGGAACCATGGTTTTGCGATTTTTTTTCCATTGGTCTAAAGAAACTAAACTGAATGTGTATTCCTCAGGTAAAAACAAATCTAAGAAATGGATCGCAGTGACATCCTCCCCATTTTTTAGTAGACATTGAAAGGCTTCCACACAATTTGCAGAGACTGCCCTGATGTCACATGGGTGCTCCATGTAGTTTTCAGGTCTCATGAAAATTAGTCACATGGAAAATAAATGAGGTCTCTGGAAGGAGCTCCACTAATTGAGTCGAAAGAAGATTTCGGTACGGAGCCAGGAGATTGTTCCACTCTGTCCTGTAGATTGACGAGACTATTTATCTCCTCCGCAGTCTTACCCTCAGGGGAAGGCCAGTCAGCATACACTTCCCACAATCATCCCACTGCTGTTTCCACGGCACTGGCCAGATGTGATGGGGTCATTGGCTTGTTATGGAGGAGGCGTGTGGGTTAATGATGATTGATGGCCAGTGGCAATCATCCATGGTTTTTCGGCGTGTCGTCTTGGCGACACACACACACGAGCGCTTCTGCAGACATAGGCTAGGCTTCCTCGCAGTGATCTGGCCATCCATTTTAGCTGGAATGATTTTGCTCCCCAGGAGACCACGGTGAGTGACGGCCGTAACCCACCACCCATTTTAATGCACAAGGACATCGGTGAGCCCAAATGAGAAAATAACTGTAAAAGGTTGTCCTCCATCTTAGTCTGCAGATGGTTTTATGGGATGGAGTCACTGAATGTGGGATTTGACAACATGGGAGTTTGAGTCATCTCCTCGGCTTGATTCCTTTTAGGGAGGCAATTTTCGCAGCAGTGAAATCATGATTTTCACCTCATGAATAATAGAGAAAAAAACTAAGAACAGTATAGTAGAGTATCTTTCTGCATAATATAATAAACAGGATTATTCCTGACTGTCCACGATAACTATTTGAAAGCTATTTGTCAGTTTTCTAGCCTCCTTCACATACTGAGCTCTGTTTTTGCTTAAACGTTGATTGTGAGGCTGTCGTTTAGGTCATAACGCTTCCATTTGCAACTAGTGCAACTGGTTTCGTCTCTAACCAGATGTTCAGTCATGCCTTCAAACCCTGTTCAGGTGTCAATGCAACTGTAAGAAGAGAAATCAATACCACATGAAACAAATCGCATAGGATTCAGTATTGCAGTATATATGTCTGTCTCTTTGACTCATCACAACAATGCATTTTGTCAATTCATTTTTTGGATGGCTTAGCCATGGACACAATCCCTGGCTGCCAAATCAATGCTGACGGGAGTTGGACTGATACTGATGGGCCACCAGCCGGGATGGACACTTTGTCTTTGTGAGTGAATGACAAAGTCCCACCGAGAGACTGCAAAAGCCCCGATCATTAGCTCGTACACAATGGCACCATATTGAGCCACACACTGTGCTTGAAGTGCTGCTGAATCACCTTAGCAATCACTTTCTGTTTCTATAGTGCTAAACCCTGCAAAAAAACATCACTGTCCAGTACTGACATAGCCTGACTCTTCAAACCTGGAATCCTCAGCAATACAAAGTAACAGTAACCAGTTTCACTTTTGCAATGGTTCGACCGAACTTTGGACCCAACTGAAATGAATTCCCAGCTACAGTTTCCTTTGTAAAGCAGATACCTGCCTAATGTCTGCTGTCAGGTTCTGAACAGGCAGATGCTTTTGGAGATCCTTTTCAGACTGTAACGTGCTATACGTGCACAGGTTGGTAGCTAAACCTTTTACAAATCATGTAGGTTCATGCAGAGTTGAGTACAAGAGTAACATTCATATTTAATCGTACTACATCAAACAAAAAAATGAGACACGTAAATAAATAGTCTGTAAAAAACTTTTTGTTAAAAAGGTATATTCGAGGGGAATTCAAATACAACTAGTCTCTAAAAAAGAGAACATCCTATTTTGTAGGACATTTGGTCTTATAGTTAGACTGTGAATGGCAGTTTAACTTCATTGCAAAATAAGTGTTTTCATGCTTTCCAACAAAACTAGAGACATCTAAATGCCTTAACCGTGCACCGAAAGGGTAAACAGAGTCTAACAACAAAAAACATGGGCAGATTCCTCAGGTAGGACGGGATTTGTATTAAAAAAAATGTTCTCTCAATAATACGTTTCCTTCACTCATCTCTTCAAATTTTGACTAATAGAAAAGTATACAAGTTACAGTTAAGAGGAGGCTATTTTGCCAGTGTTGCACGTTTGGGCATTTAGTGACAGTTATGGAAGAATTTGCTCTTCGCAAAGCAAAGGAAGACACCACGAGCCCCTAAAACTCTGGACTGTTGTTCGTCCCTGAATTATGAGGCACCGATGAACAACCCCCACTATTCTGGTTGCCACCACCTTGATTGATAGGTGTCCTTGGAAGTCTCCCTGCAGGACAAGCTGTGCCTGCAGGTCCTAGTCACTGTCAATCATCTCTCACCCTCCGTGCCTCGCTCCATTTAACAGGAGCTGCACGTTCATTCCAGCATAAACCCAGGGGCTACAAAAACAATTAGTCACGAGGAGAGGTTATGCCAGTCCTCCTCCTCTTCATTCCCCACACAAATTGTCCTGCTTGGAACAGGGAAAACAAAGACAATTAGCATATAACACTTCATATTTCAATTCTTTCTGCTTATTGTATAGGGTTAGCAGTAGTGGGTGGAGGAGGTTCATCTTGAAAATAACACTTCCTTTAGGGAAATGCTAATTTTCATAGCTAAACTAGGCCACTTCTGAAGATTTTTCTGGCAAAATTGCTAATTTTTTTGTTACATTTCAAAGAAATGTTCATTTTAAGTTTGAGTGACATTTGACGCCCCCTGTTTATGTCTGCTGACTGGGTTCCCTCATTGACCCAACCATAAGCTTGTGCTCATTTCTTTTTTTTGGGTTATAATAAAAGTTAATGAGTCCGTTTCTGAGTTCCAGTTGAAGGGTTCTACGTGTGCAGGCAAAATTCAGTGGTTCAATACTGGCATGGTTGAAGAATCACTGATATGTCTATCATTTAACATCATGTGGTTTACAGTTGAGACGGTGATCCGTGCTTGTGAAACATTACAAATAATGAAAACACTTCTGTGTTCCTATGGAGAGACATACAGTACATACAAAACTTGTCACTGTATTGTAAAGACCAGCGTTGGCGGTGCTACTGGAAAAAGGCTCCGAAGGCAGAGTTGTAGGAACACGAACTTTATTCTTGGCTGGCATGATGGACAGCAGCACCAAACAAGCACCATGACATACCTGCCCACAAAACTACTGTACAACCAACACAGCCCCAGGACCATTGCCAGCCCAGGACGTCCCACCACAGATAGACACACAACAAAAAATGATGGGAGCCACCCAGTGTTACAGTATTATATTTATCAAGACCAACTGGCCTGTAAATTGGCCCATATTCCTTGGCCATGACATAACCATGCAGAAGAACAATCTGACCTAATGGCTCTCATAAGATGGCTGGCCATAGCATTAAAAATTCTATCATTATTAACAGGTGGCAAAAGATATCGGTTAAGGCATTCACCAAACTTAAACTTGTCTGGTTGTGAGAATGTGAATTTTTCTGTTGCTCACGGATCCAGGTTACGGGCTCCTTACACCAGGTTATTCATATTGTGTACTGGCCTTGGACACAAGCAGTTTCTGAAGGGAAACCATACCATAAATTCCAGCTATGAATTAAATTTTTGTGGCAATTTTTGAGGCTTTACTTCTATGACATTTACCAGCTATCCCAAGAAATGTATATCCATCCCCATCGGTGACCTTCGACTTACAAACACTGTTCATTTTTTTCTTGATGCACTTTTTCATGTTTGGGATATACTCTATTGTTCAGACTGTTCCCCATGACACTGTAACTCATGTTGCATTTTCTGTGACTTATACGCCTGCAAGCTGAGCACTTTTTTGACTATTTGGCTTCTTTGGACCTCAGTTAGCTGCCCCACGTTGCTCTGAAAACTCAAATATCGACCCTTTAATCGTCTTCCTTCTTTTACAGCTCACACAAACACCGCTAACCGGCAGTTAACCTGATATTCGTCACTTTTGCAGCTAAAATTAGACAACAGTGTCTCAAAAATTCAAATGAATTGGAACACTCTAGCGGCTATCATTATTTTTATTTTGAACTTTGGATATTGTTTATAATTAAAACAATTTATTTTATGCAGAAATATGACAGGCTCTTAATAAAAAGGTTATCACCCATATAAAGTGGCGAACAAATTTCACTCAGATTTGAGAAACATCTTACATGCATAAGACTACATATTAGATTTAGCACAAGTTACAGCTCACTCTAAACTACGGGCTAAGTTTTAGGATATAAAGAGTAAAACAAATCAAAGGCGCTGAATTTCAGGCAGATGCGGAACAGCTTCTACAGCCCTTCAGATCCACTGTCCCAGCCTGCTAGTTTAGCACTGAGTGAAATGTAAAGGAGCCCTGCTGTGCTGTCAAGCAGCCAGCCACCTATAACGTATTAAGCCCTCTTTTTCTGTCGCCATGTGGTTGTTTGTCCTTCCCAGTAATACAATAGCTGTGCTTTAGTGGCAATAAAATGGGGCAAAATAGAATCAACAGTTTCTTAACAAGACATTAGTGGAGCCTACTGGGACTGTTCACATAAAGTCCATTACTTAGCCACTGGCTCATATATCTTCATCTCCAGATGGTGTTCCCCTTTTAAGCGTCACCCTACACCACCACTGCCAGCTCAGCCCCTTGTGTTCCTTTTTAACCTTTGCTAAACTACAGGAAATTAGCTGCATGGACAAAACCAGTAAGGTTTTCACTCCTACATGTCCATTATAAGGTTCTACACTCCTGAGCTGCTTTTAGGTTCAGGCAGGTGTCAGTCTCCGTTCGCAACCTGCAGTGAGCTCATCTCTGCATCATTACAACGTACTGGGAAGGTTAACAATATCCACAGTTGTACTACTCGTATTTCACATAATGCAAAATATGTAGTTTTAAAGCGCACATATATATATATATATATATATATATATATATATGCGCTTTAAAACTGCATATAGCTGTGATACTCAGCATTGTCCAGATCAAAAAAGTGGTGAAAAGTAATATCACATTATATAATGACCACTGTGTGTCGTGAAAATTTTTTTATTAATTTTCAGATTTTTCATTTATATATATGTAACAAAAAAATCTGGGCACGTGTAATAACTGGGGTGCACGATGTCCGCCTTGTGTGTGTGGAGCGAGAGAAATATCTGAGAAAATCTGCCCGTGTGTCTACCTACTTTGTGTGTAATGCTACTATGTGTGACACCATTACTCACCTCTCTGAGCCTTATTTGACAGCCCAGTTTTTGTAACAAAATACTAAGCAACCTTTCTGTAGTTCAATGAACTTTACTGCACAAAAACCTAACAGTGTGAGAACCACCTATATACCAAATTTCAAGTCTGTCCTTTGAAAAACAAAGCCATGCATAAGGAACAGACAGACAAATAGACAGAGATTCAGCCTTATTGTGATACACACACATACTCGTGGCTGATCTCTGAGGAAATTCAATTATCCTGCCATTTTCTTCTCTGCTGACATTTAAAACCCATGACTGCACAACACTACACTTGGCAACAAGACTACAGTTCAAAGTATCTAAAAACTACTCAGTTGTGAGCTTTCAGCCACGTTTGTGGTACATGTCTGGTGCAGAAATAAACTGAACACTTTCAAGTAATCTGCAGCTGGACACAGCTGGGCTTCAAAAAAGAGAATCCCTACCGTGACACATGACTGCATACAGGCCCTTGTGTTAAATATTATTAAAACAAGTGAGTATGTAATAACAGATACTACATTTCACTGATGAACTTGTAATGGCACGTAATGCTCCTAGACAAGCCCATATTTCATTATAATTGTTGCAGAACGGAGTCTAATTTAACTTGCCAAATGACTTAATTAGTCAATTTTAACCTCAATTTGTTTTTTTTCTTTGTCCCAATATTACAGGCTTGAAATCACTATACTATAAAGACACTTTTAGTACGACGACCACATTTTAAGGGCTTAAATACAGAACGTGAATGCTCAAAAAGACAGTCATTCATACTTCCGAAGAAGGCAGCTGATATATTCTAAGTGTATGACACCGTGAGGTCAGAAAGCAGTGCAACGCTTAGAAAGCTGGGCTTATAACCAAAAGGTTTTCCCTTAAAACACAGTAGGGATTCTGCTGATATACTATTGAGAAAGTTAGTCAACCCAAACTGCCACACTAGAAAATAAGAAACTATACAAACTGGTAAAACTGCAGGTAATATAAATAACTACATTAAATAGCAGGGAAATAATGCACCCATCTATCATTCCATCCAACCACTTTCAATCATCTATTGTCCTGAACAGGTCATGGTGCCCAGTGATTTTGACATAGGTTCTGGACTGCTGCAACCCTGACCAGGACAAGCAGTTACGGATAACGGGTGGTTTGCTTGGAAATGATCATATATTATATTGTACCCATTGAGGCTTGCACTGTTGCACCACTGGATGTAGTTGCAGTGGGTAGTGTGGTGGTATACCTCCCTATAGCTGTAGTACCTTTGAACATGGTACTTACCTAAAAATGCTCTGCTGAAAACATCCTGCTGTATAAATGGGTACATCACGGTAAGAAACTTATTCGATATAGGCCTAATATAGCGTGCCGCCTTAGGAAAAGGTGTCAGCTAAATAACGGCTCACAATAACAGCATGACTGGGCCTCACTCCGGTTACTATGGCTACAGATAGGGTTAAAACATCTTAAGATTTAATGAAATGCAAAATACATTTATTAAAAACATCCACTTACATTATAGTCTGTACTAGAAGTTCTGCCTTTTGATTCACCTGCGAAGGCCGTAGTTGTGACCCGACAGCTTTTAATTTGCCTCATAGTTACATTTTTACACTCGGACTATTTTGTTTGTTTGTTTGTAAGTGGGGGATGGCTGATGATGTCCCCCTGATGGGTTGCCTTGCACTAACACTCCTGACACCAGGTTTCCTGCTGGTTGTCACAGACATGCATATACTAGACACACAGTGTCTGGTGCTACCGGCTGTCTTGCAGCAACACATCCTGTTAAAAGTCACACGAGGCTGCATTTGCAATATTCCATAAATTCTCACAAATCCATAAATAAAAAGCTCTGCTAGAAATCATGGCCCATTTATACCACAAATCCCAGCTCAGTATACTTGAGCTCTGCAAGTGCTATATCAGTTTTAGTAGACACATTTTATATGCCTGAATGCAGAAGTACATTTTGGGTGATTTTTCAGCCAAGCTGAGCAATAGACATGCAGAATTACAACACAACCACAGGATCAGTGTTTACGCTCAGGAGACATTTACCACACATCTCACCACACAACAGTAATGGTCTGAAAATCTCAGTGTACTGTCTTAGACTATAATAAAAAACGGAAAAAAAACTGTCAAACTTTTATGCAAAGTTCTTTTAATTATGTCCTTTAATTGTTCCTCTGTGATTCGGCTCATTGCACACACTGCGTGTCCGCTGGAAATATTCCATATTCCGGTAAAACTTGGAGCAATAATACTTGTGCCAGAACCAGAAAATAATCTGTTAATGCATGTTTCATAGCAAAAGACTTTTTGGTCTCCAATAAACCTTGTTTAATTGTTACTCTCTCAAAATACATCCATTATGCTGCACATCTAAAAAAAACAGTTATCTATTGTTATAAGTATGTACCATTTCAAATACTGGTTTTCTTCAGTGGATAGTCTGCAAAGCAAGATGAAAAAACATTATGAAGCAGAAAGTAAAACAAAAAGTTCAGGAGCCTGGTATGTGTTGTTGTCAGAGATTGAAGTGGATCATTTTACTGTCACTGTTGTAAGATTGAAAAAAATGGAGAAAATTTGAGAATGTTGACAGCCGAGGTTTCAGAATTAATGTTTTGCAGAGCTCTAATGTAGTGTTAAAAAAACTATACCATGAATTCATACGTAATGACTGTAGAACAAATTGTTTAGAAACTGAAGTGGCACAGTTCTCAAAACATAGTTCAAAAGCCCACATTAGTTTGCTGGACATTTTATCTTATCCTATTTATTTTATTTTATTTTATTTTATCTATTTTATCTCATTTATTCTGGCTCAGACCACCTAGACAGAGGTACTTTATACTGGTTCAATTTATTGGCCACTAATCTGAAAACTGAACAAGTTGTTCTCTCAAGGTAACAGAAACGTTAAAACCCTTTTCTCTTCATTCAACCACTCATTCTTATTCTCGATTATGAAACACGAATATAAAACTTATTGGTGCAGCTGGACATGCACGTTGCTGCCCTGGGTCTTGAAAGGAGGGCCTCACTGGTTTAATGATTGAATGCTGAGTCTCAAAGAGGGTAGTTTAACTGAGAATAAAGCGGAACTTAGCTGATAAAGTCCTTTTTTACTTCAAGAGGACCATTAAAACACTAAGAAACGACTGATATTAGATAAAGACAAATTATAAAAAGTTGCTCAGATTCCAGGTCTTGATGCTGTCCACATAAAAGTACTTTCACTGAAAAGGCTGAGGCTTTACAACTTGCAGTAAAAATTAAGCTGTCAAGAGGTAGACAGTAAACCTCAATAAACCTGGCTAAACATTTCTAACCAACAGTCTTTGAGGTTTAGTAAGTTGTGTTCTTCACATCATATGTTTCTGATGTCTGTGCATTAGACCAAATGCTGACTTTCCTTGTTGAAAGGTTTACTGGAGCCACCTAGGGTCATTGTACGGTCCCTCTTTAAACAAGGAAGGCACCAATTCTACTTTCCCACACTGACTTCAGATGCCTGCCTTGCTGTTGCTACAGTTGGAGAACATGCACGGCAAACTCTAAGGCAAGACTCACAGTAAACCAGAATAAGTTGTGTACTAAAATAATACACTGCACTTTGTATGCTAGCAACATATTTGCAGAGACTAGGTTTCGAGATCAGAATGATTTCTATTTCAGACTAGAAACTGTATTTGACAAAAGACGTATGCGACAGACATAGAGCACCACAAAGCAGGAGAAATAATACGGAACACACTGTGTGTGTGTGATGTGTGTACTTGTGCCTCCACCTACCGGTGACAACAAGGTGCATCAACCCCCATAGGCTTCTGTATTCTCATACAGTGTGAAGAGTGTAAGTGACAATTCTACTCTGCATTTACATTTACACCCGTGATACACTTGTGTAACACACAAGGGAGGAGGACAACTGAGGGCAGGGGTGATGTGTGCCCTAGGGTTCCAACAAACATAAATTGCCTGAACAGTATTTGTCTATAACTTGTCTTGGAACTAGTCGTATAATTTTCACATCAGCATTGTACCTACTTTTATTAACCGTATTTGTCTGGCCATTTGAGGAAACCACCAAACATTTATCAGGTGTGGAAAATTAGTATTTTCCATGGCTCAGAATAACTTTCAATGTTTTTTCTATATTTTTAATACATGGTATCATATATGCTTTCACATAAACATGGACTATTATCAAAAAAAGGAAGACCTTTAACATAAATATATATTGTATATGTATATATGTGTGTGTATGTGTGTGTGTGTGTGTGTATAAATATATATATATATAGAGGCCTTAGCATACCTTTTGTTTCGGCAGCAGAGTTATCATATTAGTAGGGACTTTAAACAACCAAAACTTGAGGGAGAATGAAAACCAACACGCCCCACAGTTGTACAATGGAAAAACTGGCATGAAGATAGACCCCTCATTCATCTGGTCAAACTCAAAGTTGGCACTAGCCACAAACATTTGGAGAAATGCTCCTCTTGGGTTGCCTTTGAACATGGCTGTAGGGAACCACAACAGATGCGTCTGCAGGGCACTCAGCCCTGAGGGAGCCTGTAGGAAGAAGATAGATGTGCAGATACAGAGAAGCTACAACTACAGGCAGCCAGTGGCTCATTTCCCACATCAAAAACATGTACGCATATATGCTCGTGGGCATGCACACCACGATTGGTTGACCTGAGTATAAAAAGGGTCCCGATGATGTGAAAACATTACTGCCTGGTTCCAATTCCCAAGAAAAGGTGACCACCATCTTTGAATAACTACTGACTAACTGGTATGATCTCACTCATCAAGAAAACATTAGAAAGGCTTTTCTCAAACCCCTGGTCCAGACTGCATTGGACCCTCTTCAGTTTGCCTATCAGGGTCACACTAGAGAGGATAATGCTGCCATCTACCTGCTGAACACAACCTACTTACACCTTGGAGCAGGCAGTGCAGTGAGGATCTTTTTTGTGACAACAGTTTAATGAAAGCAATACAAGCTGTCAGGATGGAAGCTTTGGTTAATGCAGCCACTCCGTCCCCGAATTATATGCTACCTGACTGCTGGACCACAGTTAGCCTGGTTGCACAGCTATGTATTAAACGTGGCTATGAGCAGCGTGGGGGCCCCACAGGAGAAAGTTATGGATTTGTGCCTGTTTGCCTTATACCTGTCAGACTTCAGGCACAGCACCAATTATACAATCTTCAGAAGTTCTCAGGTGAAACAGAGATTGCTGGGACTGTCAGTGAAGGGCAAGAGGATGAGCACATGAGCTTTATTTTACCGAATGGTGCAAACAATAAAAAGACTAAAGAGATGGTGAGGGACTTCAAGGCTGTGGCTCTCCATCTGTGGACCACACAGTGTTGTGTTCACTGATGGAGAGGAAGTAAAGGGTTTGGAGACATACATGTACCTGGGTTTGCACTAAGGCAACAGGCTGACGTAAACATGCAGTACTGAGGCCCTGTATAGGAAAGGCCAGAGTCACCTTTACTTCCAGAGGAGACTCTGGTCCTTTGCAGGGCACAGGTCACTGCTGCAGTTGTTTTATAAAGTTGTGTGATGGGAAAAGGCATTTCAACAGGTGATGCCAGCAGACTGAATAATCTATCTATCTAACAAATGTGTTAACATTATATAGTTATCTTTTTTTTAGCTGGAGCATGTACAACATATCCTTTAATCTCCACCCTACCATTCTGTGCCACAACCACTTGCTAATCATGAAGCTGAGTCAGATTCCCCCCGAGGGGTCTCGGATGGAGATGAGTGCTGAATTAGGATAAAACTGTGAAGAGCTACAGGCTGCATATCAAGACTCCATAGAAAGAAAAGGCAAAATGAGCTCCCTCTCTGCCTCATATCTGCTGACTCTTTTTTAAAAATTGCATCGTCTTTGTTAATATTTCCAGTATCTTCTATGAATTCAATACACAGCTACTTTTATGACGTGCACAGACCAACTCATTGTGCTTTGAGCACTGGAAGTCTGAATTCGTCATTTATCTGCTGTGAAATTCACTTTTGTTTACTCTGAGTTGTACCTTGCTTTGGAGAAGAGCATATTACCATTACCGTTAACCCCTTATAACCTTGAGCTGCGCTGTGGCAGCCTGGAGCCTCTCCTGGAATTATAACATCAAATCACCTACTTTTTTTCCCACTGTATAAATGTTTGATGTACGTGTGTGTATTTTGTGCTACTGAAACTAAATAAATTTCCCTCTGGGATTAATAGTTTTATTCATTATTTTTGTCATTCATTCATTATTCATTCGTTCATATATTCATTAATTCATTCATGCGTTCTAACATGCATCTAAGACCAGCGTGAAATATGTTCTTCACCACTAGATGGCAATAGTTTGACAGTAATGTATAGCAGCTGCACCCGTTCACACCGATATGTATTCAGACGACATTTGGGAGAAAATGTGATTTAAGTCATAAACTTTACCAGTGGTTAAAAATTAACCTAATGCTGTGCCTGTCTGATCTGTTTGTTACTGTGTCATTCTAATTGGCCTGCTGCATGTAGCACACTCTTCCTCCTGACTTCAGCCTATTGGTAGGAACCGCCATTGAAACACGCCGATGCCCACGTGTTAACTTTCTGCTGTTGACGTGTCACAAGGGAACGTTCCACTTCTGACTGGCTGTTCAGCGGATCACAACCCCGAAGACTTTCCATTGCGACGTTCAGCTAAAGCGCTCGATCCTTTAGCACGCGAGGAACGTTGCACCAGTAAGGGCCACTGTGCCATCTGCATGCTGCTTTCTGTTGCTGTCACAAGTCTTCACTGCTGCCACACCATAGCAGTAAATGAAGACCTAGTGAGGCACATCATAGAACCGACCTTCAACCAGAACACCTTGGCATATCGGTATCATACTGAGTTTTTCCTCATATTGCTTAGGCACACACCTATTAATGAGGGGTTGGAAATCAGTTTTGGAAATGTTCTGACACAATCTACTTTTTATTAATTTCATCATCCCCTAGAATGGATTTCGAGCTATTAATCAGTCACACAAACCACAGTAATGTTGATTCAAAGCTTTACAGATGGACAACTTGGCCCCCAAAAGCCAAATCATGCAAGTTTCCAAACAATTTAACAGAAGAGGTTTTGGTGCTGAAGCAGGATCATTTATCTGCAGAGGTGATTTCCAGTGACCTGTCTCAAACAGCTAGCCTTGTTTGACTTTCTCAATCGGCTCTGCACAATGTAAGTAAAGATAAGTAGATATACAACACTGGGGAGCAAATATTTGGCATGCTTTCCTAAACTAATGCTTAATTTGTTCACCAAAAAAAAAAGGTGAAAAATTTTTCACAAATAGAACAGAATTATTTTGTTAAATGCTTATTATATCATTTTGTTATATGCTTTAAATTTCCCTTTATTTTCTAAAACACAGTTGCAACCATAACACAGCTACAAAGACTTAAGGGGATATTTTTCATATTCTCCATCCAGAAGTTCTGACTATTGCCATCAAATTTACATTCAAAAGCAGATCAAAGCCAGAAAAGATTTGGATTTGAATCTATGGATTAGTCAGAACTGATGTGCAATTATAAACATACAGTCATAATTATTCATAACATATAAAGTACTGTGCAAAAGTCTGTTGAGAAGTACAGGTAGATTCTTATCTACCATCAGGGAGGTTTCCGATTGGTCCCAAATTCATTCTGCAGCCTGAGAATGACCTCAAACACCCAATCTCAGTCATACAGAACTATATTCAGCAAAAAGAAGGAATCCTGCAACAGAGGGTCTGGTCCCCACAGAGCCCTGATCTCAACATGATCGAGTCAGTCTGGGAGGACATGCAGAGACAAAGTCTGCAGAAGAACTTTGGCCAGTTCCTCAAAATGTTTGGAAGAACCTACCAACCTCTGCCTTAAACTGCATGCAAGTTTGCATAAGAGAATTGATGCTGTTTTAAAGGCAAAGGGTGGTCCCGCCGAATATTGATCTGATTGAGGTTTTTTTGTCTCCTGCACTTTTTAGAAGGTTTATTGATTAATAAGTATTCGTGGCATTATTTTTGGAACCATTTTTCCTACAGGTGCTTAAGGCTTTTGCACAGTACTGTATGTCATCACATTCTAGCACTGTTTAAATGTTCAACCGCTCATCTGTCCGTAATCCGTATCAACCTCGACTGGCCGAAATGGTGGGAATTCTTCCCTGTGGCCTCATTGTGTTTACTTGAGAATGGGCTTTCATGCATCGCGGCTTGCTGAGTTCCAGCCAAGTAGAGACACTAAGACGCAGACTGATGCATTTTCCGTTCACTGCAGTCATTGCAGTGCCTCGCCATGTTATTGATGCTGCAGGAAATAACCACTGTACATCTGTTTTGGTGCGAAAAATGTTCAGCTGAGGCAACTGGAGTGCAATGGCCAAATAATCCCCATCATCTCCCATTCAATTACAAAAGACCCCTACATACATCAGCAATGTCATTCAACTTTTCAGAGAACTGCTATAGCAACAAAACCAATTTTCCTGCATCTTCATCACTGCACGGATTCAGATTAATGTTGCTGGGTGTTGATTGTTGCTTCAGACGGCTGGAACACTTGCCCAGGGTGCCCTATATATGTCATATGCAAATGTGTCAGTTATAAAGTAGAACTTGAATAGGCACCGTGAAATAAAAACACAGTTTTAGCAGGTATTTACCACCTTTCTGCAATGTCTCCTTGTACTGTGATGTCTTTGATCTTTTACACTTATCTGCTAAAATCAAAAAGTAGCAGCCAAATGCTTTGTTACTGCAGGAAAGCACTAACACTTCACCCTAGAGGAGAAATGCCAACACTTAACACTGGCTGTGTCCTGCAGTCATTGTTGCAAAACCAAAAATCAACTGTAGAAGCCATATTAAATAAAAACAGGAGAAGCAGTGTGTGTATGAAAGGTCAAGCAAATGTTTATTGTGTGTGAATATAAATGTTAAGGGTTGAGGTCTGTCATAGCGGCACATAACATACATCACTGTGGACTCCCTGTGGCTTCATATTGCCAGAGTGTTTTTTTTAAACTGGCCAGTGGTCACAGTCATTCTGCACCTGATGCAGAACATACTGCACAAGCTGTACCCACCATTTCAGCTAAAGACCGGGCAAAAACATTAATGGTATGAACTGATAAATGGCACATTTATCAATGACATGGGATTACCTCATCGATCAACAACTTATTTTTACAATAAGTAACTATACAGCCTAAAAGTATAACCAAGTATATTTCCAAATGGACACACAAAATCACCAAGTAGATTGATAGTGCCAGCTTGAATGAAGTTTTTGTACAGATTCACCTACTACAGTGGTCCACCTACCATACAGCTTTGAGGTCATAAAAATAAACATATAATTTGTCAGAGAAATATAAGAATTACACGTTTATGACAAAGCTAGAAATTTAAAATGATTATAAAATGCTTAAATTGTGTAAAAAGTCACTCCCTGTCTGGAATTTTTTCAAGATACAAACCATCACACTTTTTCACTTGTCCAAATCCCCTTCAGTACCATATGGTTCAATAGTTCCTATGTGCCTTAACAAGTGAGTTCCATTAGGCCACTGCTCATCCATCAATGGTGCCATGAAGTAAATGGAGCACATGTGAGGTATTAATAGTGCTCATTTTTATTCACCATTCATCGATTTTGCTGGGAGCTGAGGACCCCTGTCTTGGTGTGACCAGCTCACCTGCACCTCAGCATCACCTGATTCGGCTTCAGTCTTACGCAGTGTTGTCCTTAGTAGTATAACCTTTGTTAGCTGTTACTACTGGCACTATTTTCAATGTGCAGAATGCCCAGGAGGGGTGTGAAGCTGCTGGCACTTGAACCCCCAGAGGTTTATTTTTCTCCCTTGCCCTCCCTGGTTGGGAGTTTTTTTTGTTTTCCTCCCCTCATTTGCTGGCAGGGCTACTGTTTTACATTTATACCATGTATAGTTGTCCTTATTAACATTTAACCTTTATCTGTAGCTTCACAAATATACTATTTTTCTGTTCCATTATCCTAGTCTACTGTTCAGCACACTGTCACTGCGTGAAAGCTCTACAAAAATAAATTGAAATTTAAAAAAACCGCTAACAGTTGATGAGCCCTCCCAGCCCATCCAAAACACCTTTGTGTGTTCATAACACTGTGGTACAGTACGTACAGTACACCACAGTTCACATGTTAGTGCTGCAAACAAGATTTAAATAAATAGGTTTATTAAACAAAGAAAATTTAGTTAAAAATTAAAGCTAACTAAAGCAGATAAAGCTAACAACTTTTACTGGCTACTCAATACAGAATACAGTGAAGACTTCTAAGTTTTGCTGCGTCTAGGGAGATGGACAAATCAGTTTTCTTCGGTGAAATCGGTAAAGCAAAAAACTGGGCAAAAACTCAGAATGGTACTTTGTTACCTTCATGCGATTTTCTTACACAAATCTCTGTAAAAAACTGTAATAGAATCTTCAGCTGTACTGTTGAAGGCCAGACTCCGACTCATGTCACTATTATGATCTATAATTAGCGAGATCATTTCGTTTTCTCTCTAAAAACTTGTTTTAAAGTTCTCTTGTCCAGCATGGGAAAGATTTTAGGTTGCATGAAAATCCTTCTTCCTCTGATGGTCATCCAACTGAATTATCCGGCTCAAATCACAGAAAATGCGGTGCAGAGCAAATGTGGTCAGATAAAGGGAGCAAGAAATGGCGGGGAAGAGCAGAAACTGCTGATGGAACAGCTGCATGGGACAAATTTGTAACAGTACACATTTGTAACAGTTACAAAACATGCAGTATTTTTTAACTACGATACACTGTACTGTATTTGTTAATTTTTATTGTATAACATATCTCAGTGCTGCAGAACAGGACTAGGAGGGATGCAGGGATGGGTGTGTGTCTTTTTTTTGTATCCCAGGGTGGTTAGAAAACAGAAGAGGCACGGTGAGGGCAGGGCAGTTGTCAGTAGGCGATGGGAGTATTTGGGGCCAGGCAGTTCTCTGTGGGGCTGTGGCACAGATCAGCTCTCTCCTCACCTCCTTTATTTACATTACCTCCAGTAAAAGAGGGGAACCTTTTAAAAAGCTGTTCAACAGGCTGCACTGCATGTTGATGTTTATTACTATCCCCCTGGACACAGGGAACATTTCCATATTTCAGTTTTTTTTTTTTGAATAACCAGATAAAAAATTGATAGAGCAAAAGTTTTCATTTGGGAACTGATACACAGGGTGTGTAACATCAGGTGGAATTGTGGCTGCCATCATGCTTTGCTTATACATAGTAAACGTGTCCAACCGTGGTAGGAAGTCCAGGGCTCGGCAATGACCCTGAGGTTGCGTGGGCAGGTACAGTAGTTCTGTGGGTGGGCGTGTTGCTAACCGTGCTGTGCAAGGAAAAAGTTTGTGTTCCTACAACTGTCTTCCGAGCCCTTTGTCTGTAACACCGCTGGCGCGGATTGTTGCAGTACTCATTTGAGCCGTGCTAGTAAAATCTCAGCTCCAGAGAATTATGATGCAGGGTGATTCCTATTTTGGGAGAGCTGGATAGAACCCTACAACCCTGCATTACTATACTTCCCCAAGGCAGGATGCCAGCCTTATGCCTATTTTTCTAGGACAATATTTTTCACTTATTTTTCAGGTTTGGTGCCAGCTTGTGCTCTTTTAGTGCAAACAATTGGTATTTCATTATGTCACTGGGGGAAAGCAGCAGCGCACCCCTATCAATGAAATGAGCAAGTGTTTAACAAATCTTCCACCACTGCGGACAAAACCACTGGGACAGCTCCCAAAACCACCTGGACACACACACACACGGGGGAGGATGGGTTGGATGATGAATGGGATGAGAGGCTGGGATAAGCAGCCAAACAAACAGGCGGATGGCCCAGTGTGTGAAATGAGTCCCCTGAATTTTGAAACCCATCCATGCTGCCTGATTTATCACCATCGGCATCACCTGGGATGTCAGTGCTGGTTTTACCCTTTGCTGCATTATGTTGAAACCTCCAACGGAGCACAGCACCCAAAGCATCCAAAAATCGTTTTCGAGGCATTACTGACCCTGGAAAATTGCACTAGGTCAAAACCCATTACCTTTTAGGTGCCGAGATGAAGTTTAACAATGACACCAATGCACAGCGTGTTACAGTGTGAATTTGCCATTGCACTGGCCACCCCTCACATCACTCCTTTTTTGATGCACCTATTGCGATAAAGCAGGAATTCTCATGAGTTTCTCCCTTGAAATGGGAATTTGTAATGGGAACCAAATTGCATTATTTACTGATTTACTTACTAGACAATTCATTAAAAGTGATTCATATGTTACAAATGTTTCTCAGACAACGCCTGGATACATACTGAAGTAATTCAGTTCGATGTTGCCTGCTGAAAAAAAAACAACAATATTCCCTTTGTGGAACTCTATCCCATTGTGTACGTCAGCAGCAAGCAACTTAGTGGCTGAACCTGCTAAACTTGTGGTCCAAGGACTCGGGTTTGAATTCCCCCCACCCGCTGTTGCACCCTTAAACAAGGTATTTGCTCGGAATTGCTACAGTTAGAATAATCCTAGTGTACAAATGGGTAAACCAATGTATGCAGCTTAGTATAAAAAACTATAAGCTGTCTTGAACAAAAGCATCAGCTAAATGAATAGTCACTAGTGTTATTTGAAATTTTAAAAGCAGATTTTTTTTCTATGCGTGTGTTTCACGTATAGAAAAATAATTTAGAATCAGATTCAATTTATTTATGTAAATTATTTATTTGTTTGTGTAAATCATCTGACCAGTTTAGTGCTGAGGCTGAAATTGTAGGGATATAACCTGCAGCATTGTATCATTGGCTTTGACATTTAAGACATGTACAGCATTGGGAGGCATGGCAAATGATGGGTATAAGCTCTAAAGACAGTCCTCTGTCTCCTACTAAACCATGTTGAGCAGGAATCATCACACATGCTTGTTTTGGGAGATGCTGCATGGAATGAAGGTACATTTAAAATCCAGTTACTAAGGGAGAATGTTCCGGTGATTTGGGAAGGATTCTGACTGACCTGGGTGATCTCTGAAGAAATTACTGCCTGCAGCCCAAACCCACAGCTGATTTCCCCACGGCATCTACAAACCATAGCTGAACCATAGCTGAACCATAAACATACATATCGCAAACAAACAAATCAAGAGCACAAAGGAATTCATTTGCAGGGCAATAAAAACTACAACATCCTCATGAACTGAGCCTGACAGATTTGAAAGCTGAGGTGTAACAGTTTGCTGTATTTGTTGTTTTTTTTACCCTTAATTGTTGAACTATGTCATTTCTAATTTACTTTCTTCTGCTTGTACAGGCTAGCAAACCAGACTAACTGTAGCTGCAGTCCATTTCACAGCATATACAGTAACAAATCCCAAACTCTGGGTCAGTTGCAGCCCGGTTTGTTTTCCCTGTCGATGCACAGCCTTTGGAGAACTTCTAACAGCGAGTGAAAACGCGCCACTCACTGGCTGTTGTGCACTAAGGCTACAGGCGGTTCTGTAGTTGAGGTGATAAACATATAGGCTATATTGGGTAATACCTTCAAGTTAGAGGAGGGGACTATGTATTTGATGTGAAAGAACCCAGTATGACATCAACTTGTACAGAAAACAGGCTTAACTGAAAGCTACTGATTTCATAAAAATCTATGCTAAACAAGTCTAGAATCAAGTAACTACACGTATATCAGAAACTGGTTAATACACGACTTCAGATTGCTGGGGAATTAGATACTTGGCTGCACAACTAATACTTATTATCCTGCAGTCAACTTGAATGCTTCACCTGCAAGGTGTCTCTGTTGTATTCCTTGCAAACTTGGCTGTTTTTTTTAATGTACTGTGACACATATTTTGTTGTTACTCTTCTGCCTTTCCACATTTCCACTGGATTATAACCCGCACGGCACTTTCTGTGGTGTCTGCCTGTTCAACAGCACTAGCAATACTTATGCACCGAATGCACCACTTGAAGGGTAACACAGTTATATACTGTTGTATAACAGTTATATACTGTTATATACTATTTACCTTTTCGGGGAGCAGCAGGAGACACGGTGCTTAATGAAACGGGCGGCTGAATTAGGTGCAATAAATACCCAGCTGAACTAAAGGATAAAAGAATAAGCTATAGAAAATCTTGTGTGATATACAGCATAAAAATTATGACTTAGAGACCACAGTATTTCATTATAATAAGAAGTCGTATTCAGTTAGAAAAGCGTCTTCAGAATGAAATATCTATAGAGCTCAATCCCTTTTTGTTCCTTATGTACAGCTTTGTTTTTCCAAGAGATAAACTTGGTTTGGCACTTTTGGATTTCTAACTAAATGAGGTTTTTGCATTGTCAAGTTCATTGAACTCCAACAAAGCCCACTTAGTATGTTGAGAAATTCTACATACTAAGAAATAAGGCTTGGAAACATACACATAGCTGCATCACAAGCAGAAGTTAGGATGTTAAGAGAAGTTTGAGCTATGCAGTTTGGCAATATACGATTTACTACTACACTGTGCACCAAATGCAAGGAAAATAGACTCTTCTTGTTTTGTACACTGAAAGAGAACAATGAGAGGCAAATGGGAGGAGTAGTAGTAGTACTGATGGAACAACCCAAACTGGAAAGGGGGGGTGACGGACACTAGCAGATCATAAGAGTAAACAGCCACGCTGCTGTGTGCAAATAAAAATAATTTGTAAAATCTGTGCAAAAAGTGAATTGCAAAAATAGCAAAAAAATATGGTCTTGATGCACATTACTGATGCTAGTATAAAACTGATTGCACAAACTGAAAATAAACAAACTATATATAATATATATAGCTTCCAAAAATACTGCCGTGCATAAACTTCCCAGAAAGTGCAGTTAAAAAAAAAAATAAATAAGAATTGTAATTGACCAGCTTTTACCTTTAAAAGAGCATCAGTTCTCTAAGGTACACTTACAGGCACCATTTTACGGTACTCGGCTGTCGGGGATGTTCTAAACATCTTGGAGAACGTGCCATGATTCTTCAGCGTTCTTTGGCTGTCACTTGCTTATCTCTGCATGTAACTGTATGTAAATGTAAATGTGTAAATGTAACTAGCTTGATGATATTGAGATCAGGGCTCTGTGGGGCCCTACCATATGTTGCCGGATTCCTTCTTGTTCTTTTCCACTGAAGATAGTAATGACTTTCACCTTGTGTTTGGCGCCATGCTGCAGAATGAATTCAGGACTGATCAGATGCTGTCCTGACGGTATTGCATGATAGATAAGAATCTGACTTACTGCTCAGCAGATAAGGCTTTTTGGCAGCAACCCTTCCATGAAGACCACTTTTGACAAGACCCCTGGACTATAGATGAGTGTACCAGGGTCCCAGTGCTTTTTGCTAGGCCTGAGCTGATAGCAGAGCTGGATATCTATCACCTTCAAAGAGAAGCAAGCTTGATGCTTCTCTCATCTACTTCACTCAGTTTCTGTGTCTGACCACTGCATTTCTCTTCTTTAACCTTGCCTGCTTGTGCTTCTGCAGAAGAGCTTTGACAGCACATCTGGAAAAGCCTGTCTGCCATGAAATGCCTGCTTGGGAGAGACCTTGCTGATGCAGCATGACCACCTTTGGTCTTGTTGATATGCTCACCTGCTGTGGTGTAAGAGTTGATTAAACTGCCACACCTTCCGCAACTTTACCTTTTTTGTATGGTTGTCCCTCCCAGTTTTATTCCCTCTCGGCACTTGTTCTGTTTCAGTCAATTGGTTTGGTTCACTCTACAAACTGTCATTAGTCATTAACACCTGTTTCTTATATTAGTTTGATCATGTACTGGGCTATACGCCTACAAACACTTCAAATGTTTAGTCTGAAAATTGGTCTATTTCTATGTTACTTAAAGACAAACATCCCACTGTAATATTTCATTTGTTGCAAAAGGAATGTTTGAAAATCTAAAATATATTCTTTCCCATTGACAAATGAATGCAGAAAATGTTAAACAACCATTTTAGACTATTTTTGTGAAACATCTAAAATGTCAAAAAGTTTGAACAATATTGTATATATTTTATTACTTTTTTCCCTTCCCACTTTTCCATTGGACTACTATTGGTACCTGGGACTCTGCAGCATTCAGTATTCAGCAGCACTAACTAAATGCAAAATTTGTGTGTGTGTGTGTGTGTGTGTGTGTGTGTGTGTGTGTGTGTGTGCGCGTGTGCGCCAAGTAACATGTTATTACCTTTTACCTTTCTAATTCTCGCCTACACCATGCTGGGAAACTCAACTAGTGAATTCTAAACTTCACCAGGAACCTGCAAGAATAATTTATTTGCACTGATAGGAACTGAATTACATGACAAGAATAACATTTCTAAAGCACACAGACCAGTCTGGCTCGGTATTGTGGAGCAACAGAACATAGTTCACACATGTATTTAAGCCCTGGGAAGGCAGTAAGCCTCAGAATAAAATGTTTTGTGCAATTTAAAATGGGAAAAGCTTTTTTTGTTCACCCTTCCATGGGTGGCCCATCTTTTCGTCATCCCTGTGCATCTTTCATACTGAGATGATCAACACCACGTTTTGACCATCTAAAGGAAAAAATATTGGCTCAGCTACATCGGCTAAACTGCAGTGCTTACGTTAGACTTTTGGTTTCTTATTTTACCTCAGTTTCCAGACAGAGATCGATAGGATTGAAAAGTGAATTGGCTCATGGTTTAATCCGTTTAAATGCTTTAGTTGCTTTAAACCCAATTATGTTGGTCCTCCATGTAGATATAAAAGCCTGTGCAAGATTTTTCAAGTAAACCCTTAGCTACTGGTAAATCCAAAAAAAAGTAATAAAATTAATTTTAAGCTTCAGCTTGCTCTGGTTCACTTTCCGTTATGACAGCAAACCCCTATTGTTTTGCTGTGATTGTACTATTAGGCTTCTTTTTTCAAAATTACACGGAACATGCTCTTCTAATAAAGAGCAATTTATTACTTTGGTAGATACAAG
Organism: Arapaima gigas; assembly: GCA_900497675.1. Taxonomy (NCBI): domain Eukaryota; kingdom Metazoa; phylum Chordata; class Actinopteri; order Osteoglossiformes; family Osteoglossidae; genus Arapaima; species Arapaima gigas. Next base: position 569,125 of record UFQX01000088.1, on the reverse strand, counting down.
ATGTTTATAAGATGTTTGCAATTTATAACTTATGATTAAATAACCGATTACATATTTAGTTAAAAATTATTATTTGTTTCAAAGGAAACATCAGAGAATACTGGAACTTTCTGCTTCTTGTACATTTATGTCTGAGAGTACTACCTTACTTTGGACCACAGGAAAACATTACATTTAAGGACATATATCAATGCAGGGCCTGAAAAATTCGTGACCACATGTGGGTTTCTGTCTGCTATATGCTAAAACACCATCTTCCGGTAAAATTAATGCAGCCTAAAATAGAGAGCCTTTTTGTTACTATTGTCACATTACTCACTGAGCAGAAAAACCATTTAGGAAGTTGGCAGGAAACTCCAAGTCGAGGTCAGTCATGCTCTTCTTTGTATAAAAAAACTTCCTTTTGTATAATGGTACTAAAGAAATTTCTGGCTCCTACAATCTAGTGAAAACATTTACATTATATTATTATGTTGACTGTTTCAAAAATAGCTCATTGCTTGGTTAGCAAAACAGGGGAATCTAGTTAAGGTGCTGATGTGACTCTCCTGTGACACTATATTTATATATTTATGTATATTTATATATACATTTTTAAATGTACTCAGTAGCTGCGCATAACAGCCAATGAAATGCGGGAAACCAAACAAGGAAAGCGCAAAATTACTATTATTAAGAGAAACAGACGTACAGTTTCTCTTTTGCCGTACGTTTACTGAAGCAGTCGAGAGAAAAAAAAAAAAAGAAAACAGCAGTTTTCCTGACTCTGGGACTGAAACCAGCAAATATAACAGCTCAGTCACTATATCATTTGCTGGACCCTTTTGTTTGTAGCCACAAGTTAGCGCTCTCAGCCTTCTGTCTCCAGGTTGTCCATGTTTGTTAATTCCACCTGCCGACATCCATCATTGCTGAGCACCGTTGTTCTCCACCTTGCCTTTTCTCTTCCCAGTTATAGGGATGTTTAACTCAACCCGCTACTCTCTTAGAATACTATAACCACTTTGCGTTCACTGCAAATTCATTGATCTGCACGTCACACCTCCTGCTTATTTTATTAGCCCCATCCATCAGGCCCCAGGATTCAGCAACCCTTGCATGTTGTGCAATTTGGGTTTCAAGCCCACAGCTTGTTTTTTCACGCTCTCTACGTATATTGATCATTTCTACACACTGACAGAGACATACCACACTGAGATAGAGTCCCACAGACAAGCAACAGTTCCTGACACAATAGTCTGAAGTTTGGCTTGGTGTCAGATAGCCAGGAGAGTTTTGTGCAGATATAACTCAATACTGGGAACTCCGCTTGCTAAAATGTTCTGCAGATCAATTCCTGGGAGATTCTAGCTTGTTTATTTACTGGAACTAGTAATTCCACCAGCCACCCTCCACCAGGGCCTTTACCCACCCCTGATGAGTCGACTAGAATGTGTTCTGTTTCTTGGTGTAATAAGAATGTCAGTGGTTATATGGTGATTTTATGATATCTGGTGAAGAAGCGGAACTATATATCACTGTCTGGCATGTCGGAGTATTTCTTCATCTGAATTGCTAAGCAAACTGTCACTTTAAACATTCAATCTGTGTTCATCCATGATGTTCCTTCTGCAGGACAACATGAAGGAGATAAAAACAGAGGTACTTGAAGGCATATGACAGGATGAAGGGGAAACATTGCTGGGGATTATTGATCACTGCCACAAGGCTGAGGCTGAGGCTGAAAGCAAATAGATAGCTTGCCAAAGGCCCTCTATGTTTATGGAACACATGCAAATCAATGTCAGTTCAGAAGATGGGAGGTCATAGTTAGTTTTCAAAGTCCACGTGAAAGAGTTGGTGCCACGCAGCCTCTCTCTCGGATGGCTTAACTTTTACAGTGCAGTTACTTGAATGGTGTGCAAGAAAGGAAAATCATGAATCCCATTTCTAGAAACACATTGTACAATGTGTGTCATAAAGCACTATGCCACCATTGATGCACCAAACAGTTCATTTTTATATCCAACAGATTTCATTTTACTGAAGCTGATGAGAACCCTCTTGACTGGGACGTGAATGTGATACTAAGCGCCACTAGAAATAACGTTTCTATCTAAGCGTTAAACAACCGTAAAAAAGGATGTCCTGTTGAAAATTGCCAAGCAAAGATTTGCAGTGTGTTCCCTCCAAAACAATATTAACAAATTGGGAAACAACCACTTTAAAATGTTTCTCATAATTTTGCTTTTTCACATATTAAATGTGTACGCTTATTTAGAAAGACAGAATGCAGAGATCTTTGACAGTACCGATCGGAGGAACAGATGTATACATTTTTTAATTACATAAAATTAAAATTGCTCAGTTACTATGATCACATAAAACTCATGGTACTTCATAGAAATGAACAGGGCTATATGTGAATTATACAGTACTTATTAATGATAAAATATGTTATGGTATGCAGAAAACCACAAAGTCTCCAAGTACCTCGCTACTGTATACAGAAACAGTATTGAGATAACAGTATAAAGAGAATAAGCATAAAGAGTACTATAAAGAGCTAAAAACCTGCCAGAAAACCTGTATTTCCTCATACCTGATGAAAGTGCTTCTAGTCTCCTGGTCACATTTGCACTGGACCATTTTTTCAAACCAATTCTTACAGGTGCAACAGTTTGTACATTTAAAAAACATTTTATATACCCCATAAAACAAAAGCTGCTAACTTTTAGACAAGGTACATCAAAAGGAAAGATCTTTATCCAACACCCTAATCGAATTAGTGCCGCTTCCTAACTCATGATGGTAATTCAGTGGACTGAATACTTTGTGTTGGAAGAAAACTCTATTTTCTTTGCCTTATCACTTCCTTTGCATGGCCACAGGAAGCTGCCTTTGATTTTCAAGCATTTGCACTTGGACTGAGCAGCCTACAAAGAACCCTCACAACCTCATATACTTTTATTAGTGACCGGTGATATTCAAATATTCATTGGTGTTATATGTCAAAACTTACCACTTTGCTATCTTTCAAAATTTAAACACTATGAATGCCACTTGAGAGGCATCTTCAAACATACTCATCCAATGAAGCAGATTTAAGTCAGAAAATAGCTGCCCCATTAGGGGAATAGTTAGGACTTAGTGGGGTCAGATGAGGCCCCTCAACAAGCAATGGTGCTGCAGTGTTACCTGCTGCCAAAGTTGCTCCCTTATTGTCCTGATGCACTATTATATTTTCAGCACCACATGGGTAATTGCTGTGAGTTTGGCCAGATGAAGGGATAAATGTGCCAAAACAAGTAAAATACCACTTTCATTCTAGGATCAACGTGTGATTTTTTTGGTGAGAAAGTAAACAAACGGATGTACCTCTGACAATCTATTTCATGACTCGGCCAGAGCATAGCTGGGTCATTCTCTATTACACCTGTGTCAAAATGTCCTGCTTTTTCAAGGTCTGATGATGGCAGAATCACTTGCAATTAAACTGGAGCGTTTAATTTGTCTACCTCCATATATACCTCTCGTCTTCATATTACACCTACCTTTCTCCTTTAACACCCCCCCCCCCAATGCTAAATTTAATAATAAGAAACTGCTTTCTGGATTCTGAAATTAATGAAAATGGTCGGAATAATTACCTCTTGGTTTCAATCTCAAGATGTTGCCTCCCACCAGAGTTCCAATCTATTCTTTCCACTGGAGTCTTGAGGAAAAGGTTACCCAGTCTCAGAAATACTTATTGACCAAACTCATTTATATCTGTCCAGTCATCAATGATAAGCCCTCTATCTCCTGTTTTTCAGAAATAAAATTCTGGGGTCATAACCTCCAACCATCCAAGGGAGATGGTACGTGGTAAAATTTCAGTTCCCTCCACCAGGTGTCAGTCGTTTAATAAATTTGTCCTGGTCTTGAGTTTGTTCGGTTAGAGGTACCATTTCATAAAAAAACTGCTAATGTGCAAAACCCTACTCCATCGATACCATCACCATCCTGCCTCCGGGAACACACAAGAAACAGCTGCAGTAGCGTTGGGCATGTAAAACCGCTGCTTCACATGAGTTTTCCTTTTTTCTGAATGAAGAACACCTACTAACACAATTTTTTTTGGACAATTGGCCATGTAATGCTGTACAGAATAGAAATATAATTGAAAATATTAGAATATTTAATTATTAGAAAGCAGCACAGTACTTTATGGTATGGCAGCATGTCAAAAATAGTACAGAAAAATACAATCAAAAGCTTTAATCCCTCATCATAATGCTGAGATTTATTGTTGTAATTCAGCATAAATGTTATTAATGAGGCGCAGCAGGATGGCTCAGCTAGTAGTGCTGCCCGGGTTGGTCAGATGTGAGGTTAAATCTGGCTCATTCTGTTTAGAATGTGATTGTTCTCCCTTCTTCTGAGTGCTTTGGTTTCCTCCCAGTGATCAAAGCCGTGTGTTTCACGTTAGTCGGTTACCTGAAATTGCCCGTAGCATGTTTGCGTGGCTACTCTGCGATGGACTGGCATCCCATTGAGGGATAGTTTCAGTTTCACAGTGTCCAATAATTTTGTAATAGGCTTCGGACTGCCATGACCCTCTTCTGGATAAGTGGTTAATGAAAATGGATGGATGGATATGATTAATAAAAATATTACCATGACTACTGCACACCACTTTCTTGAAATAAAAAAAAAATCAGATTTCACCTTTAAAAAGAAACAATTATCTCCACACTGAACTGATTTATGAGGTTCCTTTTCAACAGGTACTAAGAGGTGTGAATAATACCACTGACTCCAACAGCAGCACCTAAGAGCAGAGGTTAAAGGGCTTCTTTATCCTTGAGCGGTATGATGGATCTTGCCAATTAAAAGTATGATTTTGTTCAAATATAGAAAGCTTCTTCACAGTTTAAAAGTGTGATGAGCAAGGTGTCGTCTGTGTACTCAAGTTTAGTTAATTTGTGCCTGTGGGGTCATATCCGAGACCCCACAGATTCATCCTGTGCACACAGACTTCACAGAAAGGTTACACACTCAGTCCGAATCAAATTCTTTCTTTCTGTATTATCAGCAGTAACAGTAAAGTCTTACGACCAAAACTCAATTGATGCTACAAAATTACCTTAGCCTAGGGCACTAAACAAAGTGAAAATGCAGTATTTAAGCGCAGTCATAAATAACAATATGTGTCATTAACCTCTGATATCGCAAAAAGTTGAAACTAACTGCAATCGCCACACGTTTCTGAGAACATGGCCTTAAGCTGCTGAAATTAATGAGAAACAGAGGAGACGGGAGGCAATTACCTTAAAAGCTTCAGGGTTCAAATGTTAAAGGAAACGCAGAATGCATGTGTTGGGAGGCAGTTAGTGAATGTGTGGACTGTGGCACGTCAGCACACATTGCATTTTCACCAGTACGTGCACTTTTCTTTAGGTAAGTCAGGGAATATACTTTGACCACACCGGGTGTCCTCGCTACACAATGATGAGAAGGGGGAAAAACTGCTGCATAACCCAGAATAGGAGGGAAATTTGTCCCAAAAGAAAAATGGAAAATATCATTTATGTGGAGCAATGTGACACAATTCAAAAATTGAGCATGCAGAGTAAGTTTGTATTTATTTTATCCCTTATCACATATTACTACATTTGGTAACTTTCGTTTCTTGTTCAAAGTTATTTTACTGACTTACTAATAAATAACAGTTACTATAGATGAGGATTTTTTAGGATGTACTACAGGGGCAAAATGAATTACAATTCTGGTTACTGTTTAATACACATGAACTTTGGTGCTGTAAAAAGTATGCTGTTTTTATTCCCTGCCAAATTTCCCCATTTTGGAAAGCAACTGGAGTGTATTCTGATTCGCTTTTTTCTGTTTCGCATCTCACTATGACTGTGCTGTTACTTTAAGTGAGCTGTGAGCGACCTGTTTCTCAGTTAATGTGCAGGAAGCAGTTCTGCTATGTAATTTGATGGTACAGACTTTCTTTGTTCACCTTTACGAAATACAGTTTGTAAACAAATATAATTATTTTTATTTTATGTAACATTACATTTGAAGCTGTAAACCACTAGTGGTGTGCCTGGAACAATAATGCATTTTATAGCATGACATGATCACGCATTACAGCAACATATCAACCAAAGTCTTTATATGGGGGAACTGTATTGCTGGAACCATACACAGTACTGTGCAAAAGTCTTAGGCACCTATGGGGAAAAATGCTATAAAGCAAGGATTGTTCCAAAAATAATGCCGTGAATACTTTTTAATCAATAAACCTTCTAAAAAGTGCAGGAGACAAAAAAACCTCAATCAGATCAATATTTGGTGGGACCACCCTTTGTCTTTAAAACACCATCAATTCTCTTATGCAAACTTGCATGCAGTTTAAGGTAGAGGTTGGTAGGTTCTTCCAAACATTTTGAGGAACTGGCCACAGTTCTTCTGCAGACTTTGACTGTCTCTGCATGTCCTCCCAGACTGACTTGATCATGTTGAGATCAGGGCTCTGTGGGGACCATACCATCTGCAGAATGAATTCGGGACCAACCAGAAACCCCCCTGATGGTAGATAAGAATCTACCTGTACTTCTCAACAGACACTGAAGTTGCATGCCTAAGACTTTTGCACAGTACTGTATACCAGTAATGTAGAACTGACAATCCAAAAATCGCTTTGTTAATGTTTCTGTTAAGTTAATACACATGGACATCTTTTCTGCAGAGCACATTGGTCCAGATAGCCACTGGTGGTTGCTGGCAGGTTCCTTCAACCTGATCCTGTTCTCTGTACAAAATAAGCTAGTTTTGGCTACAGGCCTGGATCTCTTACAGTTTCTGCTGACTACTCGTCTTCACTCTGCTGCTAAAGGGTCAGGGGCTTTCAGTAAAAACACTCCTGAACCAAACCTTCCCTCTGCCCCTATTTTCCAGGTGTTATTTAAGACACAAGAAGAACTCGTCTTTTTTTTTGTTAATCTCTTTCATTAGAGGTTAGTTCAAGCTCACGCCAGTTTTCTGTAGGAGATCTTACGCAGCAATTACCAGTGTAACCAGCCGTTCTTACCATGTTTTTCCTTGTTTTAAACTTGTGAAATTTCTATAAGCAGCTAAAAATGTGAACTAAAACAAACAGTAAAAAAAATAATAATAAAGTTAAATGTTTATAATGCATGCAGATCACGTTACATGGCTTTTCAGGGAACAATGAGAACAAGGTGGTGGTAGACCACTGAAAGTCTGCTTTCTTAAAGAGTGTTCAGGTACGCAGATGTGCTAATCCTGCAGGATTTGAAAGCAGCACCGTGGTGTGCGGGTGTGACAGTCAGCACTGGCCCACATGTACTAAGGGCTGCTTAATTCACTTCCTTTTAGTCCTTAACTTGGAAGAGGGCTTTATACAGGTCACAGTAAGATCCCAATGTCTGGTTGCAACATTATTATTATTATTATTATTATTATTATTATTATTATTATTTTATTTTGCATTTCAGCAAGGGCCTGCTCACAATCACTTTTGTCAGTCATTCCAGCACAAGTTGTGTTATGAATCAGAGCTGACTGTGCACTGTGTTGTGTTACATCTCCTGCTTCTTTGTACAGCTCTGAGTTTATAAACCCTCATTGGCAGAAGTCAATCTCAGAATGCTTACATAACAACAGAAAAAAAAAGCTGACTATTGTTAAGTTGACATTGACTCTAGGGTTCACATAAAATATATCTAGAATGTTCAGTTCTTGACTTTTTCCTTAGGCTTGTCTATCTATTGTAGTTATAACTGCATCCATCCATTCGGATGCTGCTTTCCTCTTTTTCCTTCATCCCAACCATTACAGGCTTTTTACAAGAATCCAGTCCACTGCATGATGTTTCCATGGTATGACAACCTTAGAATCATCATTTGTGCTTCCAGTTCGAGTTCTGGGTTTATTTGAGCAAAGATCCATCTCTGTTTTCCTGCCTCTCTGTTACTGCTAAAAGTCTTCAAGCTCCACAATTCAGTGATATCTATACATTTCCTATTCTTCTTCTTCAGTATCCAGCTATTGCTTCCATACAGTGTCATCCATGTGTGCCCAGGTGTATTGCTTAATACAGCAGTCAGTAATACACAAATCACAGCTAAAATAATAAAATAACGTGCATATCCGTTAACCCCGAATTACAAATCGCTATATGAATGAGTAATTTCCGAGTACCGTCTTAATTATTTAGATTAAAAAACGTAGCACTGTCTTGTCTGAAACTAGAAAACCATTCTAATTATAAGGTATTATTTTTTAATACCTTTTTAAAGAGGTTTTATAACAACTACTAGCTTAGATACCTGGTGTTGCCTGCAAAAAGGTGTAGCAGTAGAAAAGTAAAAAGTAACAACACATTACACAATCACCATTAAAGTGGTTGTTTTTAATACAGTCCTAGTCAAGTAGAAAGGGGGAAAAAAACACGTGCGCCTGTGTGTGTGAGTACGTGCATGTGTATTGTATGTGCGCGTGCATGAATAACTAAACAAATACCCGCACTTGGGTGCAAAGTACCTGAGTGCCAAATTTTATTTCCGTGGCTTGAAAAACAAAGCCGTGAATAAAGAACAAACAGATAAACAAACAGATTAGGAAATATAGATGCAGAGATAATGGGACAAAATTTTGGGGATTTATCTATTGAACAGCTTGTACGGTGGTCAGGGAAGCAGGCTTGCAACAAAAAGACACAAGATTCAATTACAAGGAGCAGCTTTGCTCGATAGGTATAGCAGAAATTATTATAGTAAAATATCCAGCAGCATAGATAGCCAAAGGTTAACAACAGAATAGCCAGGAAAAGGTTAATTTGTGAGAAAGCAGCATTTTGACTTTAATCCTGACCGTCTAGAGGGCTACACAAGTTCCAGTCACTGCGCTGCAGAATTAAGCAGGAAACCAGACTGTTCTTTAGCATGGGCGCTATGGTTACACTTTCTGTTCTTTGACGGATTCCGTCAGAAGAAGAGAACAGATATACTCCCGGGGGCCTGTCAGTCAATCACACTGAGGCACCAGAGATGCTCAGCTGCTGCCTCACATGCCAAGTGGGCATCGCTGGCAGAGCTTCTCAGACTTTTGCACTCCACAATTTAGAGGTATTTGGGAGTTGCGACCTGAGACCAGCTCTCACTCATTTTTCCCGACAAAAAGTTTTGTGGAAATGCATCCACTTTAGACCTATACGCAGTACTCAATAAACCTACCTCCCATCTATCAACCACTCAAACAGCAAAATATTACTATCCTCTAACAGCTAAATGTGATAGGACATCTTGGCATGAAAGCCATGTACCTCCCAAGTAAAAAGGACTGTACAAGTATGTAGACTGCAAGTACTGCATGTGAAATTGTGAATAATGGCATCATGGACCAAAACCATGACTTCTTTCAGAGTTGTACACAGGTCACTGCAAAGCTCTCCTGCCTATTGACTGACAATGCTTAGAGGAGATGCTTAAGTGCACAAACTTGGAGTTGTTTTAAAATAACAACCACCCCAATACTTATGCTAAGTTGAGTTTTCATGTTTAAAGCATACAGAAGCAACTCAACAAAAGAACTGACCAAATAGAAATATACAAATAATAGGTTTGCTGCCCTAAATTTGTCATGTGAGTGAAGGCAAGATGTTTTGGCTTTTATAAAGTGAGCTCATATATATATTCTTTCAACTTAACACTGTTTAACACCCAAATTATAGACTCAAAGGCATCTTCATGCTGTTAGATCCAATTCCAGCTAAGCTGTGAATAAAGTCCTTCCATCCTGTTAATATCATCACCACATCCTTCTAAACTGTCCCAAAACCCCTAAACCACTGAATCTCTAAACCTCACAAATTAACTACAGTAAAGCCCACATTAAACAAACCAGTCTAGACTCCAGTCTAGATTCTTTAAAAACACAATTCTTTATCACATGTGCCACAAAACAGCTTCATTTTCATTTAATCTTAAACACTCCCTTCCTTACCTTGCTACCTTGGAAAGATCATGTTCCAAGATACTCAGGTTTTTGAACAAAGGCCAGTCCTCTTTGAGCAGAAGATTTGAGTCACATTAACTCAAAGAGGTTATTAAATATAATTTAGTGAGATAATGTATCCAACAGCTTTCTTACTTTTAGGAAAAGATTAAAAATTGGTCAGGCGACACAAATGATAAACCATATTATTTGTAACATTTTATTAGAGCAGAGTAATATGTCTTTATGAACACAGTACCCTGGTCCCAGGGACACTATTTACTTTAATTTAGCCTGTGAAAAGTTCATTTTTGGCAGTTTTGTGACCCAAATAAATGTGCCCCTTGCTTTTACATTTATTCATTGAGGAGACACTTTTGTCCAATACTACTACTCGGAATAAACAGAACCATATTTGCCAGGCGGCAAAGAGCTTCTCATACAGACACGTTTATCAAATGATGTTAGCTTTCCCAATACTACCGATTTTAACCACTCACGTTGTATGAGTATTTGCCTATAGACCTGGTTCTGACAAAGTACGGAAGTGAGTGGGATAGATGGTGTGATGGAAATTTATGGAACTGGCCAAGAGATCAGAAGGGAAGTTGGCCTGAACAGTTGAAACTGTATAACTATTCATTTTAATGTGTACTATACTAAACTTCTGGCCATGCCCAGCTATCAACCTCATACAAACATATAGAAGCACCCAGCTACTTCCAGCCAGCAGAAGCTGTTTTTGTAAACTCACTGCACCCCCGCCCCATTCTATCTTGCTCAAAGGGTCCCAGAAGGGTGCTTCAGCAACCTTTATCAATGGCTGGTGCAAGCCAAGTGGATAAGCCGCAATGGACAGAACACGGAGCTTTGTTCCAGAAGCACAACCAATTGAATAGTTCCAACTCCTGAAATCCATTTTGACACCCTTCCTGAATGCTGAAAGAAACTCAGCAGTTCTGAGGGAAACAGGGAACCCTTTCCACTATATTTGAGCCAAAATTGAGAACGTATGGAATTTCAGATTTGGGCATTTCATAAGTGGCATAAGCAGGTGGCCAGAAATATAGGAGTATAGCACTTTAGCTTGTTCTTGGAAGTGATCCCACTACCATTAGACTGCATAATAGTGTCACTGGTTATCTCATGAACTTCCAAATTCAAGACACGGTACAGAGGGTCTCATTAAAATGCTCACTTAGCAGAGTTTGTTCTAATGAATGTGATAAATGGTTCTGTTTAACAAATATGTTAAACACCATAAGTTTCTAAAGATTTTTTAAAACACATTTTTTTTTGCATGTATACTGTTGGAGATCAATGAAGAAACACCATATTTAATTTCAACTCATCACAGTATTTCATATTGTGATTTACTGATAAATATTCAATATATTTTTTGCACATGTACTGTTGGGGGTCAATGAAGAAACCATATTTCATTTCAACTCATTACCCCCCAAAACTCAAAATACTAAGGAACGTGCCAGTGTAGTGGTTAAACCAGTGAAAGAATGATAATTCCTCATTGTACCTACTGCATATTTGCCAATTTTTGTTGCTGAAAGACACTGAAGCTTCAATAGACTTCACTGAAATTTTTAGATGAATGTGAATTTTTTAACAAATACATGTACAAACAGAAACATTCAATCGTGTACTGTTTATTGTAAGTTTAATCATATAAGTTTGTTTATTGTAATATTGTAAGTCTATACACATGTAAATTTTGAGCAGGTATGGACCATGAAAGAAACCTCTAAATATGCTGAGAACAAAGATCATTATGCGTCTATTGTGATATAATAATTCGGTAAATGCGAGGACAATGGACAATGAAACTAAATAGTGTCAACGGTGGGATTAAAAATTATACACACAAACCTAAAAGCTGAACATTGAAGCCTTAGTAGTTTCATATCCTGCTCCTCTAGCCTTTAGCCATTGAGACTTGCAGAGGATTTATGCAACACTCTTAATATTCTGCAATTAAATTTATTTCAGGGAAACCAAGATCGAAATTTGTACACAAAGGACAAAAAAATTTGTTTTGTATCATGTGTTCTCAGAAAGTACTAGTGCTGAAGTGTGTTGTAATGGTTTTACATTGTGGAGAAGGTGCCAATTAGAAATGGTTTTTGCAGCAAATACTTGGATTCCGTTGGGGATTCATTCCTCTCTGTTTTGTTTAGAGCCAAAAAACAACCTTTGCATACCAATGTAGTAAGTGGGCATGGCTCCAGGGAAGATGCCAAACCCCACGACATATTTACAAAAATCATGAGCAGCATTTACTCAGATTCTCTATAATCGTTTTTATCATGCCATCAGTAACAGGCATAATGTGTAAACTGCAGTAAATACATTCAGCAAGTAATACACAAAACAAAACAAAGAAAGGGACCCATAAGAAGATATTTGTCTGTTAAACTGGGTTTTTACAGAGCGCATAAAAAGTACACCAAGCAAACAGTGGTTTTATTTGCAGAATATTTCAAAAATAGATTTGCAAATGATTATGTTTACAAAACATTTCTATATGAAACTGAAAAAGTAAAAACCAAATAACAATAATTGTCTATTTGACAATCTGGCAGAAACAAACACTTCACAACTAGTTAAAATGTTAACTAATCAGTTGCCAGGAAAAAACCTAGACATTTTAGTAAAAATTTGGATTAACCGTAGAGGCTCACGTGGCCTACAGTAAGGGGAAATGTGTTGTGTTTATTGTATTATTCTGAAAATATGCACTATTATTACTAACTACTGGATTATGTGATATTTTTATCCCATTTTGCAAAAGGGTGTTTTACAAGAGTTTTGTGTAGAAGTTGCTCAAGACTACCGTACAAGTGAAAGGGAGTGGAGAATTACAAATCTTGACAAGGAAACTTTCTCAACTATTACACTACCTGTTATCTTTAACAAAACCTGCTAGTTATGCCTGTGGCATGGCTGCAACTGGCCACATTTTTTTTCAAATAAAATTGTCACTGAATAAGTGAATGAGTGTATTGGAAAAACGTGAGAAATTCCCAACACTGTTAGTCTTGGATGGTGGACGGATGAAAGAACGTCCACACCATTCATTAACCGGTGTGATAAACTGATAAATGCACCACAGCTTACGCAGGTGTAAGGCCTCGGAATCAGGCCTCAGTGCTGTTTCTACCTCTGTTATACCTTAGCTTAGGACTATAACCCAATACAGTTCAGAATGCCTGCTTTTTTATTTTTGTGTCAGTTTATTTAAAGTTGTAGAGAAGTACAGTCTTCCTGTGAAAGGACAGACTCTCCAGCATTCCCTACTCACATTCCAGTTGCACATGACTTTATCTGCCTCCTGTAGAACCGAGTGTTTTTGAGGTATAATTTTTTTTTCCACAAAACCATAGCTGTCATCTCTGGAGTACAGAAAAATAACAGTTACATTTAAATGCAAGTCAGCTGATGTATGAAATAAAGGAAAGCTTAGGAAAAAAGCTTAGAATTAATTAAAACCAAAGCACTGGTACTCAGCATTTTTATCAGGGGATTTCATGTTGATATTGCTTTGTCATCTGAAAGCCTTTTGTATTGGTACTTTTTAGGAATGTTGCCTTTTACTATTTTGTTTTTTGTGGACGTAGGCAATTTTCAAACATATCTACTTAGAATCTGTCTCGGATCAGAGTTGACAGTCTCTGGCACGAAACATGTTATACTGGAAAACAAGTTCAGTTCTCCTTCCTAAGTACGAGTAAATATTTTTGAAAATGTTTTCAATAAACTATAAGGAAACAAACCAGGAACTCTTATTCATAGGCTGGCCAACTGTTAAAACTCTCACGCACTCATTTTTGTTAACAGCTAGTTCTGGTCCAAGTTGTGGTGGTCTGAAACCCATCCTTGAATTACTGGGTGCTAAGCTAGGAGGGGGTATATATATTCAACAGGATGCTAGTCCACTGTAGAGTTAAAAAAAACTGCAAAAAAATTATAAAAATGCATTAACAAAAATCTGATGTTTTCTTGTATTAAACAGTAAGTGAAGTTTCAAATGTATACCATTATCCAAATCTTGACCAAGTTTTCTGTCAAAATATATTCATAATTGAGTTATTTATATTACAAACTATTCATATTGCAAGCTGCCAGATCTGATATTTCAAAAGTAAATCAGGATTTAACACGTATTCGTGAACTTTGTGACTTGCACTCATTAGTAAATTATCACAATATCTTAAGATATTTTTAAGTCACTTAATATTAACTTACTTTTACATTTAGCAGACACTTTTTTAACAAAATTATGTACTGCTTAGAATAAACAAAGGTACAGCAAGCAAAGAGCTTCAGATACAGACAACTGCTGAATTAGATTCTCCAATACCACCGTTTTTGCCAGCTCACATTATACAAGTAGATGCATATAGAACTAAATCTGGCAGGAAGGTAAGGGGCGATTGTGACAGACAGGTTGATGAAAATTTATGGAAGTGCCAGCGAATCAAGAGAGAAACGGGTGTGAAAGAGAAGCGTTCTTTAATGCGGACAGGAACTCAACACTTCTAAGGGAGAGAGGGAATTCATTCTACCCCATTTAGAGTCAAAATTAAGAACTTAAAAATGTTAAATTTTAGATGTCTAATAAGTAGATGAGGCAGAAGGCCAGAGATGGAGTGTAGTACCGCTGATGGCTCTTGGCACTTATCTCACTTCCCGTAGGGAGCATTTTAGTGTCACTGATGCTGTGATGAAGTTTGGCCTGATCTTTGGACACAGTTAAAGAGGATCTCATTAAGTTCATTCTAATGGGTGCAATGAATTGATTCTGCTTGACAAATATGTCAAAACACCATATTGCATTTCAACTGATTTTTTTTCCCCCTCTGAAGACCCTAAGGAACATATCACTGGTTTAGAGTTTAAATCTGAGTATTACATAAGTGAACACTTGACCCTTAAACAGTAAACCAGTACAAGAATTGTAAAAATAGCTTTTTGGCACACACTTATTTTTGCCTGGTTTAAGACATTTAACTTTCTAATGCATTTCCTTCAATATGTGTCAGATTTATGTGGGTTTTTTTTCTACAGATACATGTGCACACTCATACAACTCAGTCATGTATTGCTGACATAGTTATTTCTTGTGACATAAGGATCTACACTGTTTGGGATATCAGCATGAAATTCCTCTTCAAATGAAAATATCTGAAGTCACTTCCTACTGTTAATATGAATATGATAGTATGAAATCACTGAAAGTCACTGGAATGCAATAATAGTGACATTATGTTAGATTCCAAGACCAGCATCTGTCTTAGTGTCTAGACAATACAGTCTATAAAAGTAGATTTTAAGCTTTTTCTGTGTCGACCAGAACTACGTTCTTATGTTACCATCTATCTAAAAGGTCTACACTTGTACACTGACAGACATGCAAGTCAAAACAAGCCTAAAGACCAATATGGGAAGGTTCTTAAAGGGGCTTGACATTTCACACAGCTGCACACAGCTGCCCAAAACAAAAAACACCACAGTATTCAGTTTTATCAGCTGTAAAGTCTTGTGAGGTTTACTCATTTTAGACGTTTAGTCATTTTCTGAAAAACTAATAAACATCCAGCATTAGGCTACCTGAAACCTCACCCTGACATCAGAAGATTGAGTCAGACAGAGAAGTTTCTAAAAATGTATTTAAAACACACAATTATTCACACACTACGCTAAACGTGTAATCATTCATGACCTCTGAAATATGCAGTATTTCATATTGCGATTTATTGATAAATATTCCATTATAATATATTTTTTGCACATATACTGTTGGGGGTCAATGAAGAAACCCTAAAAACTTTTCTAAAAAGATTAAAAAGAGCACTAGTTCTGTACTGTACTTCTGTAATGTTAACTATTCAGAAAATTACTATACTATTGGCTTCTGGTTCTAGAAAACTGGCATTATATACAGCAGTCACACATTGGCTGAAGAAAATATTCCGCTTTTATATCATAGTGCCTCAGTAGACACAGACTACTCTGAGCTTCTTCATGCGACACCTGGCTTTAATGAGCTAAAAATTTGATTTTATTAAAAATAATTGAAGAAAGTAACTATGATAAATTCATTAGCATGTTTTATGTTAAACATTGCATCTATTGTTCAGGAGATATTTTTCTGAGGTTCATGCAGCAGGTAGGGCTACAAAGGTGATTACAAGTATTTATCTTTGTTACTTTTTTAGTGTATTGCAGAATAACAAAAATCATGATTTTAGACATCTGGAGATGAGAAAAAGAAATGGTCATGCCCCATTACCCAGGAAATAGAACTTCTAACAAGAGGAGCCACGTGGTTATAAAGCAGACTTTCCATGTGAGTGGGCAACAAAATTGAAAAGAGTAAGGACTACAGCCAGGAAAACTGTATCTTCTGTAACAGACACATAGTACTTATACATTTTGCCAGAGCATTTTGTTTTTACTGAACCCATGCCCTCCGCTGTGTTGTCAGTATTTCTCTGGCTTAGCTTACAGTTAGCTTCCCTTTGACCTCACGTGTGAGTGTTGGTTCTAGGTGTCAGACTGTTGGAGACGTGAACACAACAGCCTCGGAGCAGAGTTGTATCAGTTTGTTCTCCTCTGTAACCCTGGCTGTTTCCATGGAAACCACTACTCCAGCAAGGAGAGCACTACACACAAGAGAGACAGCTGTATGTTAAGGCCAGTATATTGACTTGCTTAGCATCCCTCATTTGCATCCCTTCTAGTTACACACCTGCACGTATCAGCAAATGTGAGAAGAAAAAATTCAGAAATTTATGTTTGTGTTTAATTTTATTTCGAATGATGCTGCAGAGTACCCACAGATCTTTTCCTGGTGAAAGTAAAACAGTGGAAAAAAGGAGTGCAAAATATTGGACTCTAGTTACCTGCTGATGAAAAATAAAATGAAAAAATGTCAGCAAAGAAAGCAGTTGGCCTTGAAAGGGTTAACTCTGGCAGCCAATGGGTAATTTATATTCTGGTGTGCCCACCCTGCTCAGTCTTCCATCAAACCGGGTGGTGGGCAGAGCCGACCCGCGGCGGCTGGGTCAAGCCGGGGCTTTACGGATCACACACAATGCTGGTCGCCACAGTGGCTACGTGTCAGTCGCGACTGCACCTGTGCACCCTCTTCCCAAGCCCCTGGTGGCAGAGTGGTCGATGACATGTTGAAGACAGCAGTAGGTTGATAATGCCATACTGCACAGGGAGGAAGGGGCTGCTCTGTTGTTGCTGGGGATTATGAGACTCAGCGGGAGTCCACCTGACTGTGTCCTCCTGATACCTTGACAGCAGGGTCAGTGAATACAGCTACTAATGAGAATCATCTTTTTTTACCGTCAAAACCCTATTAAGAATCTTTGGGACGACAGGGAAAGGCCTTTTTCCAGCAAGAATCTTCAGACACAATTTGTTTGTCACAAATGTGCAGCACAATCTTTTCTGCCCGATGCAACATTCCTACACAGCATCTTGAAGAATTGATGCCCAAACAAATTGATGCTGTTCTGAAGGTCAAAGGAAGTATAATAGGCTACTAAATATGTGTACCTAAAAAAGTGGCAACTCAGTAGATGCTTGAGTGAAGGGATGAGGGAGTCTAACAGTTTTCACCCGTAATATGACATTCATGCGGCGTACATTGATTCAGTTAATGTGTGCTACAAAATACAAGGGGGTGGGGATGCAAACCAGACTGAAAAGCAACCCTGCTAAGGCAGTGATTCCTTTTCTTTTCCTGGCCACTGTTTGCTGAGTGAGGGAAAAGAAACAGAAAAACAAACACTTTTTTTTTTTTAGAAAAGTGACTTCAAAGAAACATCTATGACTTGGTGATCGAACTGGATGGACTTATGTTCCATGAGTATAGAAACATTACAGCAGGGAAAACTGAGAGGGAGCAGCTTGTGAGTCCACGTTAACAATGGTTGGTGGAAAATGCTTCACTTGTTTCCTTTTCGCTATTCCCCGGTGGCAGAATTTGTAACACTATTTGCTGAGGGAGTTTTAAATTGCAGGTGATTTATGCTATGTATATTCCACCACCTTTAAAGTTACAGATGTATACAACAAAATTTATACCGCTGCAGAACGGAACATTTACCGTGACAGTCTTTTCTTTGTGGCTGGTGATCTTTGGACAGTTCTATCCAAATTCAACCAACATGTCCTTTGTTTCACAAGGGAAGAAAACACACTAGACCTTGTTTACAGAAACATTCATAATGTTTTCAGGGTCACTTACTGCTCCCTTTTGGGGGAGGAAAGACTTATGACACAATGCTTTTCAACTCAGTATTCAACACCCAGCAGCTGATCCTCTGAAATCTGTCCTCACAGGGATGAGCACTTCTGTTTAACTGAATCCTTCACTTCCTCACCAATATATCACAGACCCGGGGAATCCATGGCAACAACTCATAGTTCAAACACTGGTGCACCCCAAGGATGCATGTTCTGCCCACTCCTGTACACCCTTTTAACCCAAGACTGTCACCAAATACAGCAGTAATTCCATCTTCAAGCATTCTGAGAACAGAGTTGTGGGCCCCATCACCAATAATGTGGGTCCACTTTGGCGGTTCAGCAGTGGAGGTTATACACAGCTTCAAGTTTCTAGGAGTGTCCATCACTGAGGACCTGTCATGAAACCATAACACAACCTTCTTGTGAAAAAGGCATAACAGCACCTCTACTTTCTAAGGAGACTGAAGAGACCTGGATTTCATTCCTCCATCCTCACCAGGTTCGACAAGTGTGCCATAGAGTGCATCCAAGGGCTGTGTCAGAAAAGCTTCCATCACCACCAAAGACCCCTTTCACCCTCTCCACCATCTGTTTTCTCTGCTGCCACCTGGAAGATGCTATCGCGGTCTATTTGCCAACATCACCAGGCTCAGGAACAGCTTTTACCCACAATGCTGTTAAACTTCTGAATTCTGGAAAGTATAGGGACTGAATACCACCATCGTGACTGACCACCTCCCACTGTAACATCACTACTGAATGTTTGCACTGATCTTATCTATCAGTTTCTCTATTTAGCTTAGTGTTTATGTATTCTTATCCATCTATTTACCTATTCAATTCGTCTGTGTTGTCCTTTGTTATCATGCTGTCTTGTTTGTGTGACGCCAGCAAAAACTACTCTTCATTTTCTCTCACACATCTGGATAAGGGCAGAATGACAACAAAGTAAATGTTACACCTTTAATGTATGATTAAAAAAGACAAATGATGCATAAAAACTTTTATTGGCTATTTGCCTTCTGTATTGCACATCGTGAGAATTCTAAGGTACCTGCTTACTGGCTTTAAAAAGTCTAGAACATGTGATGATGTAATTTTATTTTCAAGAAAAAGAAAGCTGTACATGATAAAGTAGCCAGACAGTGTATGCGAGTAAACATTATGGCTAACCTTGTGCACATAATGCATTAGAGATTGTGTTGGACATTAGAAAAAAGCAGCCTGACTAAACTGAAACAGCAGAAAATCCAAATGAATCAAAAGTCTTTCAGTGGCTCAAGAGAAAAACAAAAACTATGCAAAATTATTCATTATACGTGGTCAGCAGCTACTACATTTACCCAAACACTTTAAGGGAGGATAAATATGGGTATCATTGCAGGAAGTGAATGAGGTGTGAGAGTCATATTAATGACCGGTATGTCAGATGCTTTGAATTTCAAGTTTTGGCTCCCAGTTTGGCAGATATATTTGATATTCAGTTCACAGCTCTAAGATAACAGTGTCAGCAGGAGGGAGGAGAGCATAAAATAATGCAAAGTCTTCAACCCTTCCTGTGTCAAATTCAGCTACAAAAATGTCCATGAAATAGATGATTTCTATAACTCTGAAGGCAAAGTACTGCAGAAGTATGAGAGCTATACGGATTGTTCAGATTTATACATGTAATCGAAGGCGTTATCTAGCGATAAGTGATCAATGAAAAAAACATAACTAACTAAATAAATGAACAAAACAAAGAAACATCCTGTGTAGAGGATGTTAGTGAAGATTTGCACCCTGTTAGGAAAGACTTTCATTCCTGCAAGGTTTTAAATTGACCAGTATATATCATTTTTTTCTACCTTTCCAATATAATTAAATCCAAGTGTAAGCTGAAGAATATTATATGTATACATTCCATATGTTTTCACGCATAAGTTTAATTTTGCTTTCATTTTGATGTGGCTCACTTTACACTTGGAAAATAGTACTGTTAACTTTTTATTTTGAGAGGAAGTCTTGCATGTTTTTGTAATCATTTCATGGATTTAGACTGCCGAAAGAGGTCACTTGGAGCGTGTCCCTTTTAAATCAGTGTTTATGAAGTGTTACCATAGCAACATCTGTGAACATAAAGCTCCGGATAAATAGGATGTGCCACATACAGTGTAGATGCATATTCCATTTTTTCATCCTCCTGTAGTACTTAGATGGAATTGGAAAACACTTGTGATGTTTCTGATGCAGACTAAGACCCATCAGTAAACATCATCCAGTCTGCAAAAAGTAAACATTCGTGTATCTAGAAGCTTCATAAAGCCTCCATATGTTTCATTCAAAATATAATTCATTGCTGGATTTATTTCCCATACTGTCTTTCAGTTGTTTATGGGCCTTCAACTCTGCACTATAAAAACTGAACTACTTAGGCATTATCTTGGCAGCGTGGACAATATTTCAGAGGACAAAATTCAATCTTAAAAGCAACCTTTTTGAATTCTGTTTTTCAGCATAACTCAGAATGGTCAGTGCAACATTTTTTCTGAATGCCATAAGTCAACATAAAACAAATGTAATATCTGTCACTACTCTGCTGTCAGTGTGGGTTGAGACTAGCTATTATACAGTTCTCAGGGGTGATGCATATTTCAGACGCATTTAAATGACACAAATTTTTTTCAATATTATTCAAATGATGCGTGTATTTGTTGTGGCAAGTTAAAATATTTCTTTGCATAATAAGGATACTTATATAAATACTTGAGATTATTTGTTGCTATTCCACAGGGATATTTGTAATGCGCACCTAGAACTTGTTAACAAAAAAAAATTGCCTTTCAGGAGCTGTTATTTTCCTCCTAACACTATTGATTTGTAATCAGAACCTTAAGCACACCATGCTGAGGGTCCCTTTGCCTGTTAATATCCTGTGTGATCCCATCAGTCAACGTCTTGCCAGGTAGCCTTGCGAGTGCTTGTTAGGCACTTTTAAAATGCCCTCCTCGAGGCTCTGCTTTATTGTAATGAATGGCACGTCAGAGCCCTCCCCCAGGCAGAACACGCACGCTGCCACGCTGTCTGTGCCCTGTTCTGCTCACAGGGTTATTGATGGCACCGTTGCAGTGCTGCCTGTCGCCAGGTCAGAGACTGTGATGCAGAGCTGAGGTCGCTGCACATGATACCAAGGCTCTGTCACATCGCCAGCAAAACGACTAAGTGAACAAAAAGGCATCGCTAATCTCAGGGGTGCCGGTGTTTGGCGATAACAGAAAGAGGAGAACGCTCTTGACACTTCAGCATGACTGTGACATCCGTACTGGCCGGGGGCCTTCAGTCGTGGCCCTCTTGGGCACGTGTCCTCTAGGTGTTCTAACCGTGGACCATCAACCTGGTTCAGTTAATTGGCTCACCTGCTGAACCAAAGCAGGGAATTAATCAGTCTTAAAAAAACACTTATAGGACCCTGAAGGGAGGCCCCTTGGTACAGAACTCTGAGAAGAGGTGTAAACAATTACAAGAAAGCCCAACTTGTTTTGTAAAATAGGGGGTTTTATTTGGACTGTATGGTTTCAATTTGCCATTTTGCTTTTATGGATCCCCTAACAGCAGTCTTTGAAATTGGTTTCCTTGTGCCGTCAGTTTTGGTGCGGACAACTTTCTGAGCACTACTACTCAAGTCTTAGAGATGTGGTAAATTTGGCGTGACTTTTAAAGATGACAAACAGTGCTCACTAAAACAGAATTAAGCCAGCTGTTTAGCATGTATCTTTTCAATAGGACCGTACAGTTTGCTGTATTAATATATTATGAAAATATATGTAATCTCAAATGTTGATGCATTAATTTTTTTCCAATAAGAAACTGGAAAATAGTTCAGAAAATAAAGATCCTGCAAACTTTTTTTTTTTTTTTATCTTTCCTCCATTTTACAAGATTATGCTTCACAGTCAGCATGCAGTGTAGTGGTTAGAGCCACTGTATTGGTCTGAAAGGACCTGGATTCAACTCCCACTTTGTGGAGTGATACACCTGAGCAAGGTATTTACTATAATTTTTCCCACAAACTTGTCCATGTTGTATTATGGGTAACTCACTGTAAGCTGTTTTGAAGAGTACTGGTAAAGAGTATTGGTAAGTACTGGGAAAAGAACAAGTCAAGTTAATAAATTTGGTAACTTTATCTTATTATCTTCCTTTTAGAGGGACATTTTAATGCCAAAATAGCCTTTTTGTGTTACTCATGACTCCAATATGGTATACTCCATAATGATTTTATATAATACATGGTGACAAAGATTGTTAACCTGCAGATAATACAAACAGCATATAAAACATAGCAGCATGGACTGCAGAAGCAGAACAAATTCAAAAGTGACAGCGTTATGAGGCCAGATGCAGCATGCGTGCTGTCGTTCATCTACTTATTGGACTTTTGATCAGCATGTCCAATTGACATTCACTTAAAAACAAATGTAAATGGAACAAACTGAAATTTACTAGGCTATTGTGACAACACCTCTGGTTTCAGTAACATCACAGAAAAGTAGAAATCCATTAAACATCTTTGGAATGACACTTTGGAATGACCAGAAATGCTGATTTAACAGTTTCCTGTGGCTCGGGGTTTTAAGTGCACAGAAATGACTTAATTCTCCAAAAATTACGAGCTGGGCCCATTTGAGACAGTTTGCCGCCATCGAGACTGGTGATTGATTTGGTGTACAGAGTTTATAAAGCCACACGCCCTAGGTGGTG
Organism: Arapaima gigas; assembly: GCA_900497675.1. Lineage (NCBI taxonomy): Eukaryota > Metazoa > Chordata > Actinopteri > Osteoglossiformes > Osteoglossidae > Arapaima > Arapaima gigas. Next base: position 546,115 of record UFQX01000088.1, on the reverse strand, counting down.
TGCAGTTCTTATAAACCTTTTCTTTGCATTACATAACGGCAACCTTTTGCACCCACATGAAAAGTTAAAAAGGCAGGGGAAGTGCCTGTAATACCACCAGATAGATTACAGTGAAATGGATTTATGCTTACCTGCCATTTCACATTAACTGACACCCCAAGCCAGTGGACACCCCTGAATATGCGTTTAAATGATAAATTCTGTCTGCATAAAAACATGGACCACATCTTTCAATAATCTTGCCATGTGTATAATTATTGTATTAGAGCAAGAGTTACGGACAGAAGAAGATGCGTCACGTGCAACAAAAACAGAAGCAAGTATTGACTGGCACAAGTGTTGGCTATGCGATGAAAACAATGGAAGTAGTTTAATCACAGATAATAATACTGTCAAAGGAAGCTAGGCTTGGAAAAAGTGCTGTTACTTGTTCACAGAAAAGCAGAAAAACACACACAGGAAGATGTCAGTGTGAATAAGAGTTCTTCCCAGTTTCAAAAAACCCATGATATAGTGTGTGATATATCAATGAACCACATTCCAGCATCAGGCCAAGTGATCCTTAAAAGGAAAGAATGCAGATTATGCACAACCTGAAGTTTAAATTACTTAAACATTTAGCCTTAATTGGTTGAAGCACAGCATTGCATGGCTTACTGGTGGCTCTGGGTCAACTGTAACAGAACACATCACTTGACTGAATCCTTCACAGGTCAGGTAACCACTGGTAATAGGTTACTATGGCAAGGGGGAGGATGAGTTTAAAACAAAGGTTGTCATTAGTAGCAAATAATTTAACCTCATTCAGGATCGAGCACGATAATCCCTTCTCCACATTATACAGTTAATAAGTGCCAAAAGTTTTAAAAAATGCTGGTTCTCTGCTTATTGGCATAATGACATGCATATCAGTTGATGTGAACAAACTATTAAGTACTAAATTCTGAATTTCTCCAATGCATAAAAGACCCTCGAAGACACCACTGACAGTTATAACATATATAATAGTAGGAAATCGGCACCTGAGCTGATCTGTTGATTTGTGTAACCTGGGTAACGAAACGTAGCTCTGAGGGATGTTGCGTATAAACACCACGTACCACCGCAGTATTTTGCTGAGAGAGTAGCTCTGCCAGAGAATCTGGTCAGCAATAGAAAAGACTACTGGAAGGTAAAGAAGTGCCAGTAAAAGGTCCTAGTACCGCGAAGGCCTACTTCAAACAGCGCAGTTAAATTGTCAGTCAGTTACCTTCATTAGTAAGCATTACACAGGTAACACATGCAGGTAATTAAAAGCATTTACCACCAGACTCAATTATACCTAAACACGATTACTTTAAACATACATTGACTGTCCCCATCCTTGCTCCTTTGCCACAGTCATGCACTGTCAGTGTATGTAATACTACCTATCTATAGTCGGCATGCTGTTACTGGTCATTCAGAAATGTTTTGTGCTATCGCTCCTGCGGTGTGTGGGAATCTGAAGATGGCCATGTCAGGATGAAGGCAAAAGCAACATGAGAATTGGAACATCCTCCTCAATTCTGCTCTCCAATTTGCAGCAGCTGGGTAAACGCCAAAAATCCTGCATGGTCAATGATGGTGAGGGAGAGTTTCAAAGACTCTGCTGTAAGTTTAGGTTTGGGGGCTTTTATGTTGGGTTTTTTTCCCCCCCTATGTATTCCATGAGAATTCTACTGCATTACTTTATGCTGATCAGGTCTTTACTGTAATATTAATGTAGCACTTAATTGGATCTGTAACACATTATGGGTCCAAAGCCCAGCAGGGGCTCTGCTGTTGTGGAATGCACTACTCAGTTTCTATGAATTCCTTCCTNAACACATTATGGGTCCAAAGCCCAGCAGGGGCTCTGCTGTTGTGGAATGCACTACTCAGTTTCTATGAATTCCTTCTGGTAGTCTTCCTTCACAAGACTACCAGCCATGGTTCTTTTCATAAAAGAATTTGTTATGAGAGTGAAAACAGAATTTTGCCAGGAGTTTTAGAGAACACCTGGGACTTGGAACATTGCTGACCTTCAGTGATGATTCTGCCCAGACTTATATTTTATTTGTATGTATTTCCAGAATGCCTGACTTAGACAGGGTAGTACACTGTGCATAGAATGAAAAAAAGTTTCAGCTGCAGTGCAAACAAAGAACATTTTGTTGGCCAAGTATATCAGCTGGCAGTGCCTACAGAGGGATGGGGCTCCCATGGGCTGCCAGTAGTGGGTTGGTATTGCCTCTCTTGCATGGTGAACCACCAGTGTGCAAAGTAAACAACTTGGATATTTGACTCTAATGCTCATTTCTGAATGCTACAAGAGGTTTGAAATGTACCAAAAAATTGTTGCTTGGACTACTGAAATGAGTAAAATAGTTTGGACATACTAGACTACATCAGAAGACAGAAAAGCATTGTGGTCCCACTTGCATCTTAAAACCCTTAAGCACCAAGCTGCTTCTGATTTGACATTGGACTTGAATGTTAGGACCCTTAGCATGTGAAGATGGAGTTCTTCACCCTCTTGGTTTTTAATTTCCAGACATTATTGTGTAAAAAAAAATATACCTCCTGGGCTAAGCAAGCACTCAATCTCCCCAGGTTGTCTGAGGTGAGGCATGTTCCAAATTCACCCTTTGGAGTGTGTTGGGCAGTTGTTTAGTCTGGCTTCATTGGTGCATGTCAAACTGCATCACAAAAGCCTCTTTACCGGCATCAATACCTGTAAATGTCACTACTAACTTTCTTTTCTAAGAAACCCCTCAGTATTTCATTTGAAAAATAGTTATATTTGGTTTCCTGGGATGATATTTGATATTAATTTTAATTCTTATTACTGTATTCTGTCCTCCGTCGTGTGCAATACAATACATTTAATTTCATTCCTGGTTTAAATACAGTCAACGGCACAACTCGAACACAAATACCGGTCAACAGAGTTAAGTAGCACACAACTAGGAATACAGTATCAGCTGCAAGTTACCAAATGAAAGTTCACATTTGCCACTTTTCTTGATGTGTTTTGAGTGTGGTCATGGTTTCTAACCAATCTTTCTGCACTAGAACAATACTTCTAGTACATTGCTGCAACATGTATTTGCGCCTACGTCATTTTCCTAAAATGATCTTGAAATATTGCCTAGCAACTACTGAGGCTGCCTACCTTTCATCCGATTACCTAGGTGGCTGTCTTATTCAAATAACAAAGTATGCAATAACCGGAAACGCACACACTCTTGGGTTACATGGAGGGGGGGAATCATATGAGCCAAAGAGCATTCTATGCTATATTGACATCATCCCCTTTTGGTCAATGGTGCACAAACTATTGTAGCAGAAAAAACTAGTTTTGTTTCGGAAGAAGCATAGCCATTGAACTGAATAATAAAGCCTGGTGAAAAACAGTACTCTGGTATCCTATGCTACTTAAAGGCACCCATAATGATAGGAGCTGGTACTACAAGTCCATATTTAATGTGTGCAAAATGAGGCTGTGTTAGTAGAGTTTATATGGTCTCTGTGGGTGAGAAAATTGCACACATAGTGGTGGAAGTTGAAAGAGCAAATGTTTCATTTTCCCTTCCTGGTTTTAGGCTCTTGCCGCTGCCCAGTATGAATAAACATTATTCTGTAACCTGGGTCAGTATGTTCCATTCCCCTCTATTGGAGGCCACACCCACACTTGCTATATTGACATCACATGGGGGCTGGAAGCAAATCATGAGGCACTGCATCAGACAGCAGTTGAAGGTGGCAAGTGAAGAGGCACTCAGTTATGAGGAAAGTGATGAGTGCTAACCAGGCAGAGGGGATGCTGTAGAGAAACCAAAGACTGTGGGTATTGACAGTGGGACTCAGGAGGAGTATGGAGCCATGAGGATAGCAGAATGGAGCTGTGAGACTCTGCAGACAGTGGAGGGTCAGGTCAAGACAAGTAGTCTTCCTGAACCCAAAGAGCTGGTGCAAGGATGCAGCAAATCGCTGAGAAGCATGTCTGTCCTGGGCAGCTTCAGGAAGAGTGTGCCACTGCAGAGTCAAGCACAAAGCACCATGCCTGGATATGGAAGATGAGTGTTTGTCACTGCCTCTGGAGAAGGGCAAGCAAAGTGTCAGCAGCATGTGGTCCCTGTGTACCCAAAGAAGCTAATCCGAAGGTGAATTGCAGAACAATCCGTATGAGTTATATCGGTGCACCGAGAGGCTGTATTGGGACTGAGGCCAAACAAAGTAAAGGTGAGGATGACCACCTTAGTTCCTGGGCCACAGCCCTGGCAGTCCCTCTCTTGCTATTAGAGCGTGCCTGGGAATGGAACTGGACTTAGGAATATGGGGATTGGTGAGCCACAGGGATGTGGCCGTTTTCTTTAACAGTGGGCGATGAAGCATCTCCACACTAAAGGGCAGCCCTGGTGATGGGAGCTGATACTACATGTAAATCAATAATGTGTGCAGCTGTAGATGAGACTTGTGAGGTTGGCACAGTCTCTGTTGGCAAGAAAAGTGCAAGTTTGGTGGTGACATAGCCTTCTGATAAAAGCAGAAACAGTGAATTTCCCAGGTTCTTTTTCTCATTGTAACTTTCTGCTGCTTTCGGGTGCAAATAAATGCTTTATTACCGTTTCAGTCTTTGTGTATCCCTCCACCATGCACCTGCCCCAGGGACAATATATATTTACAAAAACGTGCTGCAGCAGTATTTCCATTGCACAGAATCCTGCTACAGTCCGTCCTCAATTTTGCCAGACCTTGTTCATAAAATCGGTCACAAAAGATGTTCCATTATCTGCTTTATCCCTGTCCAGAGACTATCCTGAAATCTGTAGGCACAGTTATGAAACTATACCTGGACACACTGGGGGCAGTTTAGAGTGAAAACTGAACCTTAAGCACATGTCTTTGAACAGTGGGAAGAAACCCACATAGACATGAGAACATGTAAATTCCACAAAGACTGAGATGGATTTGAACTCACGCCTGACCAGTACGGACACTGTGAGGCAGTGATGCTACTTGCTGAGCTACCATACGTCCATTATCAATAACCACTTATCCACTTAAAACTCAGTAACTGGTGATGGTTAACATTATGAAGCGCATCTGGTTAAAAAAAATTCTGGTCCAATTACATCTCTATATACCTTAGTTACTTGTGTATAATTCCCTTTGCTGTATTATATGTGTGTTTGTTACAGTTCTGACTTTTATTGTATTGTTGATGCGTTACATTGTGTTTTAGGTACACTACATTACATTATAAAAGTGTTACTTTTGATTGTCCAGACTTTAACCACATCCAGACACCACCTCTCTTCATATAGTCTGGAAATTTGAGCATAAACTGCACATGAGAGGATGTTATATTTAGCTGAGACCTTTGTCCAAAGCAACTTGAAATGTTAAGCTTCTTACAAAAGATTTTTATCTTCAGTTTATCTATATATTATCTTTTTATCATTCTTTATCTTTTAGTTCTCTTTACTCCCTTCTTCTGTAGACCATGGACCTGAGGATCTTCATTCTGTGCTCCCCTGTATTGTATAAGGGTGTTAAACAATAAACTATTCATATGTTTGTACATTAAGCTTTTTGCATTTATGTACTCATTTATAAGGCTGAACAATTTGTGTTTTTCTTAAAATCTCCAGTACACACCATCACACTGATGCATTTATTGAAATGGTTACCAAGACAGTTAACCAGTACAATATTACCAGTATACAACCTCCCTATTTACATCTTTCCAAATAGAACGTGTCATGGTTTTTTTTTTTTTTTTTTTTTTTTTTTTNAAGTTAGTAGGTTTAAAAAAAAAAAGTTCTTGTCTCTTTTGGAGTTTTTTTTTTTTTTTTTTTTTTTTTTTTTTTTTTTTTTTACATCAGACATTCAGGTTAAAGATTTACATAATTTCCATAACACACAAAATACAGGGAAGTGTACAATATTCCACAGCCTCACGTTCAAAAGCTAACATATTAAACATTTTGATAAAGATTAATTATTATCAACATTAAAAGTTACAACCTCACACAACATGCATCCACAAAGCAGATCAAGCCCTCACCCACGTCACACATCAAGTACCATTATCATAAACATGCACGACTCCTGAACATGTACAAAAAACACCCAGTTCACTGCACTATGTTGTTTATTATATTGTCTTGCCGTTGCACAAGTGTAAAACACAGCTAAAAACATTCAATCACAATTTCACATCAAAATACACCGACACTTGCACACCACAAAAAACATCCAGAAACCCTTAACACATTAAAAGGCACGAATATCCTGAAACCACGAAGCTCAAACAAATGAAACAAACTCACAGCTCTAACCAGTCAAAACAATACCACAGTTTCACAAGTCTCACACTCAAGCATTCACACAATGTTACATTTTCCATCTGAACCGTCACATTTTGTTATTTTGAAACATTATGTATGTTGATATCATCCCTGGTGGGTACCTGTTATGAAGAAGCAGGAGTGGCACAATAAAAGCAAATGATCCTTCCATTGTTAAAGTAAATTTATTTAAGTTTATTTAAAATGGGGGGAGGAATCAAATACAGTAAATGGGAAAAACAATACAGATTATAGTTTATTTATAAACCGGTAATACTTGTATAAAGGTAAACATTTACATGCAGATTTAAATGAGTTAAAACACAAATTAATTTTTTTTCAAATCCAGGCTTTCCTTTGCACAAAATATATATGCAAAGTACACAGAATGCCACACACACACACACACACACACACACACACACGTGCACACATTTATACTTTTTTTGATTCAGCACATTTCATTGCTGAGTAGTCACTTGTTTTTTTCCCCCATACAGGGACTCCACGTGCCATGCAACCATGCGAATTTGCCTGTGCTTTTGTGAGTGTCAACAACACTTACTGGTCACTAACCAAATGTTATTTATTTTTTTTAAATCCCATTACTCAGTAACCAACCTTTGGACTGCCTCTGTGACACTTTCCTTAGTCATTAAACAAATGTGTCTGCCTGTGTCAGTCATCAGTCCTCGAGCCCCACAACGCTAGCAAAGCCCAGCGCTGCCTGAAAGTGAAGACGACCACACAGCACACACTGACTACATCCGCAGAAGTAGTATCTGCCCATTAAAATAAGGTCATTTTAACCCACTTCTGCCTTTATCTCATGTGTTCCATAAGTGCTGTATTGGGTGGTGCTCAGTACGTATGGTGTATGTGTCCTCACGATTTCCTTGTTGAACAATTTGTACAATAATTCAAAAATTCAGACAATTTCCAGACTTGAGGGGTGCACATCCCCAGGCTGTAGGCATTTCAACAGCTGAGCTGCCACGCATTCTCTGAGGATGAGCTGGCAATTTAGCAAAATCCAACAGGATGGCTCTAAATCCCCAGTTACTCTACATATCTATATACAGTCATCACTGAATCCTAAATGATTTGCGAACAGTGCTCCTCTCAGGCATCATAACTACTAGGAGCTGTATGATTTAATAACAATAGAAGTAGTACGCAGTTTCCTCAGTACCTTTATGAAATCTGAACCTGGTGAAAGTGGTTTAATAGAGTTATATTATATTGTTCCCTGTGCCTTTGGTGTGATGCACAGACCAAGTACACGGTGTTTTTGGAACACTTTCTTACCTTGAACACAATTACATTTATTCCTTTAGCAGATGCTTTTCTCCATATTGATAGACAACTGAGTATATATTAATGTATTTCACAGCAAATAAAGAGCTAGAGATACAGACACATAACTAAAGTCCAGTCAGACTGGCTAGTGCTATCATTTTATTGGCATACTTTAAACTTGTAGCTGCTGATAAAACTAACAGGAAGCAGAGGGGTGCATCACAGCCAAAACTAAGTTCGGAAGTATTGCCACACAAACCATATAGTTGCTTTAAAAGACTCATTGTAGATTAAACCTAGATGTCTACGGAGTCCGTGAGTTTCGATAGCATAAGGGTACAGAAAGTTCACAGACACGAATCAGAACTGTTTGTTAGTGACCAGTGAAGTAACTAACAGAAGTCCCACATAGATTGGTCCAACCATTGATACTGACCAGTGAGATTTAAATGCTCAGTAACTGATGAAACTGTCACTTACACTCAAAGACATGAAGCAACTTGCATTGTCTTTTGTGAAGCCTTGAGCAAAGAAGCAATTAGAAAAATGTGAATGAGTAGCGGGCAAAAGAATATGCCGATTCTAAAATGAAACATGTAATTTATGCATATGTTTCATGCAAAGGAAAGCCCTGATGCAAAAAGAAAGACCAGTTTAAAAGCAAATTATAGTTATTTTCACATGACTTTGAAAACGTGGTAATTTGCATATGCATATTTATACATGCATTTGAAAAGAAAATGTTACTTTGTATAAATTTATGTATATACATGGGTTTACAGTTTATCGACATAGTGATTATTTTCCGCACTGTTTTTCATTTGCTTTATTTGATGTACTACATAGATTTTTGTAAAGTGACGTTAGTGGATTAAAACATGACTGACCAGATAAAGGTATGTCAGAACTAAAAAATAAAATGTAAATTGTTTTCCTTTCACATTTAAGATAGACAAAGATTGGGAGAAACAAAGTGTGTATATAGCAGTGGTTTCAGTGATTTTCTACAATAATCTTTATGCATTTGCCAGCAGTATTAGAGATCAGACTTATTGCGCTGCTGTGCCCTTCCGTTGATAATGGGCAAAACAGGAAGAAGTAAGAATTCTAGGTGACTGGCTTGTTTAGTAAATGTGCAGGTAGTCAGTTGTAATAACAAAAGAAAAGAGGCTGTCAAATGAAAATACCTGTGACTGGTGATCAGCAGCTAAACAAAATGTGTCAATTCCCCCCCTGAGCAATATTTAAAAAGACCAGTGTTTATAATCCAATGAGTTCAATATGTACACTGAACATATTTAAACAAGAAAGCATAGATGGTTTGCCTAAACTCCTAAGACCAGCTGCAGTTAGGACCAGCACCAAATGTCTCAAAAGGTCTTTCAGAAGTAACTGATAGCAGACTTAGAACTGTACGTGCGGTAGCCAGCTGTACATGGTTTTAAGTTTTCATAGCGTCTGCTGCGAAGAAGCAATAAGCCTTGTTTGCATTCCCATCCCACCCTCCTGATGAGGATCACCATAATTTAAAGTTCTCGTAAGCGTACTCACAGGGTGGGAAGTCGCTGCAGGTTAAAGTCATACTTGTTTACTGCAGAGTAGAAGAATGTAGCAACAAAAACTATGACATTTTGACCATAACGTCACCATGGGGTGACATGTCAACGCCAGCCGAGTAGACAGACAGACAGACAGACAGACAGATAAAATGTCTGTCTGTCTATCTAAAAATTGTTTGGCAAGTACAGCCACCCAATATGGTTTGGAAGCCTTCAGTACTGAAAGTTTGTCAAATATACCACACTGATTTCAGACAGTCTAATGTGTAGAGATAAGGATACTAAAGAAATCCTGTTTTTCTTGGACTACATAAGCATATTTTAGACAGACAGAAGTGATTGGTGTTAATAGTGATTTTAAAAAACACACTATACCAAGAAAAGTCACAGACACTGGGTCATTATCAGAGCCGCATGTCCATCTAACAAGCAACATCCAGCTAAAAGGGCTGATGAAAGTATGATAATACATTTCACCTGGTACTGCCTAACAGAACAGATTGGTTTTTCACCTATAAATCTGACTTTTACCCTGATAAAGACAATCTCAGAACACAGGAAGAAGGCATTGCAAAGCAGATGGCCCCCCTGGCTGAATGCTGAAAATTACTTTTTGTCTGGTTTTGAAAGGAAATGTATGATATTATAAGCAAGGTGTTTAGCATGAACGTTTTATAATAAACAAAATTCCTCCACAACTCCCACTTTAACAGCTCAAACTTCAAAACGGTTGTTGAAATTGTAATCCAAGAATGACATGACCATTAGACAAAATAACAACCATAATCTCATTCAGAAATGGTTCATGATCAATGGTGTATGACTCGACGCTAGTCAAGCAGTACATTAATGTCTAAGTGAGGTTTGTCAAGTTCCATTCTATGTGTTAGTTAGGCTGCTTAAAATTTCATTGGTAAATTTACACATATTAATTACTATGACGTTACACTTGCAACATGCAGTTGTCCTATTCACCAGCACAAGTTTTTTGTATCGGTCTTCTCAGTTCAGTTTTGAAGATGACTGTGCTGTATGCAGATCATGAGAGATGTGAACCTACCAGGAACTAGTTATATAATTAAACCAAGACAGCAGTAGAAATTTTTGCATGAACGCTCTTCTGATCTTATAGCCCAATAAATTTTGTGCTGGACAAGATTCCAACTTGAAACCACAAATCAAACGCACCACATCACTGAAAAGTAAGCTTTATATAGCCTTTAAAGGATTAAAAAAAGTGGTTAAAGAGATTTCCTTCTCTCAGGTGATTTCTTTAATTGTAAACAAAGCTCATCATGAAGTTCAGAACTTTAATTAAACAGCTTATGTTGATCAACTGACCTTTTCCTCCTTTTCCCAAGAGCAGGAACGGAGAAGAAGGACAGACTGGTTCGAGAGGCCAAGGCATAGCTCACGGCTTGTCGTTACTGAATATACTTGTCATTACTTTGTTTTGCTTCAAACATATGCTTTGACATTTAGGTGACCTAAAACAGAATACACAATTTTTATTATGTAGAATTGCTTAAGGAGTGTCAGAACGTTATACTGGATCACATTCCACTGACATGATGACCAGAATACTTGAGAAGAGAAGGATCTGATGGTGAACAAATATCTTCATCAACAGCTTCATGGAATGATTGTCAAATTAAGCAAGTTTCTCTAGGAGAGATATCCAGTCAGAGTCTTCATCTATAACCAAGCTGGACCCTCCTACCTATTACAACACAATACAAAGAAACAGCATCCTGCACCCACCACTACACCCTGTCTAGATCATACACAAGGAAAGACTTCACTGAGAGCCTATGTTCAATCACCTACCTGTACAGACACTAGTGCTGGGAACCTGACAACTATTTTGTGCTGAAACTTGACTTTTTTGACTACTGAAGCACGTATTGTTGGCTTTTTTGACCATGGTTATGGACCAATGGACTGTGACTAAAGTTGGTTGCACAACCTTTTATGTACTGAATGGAAGGTGTTCTGTACTCCTTCTGGGAGTATCACAAAACCAAACCAAGGAGGAAGTGTAACAGAATTTATGAAACATGTGTATATTAACGTATGAAGAGTTGCAATAGTCTGTTGCTTGTTGAGGTAAAGGATGGGTCATAATTCATATTTCAACAGTAGATTCAGTTTGAGAACAGTTATAAATCAAGGTAAAAGTTTTCAGAAGGAATGAAACGAATAACGTGGTATTTGTACCTGAAACAGTTAAAGTGATTCAGGCCTTTAAAGGTTTTTAACCAGCCCCTTTCACATTTAAAGTGGGCCAGAGCCCATGTTTTTATTTTTGCAGGTACTAGTCAAGACTCCTCTGTTTATATATATTATAATAATGCCAAAATATTTTTGCACACACACACACACACACACACACACACACACACACACTGGAAGGAGCCAACAGGAAACCAGAAATAATGTTCACAACTAGAAAGAAAGCAGCAGAACCTGAGAGGGGAAAAGTGTGCTGTGTTTCATTTTCATGGCAAACAAGGTAAGATGATTTAATTCACTGTACAAAAGAGCAGTGTGAACTGGTTCATAGTCCATGGGGGGCAGCTCCTAATCTAGTGCAGCCAATTTAAGCTTAATAATATGCTTGCTCTTGGGTGGCATGGTGGTGTAGCAGGTAGCAGTCATGTCCCGCATTTCCTAGGCTTTTTCATTATAGATATTGGCTCAGTCTGTGGAGTTTGCTTGTTCCCCCACTGCTAGTGTTTTTCCTTTGGATGCTGATTTACCTCAGTGTCAAGACAGTTGCATGAACTGAACTGGTGACTGAAGTACCTGTAGTATATGTGAGAGAAAACACATGCACGCGAGTACTGCAATGGACAGAATGAAATTTCCATATTTAGAATTTGTCCACGGCAGCTGACATCATGTCATCTCCTAGCAGCAAAAATTATATGCATATGTAGTGAGTCTTCGAAGCCTCAAAAGTGCCAGGTTTAAAATATTGAAAAATCCAAAGCTACTTTGAGAAGGACACAGACTGGAAACATTTCATGGCTACATAAAGTATTCATTTAGCAAAAAGCATAAACTTCAATGGTGTGTGCTGATCAAAAGCTGAACATGACCATTACTGCATTTTAAGCGTGGTTTGCATCAGGAAACCTCATACTACCATTACAATTAACTATATTCCATTTTTGAAAGATTATATTCATCAACATATTCCCTCTTCACATTATTTCACAACACAAGTAACTTAATGACAAGTGTTAAAAATGTTTTATCATAGTAGAGTAGGATATCTTCATAATTTACAATACTTTACTCTGGACAAAAAAAATAAATAAAACTAAGGTTTTCACCACTGACATGCACTGAACAATGTTAGAGCAGCTATGAGAAGAAAAGTTACTAAAATATCCTTTGTATAATTGTATATGCAAGTAGGCATATTAGTAAGGAGAAGCTTGCAATACTATTGCAATACTATTACATGGGGTTATATATAGTCTTTACAAAAAAATTTATATTCTAATTAAATACAAGATACACCTTTTTGTACTGACAGTTTTTAATACTGAATTATTCAAATAAGTATTAAAAGTTTATTTTGCAGCTTTCCAAACAAATGCATGAATATTTACACAAAATGTAGGTGGTTTGGGATTTTATTAAGATGGAAGACACCTGGGGCAAACTTTTGCACAGATGGCAGGACAGAAGCCATAAGAGTTCAGAAAGTTTGTTTTGTCCCCACCACCCACAGTCTCTAAAGGTTTAAGAGTTTTAGTCCATTTTGTTTTAGAGTAGAAAACTTGCATTTTTGAGCCTTACCATTCATTCCACTTCAACTTTCTTTTGTGCCTGAGGGATGCTCTTCAAGCCTGGGCAAAGCCAAAATACACTTGCTGCACAGTAGTAGGAAGATGCAGGGTGAACAGTAGACTGTAGGGCTACCCCCCCCATGTGGTACTGCAGAACCTAAAGAAACAAGCATTTCTGAATGCTTTACTGTGTAATGGAAACATGAATTTTAGGACTTAGAGTGCTTTATTTCCCCAACAACTACCATATGATCATCAGAGCTTGGCCTTTGCCATGAGACATGCAGTCTCAAGGGACCCTGTGGGCAAGTATTTGCCCATTACAATCAGGGTAATGGGTTCATATTAGTTTGTCTTAATGGGGGCTTTTTGTTGCTCCTGGGTCATGTGTCAGATCTATTATACAGAGTACTCCCAGATTTGGATGCAATCCACAATCGTACGTTAAATCCTAAAGCCCTGTTTCTGAAACAGTGCTCTGTGGCTCCCATCCAAACAAACACTCACAAGCCAAGCATATGATTGTATGTAAGGAGATGAAAAATAATTTACTGTGTCACCCACCAGGCTGGTGGAGTCAGGCACTGAAAACAGAAGCACATGCCAGACACAAAGCCTCACATATTGTCCTGTACTCCCCTGTAGAAAAAAAATCAATCTTCCACCACTTCGGCACAGTTCAGTATCATGGTGAGGGAGCACTTACTGTAATTTGTTTCTGTAGCAGGAACCGGACTTAATCGCTTTCCTCTGAATAATTCTGAATATTTCTGCAGTTTGTTTGCTTTGGTTGACATTTAAAACAGCAATCATACTTATGGGCAGTTTTATAATATTTTAGGATACATTTACAATCAGATATGCAAAAACAGGTTACAGTTGGTACAGTGTGTATTACATGCTAGGACCTTTTTTCCATAGGAAAACTTAAATGCATTTTTTTTTTTAAAGTACAGTGACAGGCCTTCAGTCAGTCATGTCAAACATACAACTACTATAACTAAGTAGATCCACCAATATAATAAGATTGGTAGTGCTTCCCTCAGCACCTGCCTTGTTGGCTATACATCCATGATTTGCACATTTCTAACTGCATTCACTGTACCTTTTCACAACTGTTGCTGAAATTATTGCTTTAAGCAAACCAAGCTTATAAAGATGAAGGCCCATTGCACCTTCATTCCTAGAAGGACCACATAGGAAGGACAATTTTTTTTGCTCGTACCAATGAAGACCCCAATTTAGATTAACATTACGTGCGTTTCATGTTATATAGAAGGTTTAAATTGTCTTTTTTTTCCTGTATGAATGTAAAATTGATGAAAATTCAGAATGATAGATAAATCAAATCAATTTGACAGTATACAAGGAGGGTTGCATTTGGGTTAGTATGTCTGCATTTTTACTTTATTCATTAATTTGTTTATTTATTACAGGAAGGTAACTGGAATCAGCTCTACCTACAGTGACAAGGTAGCCTGGATCTGACTGAAGGATGGGTTTAGTGAGCTGTAGTGAAAATGAGATATGAGGAGATATGGCAGAATGGATCATTGGGGAATGCTACTGAGCACACGTGGTTACGGGAATAACCAGCAGGGTGGGGGGTGGGGTATTACAGAGGGATTTCACAGACCGATCTTCAGGGGACGTTCTGCCATGAAATATTTATTCATGAGGTGGAGCTTGGTATTTATCCTGCTCTACTGATCAGTGCATCACAAGTTCATTCATCGAGCTCACTCCTCAACCCAACGGGCATAATGTCCGTGAGGTTGGCTGGAATGGATTTAAGCTGGCACCATAAACATGAACAGATGGCAGCACTGACACGCTGTCCAAAACTTACAGAGTTAAGGGCCATTGGACATTGCACCACAAAACAGCCAGTCAGTCAGTTTGACTGTGTGGGACTCCCAGTACACACACACACACACACACACACTTTTGGTGAGCTGTAGCCTGTCAGATGTGGTGCCCAATGTGTTGCATAAGGTAGTGTATTGTATATTGTAATGTGGAACACCGCTGACTGTCTGCTCTTTGTTAGACTGGCAAATGCTTTTGCAAGTCTGACCTCTAGTCAGATCCTTCCTCCTGTATAAGGATGACAGAGCGGTCAAGCTCAGGGACTGGAGCCATATTTGTAGGGATCAGAGATAAAACACTGGGGGAGACTAAGGGCAAAATTGAGTTTTGGTTATACCAGATTGAAGAGGATAAACAGACACTTCCTTCTGAAATGAGAGGAAGCTCCAGGAGTGCACACCAAGTGATGAATAGCTTAGAATAGAACACTTGTTTTCAGTAGAGATCAGCATGCTTCCACCTATAGGTGATAAGTCCAGGGCTATGAAATAACAGGATTCAAATCAAATTACCCAGTTTAATCTTAGCAACCTACGTTTTACAGTAAAAGAAAACAGGCCCATTCTAAAATGAATATTTGACATTGGAAAGGGGCAATATACGACTAAATTTAAAGAGAATTTAAAATCTAGACCATGAAAAGTTTCAGCGATATGCAAATGAAGATGGAGATACAATGATTAAATGAGAAGAGAAACCCTTTTGGAGGAAAAAGGGTGATGTAGCCACAAGCCCCATTTATTAGTTAAAAAAAAAAAAAAAAAAAAAAAAAAAAAAGTCAATAAGCTGCAGATCAAACATCATCCAGCAAACTGCATTATATAGTTGCAAATAAGAATGGGACGTCGGCCTTTCATATTAATTATTAAAAACATCTCAATGTCTATCCGGGCCCCACCTTGTGCTGCATAATAGTAATTTGGAAAATAACATTGTTGCATTTACATACCACCCATTTCACAAGAGCAAATAATGTTCAACCACTTCCTTTCCCCACCCTCCCTGAGAAAGCCACACAGAGTCACGTGGAAATAAAGCTTTCATTCATTAGAATAGGTGCACCGTTCATCCACTGCACAACTGCTTAAATTAAAAGTACCCTGTTAATGCATGTCTCAATAGCTGATGCATAGCTTGACTTCTGCCCAAGCTAGGGCCAGCAGCAGTGCAGTGGGGGGGGGGGGGNGCTTCACTGCTGCTGCCTTTCCGGGGACATCTCTGATCTCCGTGCGAGAGGGCAGCCCCAGGCAGATTGGGGGGGGGGGGGGGGGGGGGAGGGTGCTTCATCATGGATCCCATTTAATTGCCTGAATGTTCATCCTCACATAAACATACAAGCTGTTATTCCAGGGCAGAAAAGTGATATTGGCTTGAGCAGAAGGTCTGTCAGCAATAAGCCAAATTCTCAGCATATGTAATAAATCCTTCTGAAACAGCTGGCTAGAGTAATCTGATCAGAAAGAAAGACTGACGGTAGGGAAATCAGGTACACTACTGAACGTAATGCTTCAGCAGCTGGTTCCAGAGTACTGTGCTGCTCTCTAACTGTTACCGCAAGTTCCTTTTGTATATACTGCAATTCAAACATTTTCATTTTGAATTCTCATTTAAAATTTGACCTAAATGGTACTTAACCTGAATTACATGTTTTAAAAAAAAAAAAAAAAAAAAAAAAAAAAAAAAAAATTAAAAAAAAAAAAAANATTTAAAATTTGACCTAAATGGTACTTAACCTGAATTACATGTTTTAAAAAAAAAAAAAAAAAAAAAAAAAAAAAAAAAAATTGTCAAACAGTAATAATTTATTAGACTTCTCTCCTGAAGCTACAAGAGCTGGCACATAGGAACAAACAAATGTGGAAGCAGACTCATGAATACCATTGAACTGAGGCTCAGAGAAAGATCATGTTGCCCATCACTGTGACAGGAAGGGTGAAGTGCAAAGTCAGAACTCCATCACCTGGATTGCAGAACTGGACCATTGTCCCTACTGCTTTAGCTCAAAACAGCTTTCCTGCAGAAAAATGCTGAATCTTGCTATAGATTGAATACATTCAAATTCTTTCCCCTTAAGTGGAATCTGGGTTGAAAAGAAAGCTTGGCTGTACAAAATGTTAATCACATTGATCCTCAAATTGCTGTATGAGTGCAAAGGGGTTGGTGGCACTGTGGTCTGCTGCATTAGCAAGGTCACCTCATCCTGATTTCTGCTGTTGCCGTTTTCTTCCTACAGAAGGCCTCAAGACAGATGAAATCCACGTCCATTACACCATGCTCAGTATTTCATACATTTTCCTAAGAATAAAATCCCTGTGAATTTGGTATGGATAAAAATCAGTAAAATATAAAATATTAATATTATATACTAAATGAAGCAGAAAACATTATGAAAGTTTTACCTAATGCTTACTTGCATATGTTTTTAAGCACAAGTACTGAAAACTTAGCAAACAGTGATCCACAAACTCATGAATAAGTTGCAATGTATACAGATATCAGCCAGCTTTAAAATTACTAGCAGACAAGAAACTCGCGGGAATTAAAGTTCTTCCAGCACTTATATACATAAAATTAATAATGAAGTGAAGTGACTATTACTGTTAGTGCCCAGTTCACCAGTTGTGTACCTCATTGTTTGCAAGATTAATTGTTTTGTTATAGTAACCGAGGGTGATATTAATGCACTTCAGAATTCATTGCATTACTACAGCCATTTACTGAACGCAGACACTGTAGGAATCACATGGCTAGAATGAAACAGTCTGTCACTTTGATCAGAGTAGGTTTTCAAAGATGAGGCATCCTACCAGTCACAATGCAACCCAGTTGGAAGTTTGGGTGAATTTGTGTGCAAATGGTACAATTTAGTTTAACAAACCAAAGAGAGAAAAAACAATTTAAAAAAAGATGCTTCACTTTGTTTCTTTTGCTTTCAAATACAATGCAATCTGGCTTTAAGTCCTTAATATTCATAAAGGAAAAAATTTATTTTATATAGACTACTGTAATCTCATAACCAAGTTGTTGGTGTCCACAAAAACTGAAGGTGAATGAAAGTGACAGAACTAGCATGAAACCAGTAATAGCCATTAACCAGTGATGAAAGTATTTCTTTACATATTTTGTAATCTCAGTAGCCCCACAAGGTTTCATATCTTTGCTTAATCTCCTTTTCAAAGTGAAATGGGGCAAAGTTATTACCTTTAGCCATTATTGCAACTTTATAACCACTAGGGATCCTTGGGTTTTGTTTCCCAGTTTAGGGACATTCCAGCGTAATGCATTTGTACTATAAAAGAAAGATGTCATATATGAGCTATAAGAAATACTGTTAATGGAGAGATCCTGGAGAAATCCAAATAAGATCACCACAGATATCTGGCAATTCATAAAAATTACATGAAATGCTCTCCTACTCCCCCCCATCATAAACTAGATTTATCTTATGTGTATTATGGTATGTATTCATTAACTGACAGTTACAATTTGTCACACTGCTCAGCGAGAAGTCACAAATAATGCCTGAGCCAAATCTGGCCAAAGGTCCAAACTAAGTGAGAGTAACAGGCTACTAAGGTATGTGACAGTAAACAGAAATGAAGATGTTGGGTTACTGACGTGATACAGCGCCATCAGGTTTAACATTCTGATCAATCTCTTCAAAGCCATAGGGCATTGTTTACCTTATCTACCAACCTTATCTGCTCTTAGTATGATGTGTTAAAAGGGAATTTTTTCTCTATTAAAGTGTGAGGTTAAGGAAAGAGGTAAATAAGGCAAATAGGATGTAAGGGAGCTCACATATGGAGATTACCTTGGAAACAGGGTCACAGTACAAATCTTACTAAATCAGCCTTACTTACACTGTTGAGCATATGCTATATTTCAGTTAGAATGGTAATTCATATACTCAGCAAATGAGGTGTGAGAAATGGCACATTTAGGTTGTACAAATTACCTATAAAATTTTGAATCACTCTACAGATTCAAATTGTGTGATCAGTCACATCCTCAGAGAGCCTTCATTTTAATTCTGACTGAACCTCATGCAAAAATATTCCGCTTCAGTAGTGATCGAGATTTGTTTGGGGGAGGGGGGAATCCATTCGAGTATCTGAGGATTCTGTAAAAACATGAAATTAACAAAATAGAGCACCGGCCCCAGTTACCCAATTCCTCAAACATGAGTAAAAAACAAAATTTAACATTTTGTTCCCAAGCTGTGCCATGTTTAAAACTGGTCTGTACTGTACAGCAGTGTTGCCTCTTAATTTGGCAAATATTGCTACAATAGTTTTCACTCCTAAAAGTTTAGTGGAACAAATCTCTCTGAAGCTCAAGTTAGGGATATGGACCCTCAGGATTTTTAATACATAGCAGAGTAATGAGACCTTCTCTTGCCCTTTAGTCATATAGGAGATGGCAAACAGTGTAACAGTGAAATGAAAGGCACACCCAGCAGAATGGATAATAAAATGTAGTCAGTAGCAAATATAAATTTGTACAACAAATGCATGTACAAGCAACCTGGTGTAATTCCTGCAGGAATGGAAGCAATGGCAGAAGGCAAAGAAAAAAAGAACAGGCAGGTCATGGGCAAAGAAGCTGTAGGGTGAACAGAGACCTGTTAGAAAATAAGCCTAGATGCTTTGTATCTTCATTCCTTTATTTATGCATTTATTAGGTGAAACTTTTCACCAAAGCAAATTGCTATGATTCACCTACTTATGCAGGTAGGCATTTTTCTGTAGAGCAATTCATTGTACTTTACTCCAGGGTACTAGAGCAGAAGGTCAGATTTGATTCTGGGTGCTTCAAGTTCAAAGGGGCAGCAATGACCACTATTCTATCTGCTGCACCCAGAGAGAAATTGGATTAAAAAAAAAAAAAAAAAAAAAAAAAAAAACCCAAACAATCTGGACAGAAACTGTCTACTGGGAACACATGGCTTATATCCTTTTAGTTCAGTAAAGAGTGCTAAATGCTGACCTTCTGTGCAAAGCTGTTTAATAATTCACTCTTCTTAAAGAAGACAGCAATCCAAGATGATGCTTTACACACTCTAAAACATATACCGATATTGTTTTAATGGGTGTTAGGTGTCCTGTCCAAGTCTTATGTCAACCAGAATGGGTGAACATAAAGTGAACAGCTTCACATGGTCACTGGGAAATGGGAGTGAAAGTAGGAATTCAGCCGCCATCAGATGCCACTAGAACATGTGCCAGACTGAAAGGTCTTCAGGAATGCTGGCTCAAACCGGTTAGGATTAACAGCTAACTGCATTCAGATGCATTTTATTTTACACATAACCTATTCATTTTTCACCTGCTAACATGTGAAATGTAGCTGCTATGACTGAAAAGACAGCATAGACCTGGATTATAAAATGGAGGGGGGAGGAATTATTGTCTTTTTTTAAAATCAAAGTTCAAAAGCTGTACTATTTACCTGGACCATCAAAAAAAATTTTAAAAATGATATAACATGCTGTATCGATTCATTGAACAGGAAGATAAAGGGAAAAAATGAAGGTAGCAACTCCTCTCGACTCTGCCATTGTGTTGCTGACATACTGATTACAACCGAAATATGTGCTGAGGGATTTTGGGAGCTCTTTCACTCAGACCTTCCATTTGTCAGTTTGTTTACTGTTGCTGGTGCTGCATGATGATGACTAATGGGATGTCTCAGCATGTATGAATCGCAGCGTGCAGACCTGTTGTTCAGAGTAGATACGTGGGGCACTGCAGAGACACCGATGCTAACGTGTCAGCTTAGTTTCAATAGCACCACAGAAGGGCAATGTTTCAGGGAGCTTCTGTTAACAGTGCCTGTATTTATGTTTGTCTGTTCACATAAATAAATGATGCGATATTGTTGTTCCTGATACCCTTAAAGCACAAATTAAGTCTTCTTCCTTGAAATTTTACACACAGCCCAGATTTTGACTGGTAACCGTCTCCTAACCAGCTGCAGCTGGACGGGAATATCATCAAACCATTTTTAACAGCAATTTGTTATTTTGTCGGTGTGTCTGTCCTTCATTCATGTGAAGACCAATTGGTGCAGTCACTAGAGAATTCTATAGTTTTTCTAGAGGTAGTTGTGTATCTACACCTCATGCAGGAATGCTGAGGACAGCAGGCCTGGTGTTTCCTGGAAAGTTGAAGTCTGAAAGAGGAATGTTATCACAAGCCTCCAGCTGCAGAACTGTGTCTGTATGACCAATTTACATCAAACAGCCCCTTTCAACTGCGAGTAACCTGCATGACTTCACTGAGGGGGGGGTAAGAAAGTCTTCTTTAAAAAAGTGCACAACTAAAGGGCTGATGACTTCGACATTTTATTGCAGACATGGCGGATGTCCTGCAAGAGTTCCCAACCATACTGCGGATCAAGAGTTCCCCCATTTTCCTTCATCTGTTTCTTTTCCTCACCCCCNAATGACAAGCTGCATAGATTGGCGGATTGAATATGATTTCAGGATGTCACTCTTTTTTTTTTCTTTTTTTTTTCCCCCCCCCCCCCCCCCCCCCCAAAAAAAACCCTGACACATCCACCCCAAAGGTTGCATTTCCTAATCTTTATTTTACGTCAGTGTACCATTGATCCAAATTACCGCTTTGAAGATTCACGCAATGCCCAGCTTAGCAGAAAGCACTTGCATGTTTGGGCTTATATAAACTATCAGTAGCCAGACAGAGCAGAGAAGCTCTAAATCACCTTCTCCTTCATCACATTTAAACAATAATCATGCCTATAAACTCAAACAATGTGATGCCATATGAGTTCCTGTTTAGGTTAATGCTCCAACTTTAGCTATTGCAGAAAAGGAGGACTCAACTCAGAAAAACAAATATTCAAAAATCGCTTTTGCCAGTCTCAAGCTAACACTATGTACTCCATAGAGTAGGTCTATATACCTGTTTATTGCATGTGTTCCTAAAACTTATAGAAGATCCACCCCCTTCTCAAAAAAAATCATTTCTAAGGGTAGAAAATCTTCTAAAAGATATACAATATATACAAAAATTAAAAAAGAAGCACCAACCCATCTTTCTAAAAACTTTCAGTTTAGCATTACAGTTTGGAAATGTAGCCTTCTACTTGGATAAGACAACCTTTAACTGGTGACTGGTTCAGGGTCAGTAGCATCAACCACCAAGAAACACTAAAAAGATCTGCCAAGTTTCCCAGGTTAAGTGTAGAAGCACAGGTCAAAACTGGATTGCTGTTTACAGTCTACTTGCTGGGCATCTGCAAGGGTTAATATGGTTTTTGGAAAGACTCATTCAACTGCAAACATTTCAGACCCTAGTTAAAAGATTATAGTTCATACTGCCCTGTTCTATCAAAAATAAACAAGAAAAATAAAAAAGGGAGGATGTTTAAATGCTCAATTTTATTACCAATATAAAAAGGGGGTAATGAAGGTTTTATTTACTGGTTGCTGTTCATGTCTAAATTTATATAGACTAATTCCATAGCAGGACACTCAGCATGAACTCTTCACATGCTGATAGGGCACATTCTTTAGTAGCTTGTAACTACAGAGACAACCACTTTTCAGATCATGGACAAGTTCAATGAATAACTCAGGCCAGAGGGACAAGGCAGAGCAGAGCCAGAAAACCCATATAGCACCAGTATCCCATAGTACAAACATGTAAGCTTTGTACTTGAAGATCAAAGAACCAAATGTGCATATGAACTTTTTATTTTGGTGTGAAAACAAAGTGTTATAAGGGCTGTAATCCATAAGTTAGTTTGCATATTAAACTCTTTGCTTGTTTTTCCACCACTAAAGTATTGTCTATGTACAAAAAACTTGTTGGTACCAGCAAAGTTAGAAACAGACTGGCAATGTCTACAAACTATAAAGAGGTACACAGAGGTTTGCCACCCCCTCCCCATTAAAAAATACAAAAAGGATCTGAGGTGGTTACAAATTTAGTTGACTACAGTAGAATCGCCAGCCGATTTCTGATGGCAGTTTGCATTCAGCTCCTGAGCCTGAGCTTTGCAATTAGACTGAAAGTATTACTGAAAACAAATACGCATGACTGGGAAATGATTAGAGTCAAGCTGCCTGTCTAGGGTTCCCTGCCAACAACCTGCAATGCTGCAGACCGTCACCATGACAGCAGAAGAAGTGATGCTGCAATGCTTTCCTCCTGGGACGAAAAGGCAACACGATCCAGGAATAAGCACCAGCGCTCCATGAGGACACTAACAAAGGGCACAGTAGTAAAGCTTAGGAAAAGCAACAGAGAAATGTGAGCATGGAATGGAGCAACAGGTCAGGAAGGACTTCTTTAAAGTAGAACTGCTTCAAACTCTAAATGTGGCTGGTTAACATGGCAATGTTTAGAGAACATAAGGTAACATTATAGATGGTCCAAGTATCAAGAAATTTCTCTGCAATAAATACTGTACAATAAGCATATAGAGGAAGTAACGATTCAACAAGGAATCAAGCTGGTATCAATAGGTAATTTTTTTTAATGATGATGATTCTTTGCCTTTTCTGCTAACACTGCATAATACTTTATTATGTGGCAATCTGAATACAAATTTTAAACCATCATCACCATCTTCTGAGGTCCTGTCCTGGTCAATACTGCAATTCTACATTTGGGAGATCAGTAGTAGAAGTTCATGGAGTCTTACTACATAATTACTCCATAGCATCTATTCTTCAAAATGTATTAAAGGAGGGATATGCTAATCTTTAACTGCAAGGAAACCCCACATAAATATGAAGTTATAGACTAGGGCTATCAGAAAAAGAACAAAATACAGAGTAGTACAGACAAAGAAACAAATTTAAAACAAACTTTTTAGCTAAATGTGATCCCAGAAGCAAAGCTGTTCAGCCAGATAGGGCAATGCACGCACTGCCCTTTCTAAAGCTGCTGGATGCATTCTAGCAAAGGTTCCCATAGGAGGTGAACCAGACAAGGTCACATCTCTGTAGCTAACAAGGACTCAGAGGGATGCATAACATCATCTGAAAGGTGGACAAATAAGGTTTTTGTGGAAAAAAAAACATCTGCTCCTCCAGTTGTGCACCTTCTGGACTAAATAATTAGCAAACATTGAATAAGTACTAGATGACATCTCTGACATGCTTTTACAGAATAAGAAATGGAACTGTCAGGTCAAATTGTAACAGCTTTGAGAAAGCCTTAAAAACATTTCCCCTGGATTTCATCTGGTTCCTAAAAAGAACCATACTGAAAGACACGACAGGAAGCAGCAAGATCCAAAGATAGCAATAATATTGCAGTATTGTATCATCTATCACATGTCCTGCACTTTCACTGTTTTAGGTTAGGAGAACAGCAAGTGGTTGATGTGCGTTCAGCTTAAATGTAGTGTCAAGCTTCTTTTTTCTCTCCTCTTAAAAGAAGAAAATATAACCTGGAAAGTATTAGACACCCTTTGCAAACACTTGGTCCACAGACCATTTCCCCAGAACAATATTAGCTTTTCTATGTAGGTCTTGGCAAAGATCATTTTGCCTTTTAAGCTTTATAGGTTAAGGACAAGGAGAAAGTAATAAAGACCTTTCTGGTTTAGTGTGCAGTGTGGGGGTATAGGTTGAAACCATCACCGTAGAACAGATTTAAGCCATTTGGATGTTTTACATGGTGTTTTTTCAACAGTTTGCACCAACCTTTGAAGACTTCATTAGTCAGTTTTTCTCTTTCCACTGCATCCTAGGCGGTTCTTGGTGGTTCCACGAGCAGCAAACTTAACCTTGTGACCTGTGGATCTTTGAAAGCAGCCTTATACCTTTGCGAATTTTTAAGTTTCACAATAATAGTTGTTCTTGTGGTCTCAGACCGTTCTCTTATTAATTAATTAATTAACTAATCAATCAATCATTTGTCTCTATCTATCTATCTATCTATCTATCTATCTATCTATCTATCTATCTATTCATCCATCCATCCATCCACCCACATCATCATCAGACAGGAAATGAAAGTGAACATTTTAAGCAACAAAGCCAACATTCACTGGGTAAACATTGGTTAAGTCATGTCATGTGAGTAACAGTATGTACTGCAGGTGAGTTTTATTTCACTGCAGTGAGAATCTAATTCTTATAATTAAACAGATTTGAATTGTTTAAAAAGGTGTCAATTATTGTGTTGTGGTGATGCAGGCACGCACGCTCACCTGCCTGCCTACCTGCCTACCTANTGCAGGTGAGTTTTATTTCACTGCAGTGAGAATCTAATTCTTATAATTAAACAGATTTGAATTGTTTAAAAAGGTGCCAATTATTGTGTTGTGGTGATGCAGGCACGCACGCTCACCTGCCTGCCTGCCTACCTACCTACCTACCTACCTACCTGTTATCTGATGCTGCTCTGTATCAAACAAATGAATGTACATAGACCAAAGCTGTTTCACTGCCTGGGTTTTTAGGAGGTATCACACATGATATGTATGAAATGCAAAGGTACTAATAAAGTTGGCTAGAGGTAAAGAATCCAGCTTCATCAACAGTAGTGTGTTTACCTTTCTCAATAATAATATTAAGTAAAAATGATAATAATAATATACCACTTTAAAATCCTAATTCTAATAAACTTAACAAAAAGATAGTACTTCTGAAAGAGTAAAGACCAGCAAGCATGCCCAAACCTATGGCACTGCTTGGAACTGGATGGTTTAGACCCCTGTTTTCTACAACATCATCAATCACCAGTTACTACTGTTTATGAAAATTTAACATGTTATGAAGTTTCTTCAGAAAGTTACTACAAGGCTGTAACATTTGCCTTAGCAGTGCAGGCTGCTGTATAGCTGACCAATTGCTATTTTTAACTGTGCCTTGTGAATTTGGGTGTTAGGGTGAGATTCCTTGAATTTTTTTAGTGCCCAAAAAAGATACCTAGCCATTGGCTTTAACAGTACTAAACATAAGTTTTATACAGGAATGCAAATTCAATGTTTCTTTATGATCAGTAAGAAAATGCTTGAGAAAAAAAGATAATGCTTCCTAAATTAACAGCGATTTCCTTCCAAAAACACCAGTAGTCTGAGGTGATGAGGAGCTCATTCGGAATAATACATTAGATTAAGTACTTTTTTATGGTAATGATTATGGAAATTAACCTCAGATGTGGTTTCCTTAAAAAAGAATGACTGCCTAAGTGTTAGATAGTGATTTATGCCATCATGTTTTCCCTTTGATGTACAGTGGAGATTGATCATCTCACTGTTGTTCAGTAAATGATCCAAACATAGACTGAGCTCAAAACACTTTAGATCCCTTCAGATACTTGAAGCAAACCGAAACATGGCTGCTTGAACTACCAATCCTCTGCCAAATACCCAAAGACAAATAATGCATAATTCTAATCTATTCACAGTTTTTTAACACGCTAAGTAAAAGTGTCTAAGTACCCTGCAAAGGACCAGTGCCCCATCCAGTATGTGCCCTACTTCAGCCTGTATCTGTGCTCCTGGAATAGGCTCTGAATACTGGATACTGACTTGGACAAGCAGTTACTGATAGTGAGTAAATATGTTTCACACACAAAGTAAAAAACTAAAAGAAGCTGCATTATGTGATTCGTGGAACCATTTATTCTCATGCAGTGGTGCAGATAAAGAGATCCAGTGAACTGCCTACTACTTGCTGTCCTGCCATGGTACAAATGGTTAAGAGCTCCACACATTATTAATACTGGGTGGAAAAGTGATCTTTGTCATTTAAGAAGAGTGAATAAGAGCTTAAATTAGTTTCACAGTACATGCATAGCATGTTTAAAACAGTTAATTTTGCAAAATACTTCACATCATTTGTCATTTTGACATGTTGTCACTATATCATCAAGTATGATTTTCTCCTTGCTGTCATCTCCAGCATGTGCTGCTGGCAGAGTAGAATCTGGATTCAAAGGTCAACTGTCAGCATTGTAACCCCCTATAAGTTATTTTACATAAAAAGTGGTTCACTAAATGAAACAGTTTCATTATAATACAAGTATTAGTTAAATATTTTGGCCATCATAATTTGTGAAACATTTTCCCAAGCACCTGGTCTCTTTATTATATTTATATATGTTGTATTTATTATATTTATTATATTATATTTATTTATTTATATGCCTTAATTATATTTTTAGCAATAACTCTGATTGTGCTTTGACACATTCAAGTTGGGGTGTCCAGCAACTCCCAAGAAAACATGCTGAAACTCGAGCGGAAAAAAGCATGCCAGTTTTAGATTAGAAAGTCCAACATTATAATTTGCCACATCCATGGGAAAATTCGACTGTCTCTCATTGTAAATAATAATTTCTTCTTTACGACCAAAAACTACCTAATTTTAGTTACAGCTCATTCTGGACACACTGGACCTAAATGGTACTCATGCAGTTTGTTATGCTTGGGCTATTTTTCCAAAGTCAGCATACTTTCCTTGATTTTGTAAGTTTGTTTAGTCAGGTTTTCCCAGGAACATTTCTTATTATCCTTTTAGACCTGTTTGTAGTTTTTAATCTTGCCACAATCTGTGAAAATTGGTAGTTGGTACAGTATTAAGAAGACATGGACTCAGGAATTTGGGTTTTATTTAATCCTGGAACTCATAATTTTGGAAAACGGGATCAGGGCAAGGCTGTGATTCTCTATCTCTTCCCGCAAGGGAAGTCCTCTTAGTGTAGAAGGAGGTTAAACAGGGGTGTTGTGGAAACCAGGTGTTTGTTGATCATAACTAAGCGTATGTATTATGGTTGGTATGGTGTCCAGTAGAGGTATTCCAGTGTAGGTGTGTACAAAGTTCCATAGATGGCGTGAAGAGTCTGGTGTGTAATTGTAAAGAGCCCTGCACATATGCGTGTGTGTTTTTTTTCAGTTTGAAACCAGTGTGGTTTCAAATAGTTGGTCTAATCAGAGTCACAGCTATCTAAAACCTCACCCTTGTTAGCCATTAAAGGAAAGTTTCATTGATTCTGCAGGGAAATCTAGGGAATCAAGTTTCAAATAAATGGTTAAAAGTTCTCATTACTACACTTGTCCCACTAAATACATAAGAAATTTAAAATTTTG
Source organism: Arapaima gigas (assembly GCA_900497675.1). NCBI lineage: Eukaryota > Metazoa > Chordata > Actinopteri > Osteoglossiformes > Osteoglossidae > Arapaima > Arapaima gigas. The sequence continues at coordinate 518,155 of UFQX01000088.1, read as the reverse complement.
AAACACTGATATTCATTAGTTTTCAATAGATTATTTAAAGTACCTACAGTGCATTCCTAAAGTATTCAAACCGCCACTTTTTTCACATTTGTTATGTTGCAGTGTTATGTTAAAATTGTTTAAATTCCTCTTGCTACAATCTACACTCAATACCCCATTAAAGTAAAAACAGGAGTTTAGGATGTTTTGCCAATTGATTAACAATAAAAAACTGAAATATCACACTGATATAAGTATTCAGACCCTTAACTCAGTACTTTGTTGAAGCACCTTTCACAGTGATTACAGCTTCGAGCTTTCTTGGGTATGATGCGACAAGCTTAGCATACCTGAATTTGGGGATTTCCTGCCATTCTTCTTTGCAGATCCCCCCAAGCTCTTCTAGGTTGGATGGGAACCATCAGTGGACAGCCTTTTTCAGGTCTCTCCAGAGATGTTCAATTTAAGTCTAGGCTCTGGCTTAACTACTCAAGGAGCTTGACAGAGTTGCCCCTAAATCACTTCTGCATTCTCTTGGCTGTGTGTGTGTGTGTGTTTAGTGTCATTGTACTGTTGGAAGGTGAAACTTCAGCCCAGTCTAAGGTTCTGTGCGCTGCAAAGCAGGTTTTCATTAAGGAGCGCTCTGTACTTCGCTCCATTCAGCTTTTCCTCAACCCTGACCGGTCTCCCAGCACCTGCCACTGAAGAACACTCCCACAGCATGATGCTGCCACCACCACCATGCTTCACTGTTGGGATGGTGTTGCACAGGTGATGAGCAGTGTCTGGTTTCAGTTACACATGTTGCTTAGAATTGAGGCCGAATAGTTCCATCTTGGTTTCATGACTAGAGAATTGTTTCTCACAGTCAGAGCATTCTTTAGATGCTTTTGGCAAACTCCATGCAGGTTTTCATGTGCCTTTTACAGAGGAGAGACTTCCATCTGGCCACTCTGCCATAAATCCCAGGTTGATGAAGAGCTGCAGTGATGGTTTTCCTTCTGAAAGTTTCACCCATCTTCACACAGGATCTCCGTAGCTCAGCCAAACTGAGTATTGGGTCCTTGGTCGCCTCTCTTATCAAGGCCCGTCTCCTGGTTGGCTGGGCAGACAGCTCTAGGAAAAGTTCTGGTTGTTCCAAGTTCTTGCTCCCACTATGGTCTTGGGAACTTTCAACACAGCAGAAAATTTTTTGTAGCCTTCCCCAGATCTGTGCCTCAAAACAATCCGCTCTCTAAGCTCTACAGGTAGTTTCTTTGATCTCATGGCTTCCTCTTTGCTCTTGATATACATTGTCAGCTGTGAGACATATAGACAGATGTGTGCCTTTCCAAAGCATGTCCAATCAATTGAATTTACCACAGGTGGACTCCAGTCAAAGAGTAGAAACATCTCACAGCTGATCAAGAAAAGTGGAATGCACCTCAGGTGAATTTCAAGTGTCATAGCAAAGGGAATAAAAACTTATAAATACTTATGTCAATTTGATATGTGAGTTTTTTTTTTATTTTTAATAAATTTGCAATACATTTGAAAATCCTGTTTTTGATGTTATGGGGTATTGAGTGTCAAGTGATGAGTGAAAAAATTACTTGAAACAATTGTAGCACAAAACTGCAACATAAAATGTGAAAAAAATGGTGAGGTCTGAATACTGAATGCACTTTACTTGGTGTCTGTAAGGATCATATTTGTTTTTATGAGAAACTAGCACTAAAATAAAATGACAATTGTTCATATTAATTAATAAAATGATTAAATTAAAAAAAAAATTACTAAATACAAATGCTGCTATTGTTTATATATAGTGTGGCTGTTTAGGGATTTTGTCTAAGATTTGCTTTTTATTATTAGATGAAAGCTTGGTAGATATGTGATTTATGATCTGAACAGGACTTCTTTTGATTAATTTTTCAAATTTCAGAGAATAATGAAACACTGCTTTTTAATTTATGAGATCAGTATCACAACTTTCACCCAATATTGTGGGAACAGCGTGAGGAATTCAAATGGTGTAATATTAGGAGTCTTAAAAATCGTGGTGGGGGGGGCGGCAGAAAACATACTGAACATTGAGCAGTAGGATGGTATTAACAGTGACAAAACATTAGTAAAATTTACTAAACTTTTAATCAAATCTGTGCAATGCTGGATGCACAACAAAAAACATGCTTTGGAAAACACTCTGGCTGAGTTTAAAATCTAGCCCTAATTTAAGTTTCAGGTAATTTTTATTTGAATTTCATGTATTAATTCGTTCTTTCACCTTCTCATCTCCCTCTTTGTTATTTGTTGCTAGATGTCAAAATTTTTGGCACTGGTCTCCCATTTTACAGCGAACTACTGCAGCAAACTAAATCAGTCTCTCTGTACCCAAACTCTCTATATCCAAATTTTTGCAATAATGACTGTTGAAAAATGAATGCCTATACAATATATTCGTATTGGAATAGTCACTTTTGCCTAAACACATTTTTATCAGAAGCTTATCCATAATAAAAAAATCAAAATGCAAATAAATGTCAATATAAATTTTTTAAAAAGCAGCAATACCATACAGTGCCATCCAGTTCACTGTAGTAAATAAATACTGTATGAATTGTAATGAACTATATTGTGTACTGTGATGAGTTCATCTGAAGCCAAATGCATGCACGCTTTGTCTGAACACGTTTGCACAGCTTCACCAATTTATAGCTTTTTAAATAAAGTTATCTATTTTTATATATATATAAATATATAAATAGATATATTTATATCTATTTAAACACTTTTTTGTGTTAAACAAAGAGGCAGACATGGCAGGCTACTTTGACAGATGTCTTCCCTTTATTCAGCATCTCGTAAAACTGAACTCCTGGTGCGAACCCTGCCCATGCGTCCTCTTATCTCCCATGTGTAACACAGTGATACTATGGGGAGTACTAACATGTCCTGGACTGTACAATACTGTACTATGGAAATAAATGACAACGTTAATTGTTTCTGATCTGGTGTCCAGAGTGTTTTATCATCCCAAAATAATGGATTGATAGTTACACAGGTGTTTTCCAATGGCTTGGGTGCATATTATTTATTTGTTTTACTCCACGTAAAATGATGGGAAATAGGCACTCGGTGTGCAAAAAAATGTACTATTTGATACGTTTTCAGGGACGAATCAGATTTGGATATTGAGCGATTACTGTACTGTTATTCTAGTACAGCTATGTACTACGTTATGTAATTCTGGATGCAAGTAGTTATTTTTCATGCTACTGAACTACTAGTGGAAGAGGAATCTCCTACTGGCGAAGGGAGGGTCTAATCTTAACTGAGTGATTTTAGCCCACGATTTTTGTGTATCTACACCTCCACCCTCCTCTTGAGCCCACCACGATATTCTTTCTCATACAGTTTTTTTTTCAGCTGTTGGTTTTCTTAAGCACCCTCAAAAATGTTAAACTAAATACAGTTATTTCCCCATTCATACAACTGGGAAACTCCATCAGATGTACACAATATGAGAAATGGGGTTACGCAAAATGCAGCAGAGCAAAGGGTTGCCTCAAGAAAGCTGGCTAATCATTCATATGTAGAAGTTGAAATGCTGGCACAAAAGGGACTCTTACCAACAACAGAAGCTTTAATGTCAATGAAAGCATAAAGTGTGTTGACAGGCTCAGTTAGCTGGGAAATATGTTGTGCTCAACAGAAGGAGCAAACCTAGCAGTTACATTTATAATAAGATGTGGATGGAAGAAATGTAGGGATCTACTTCCCATGCTTAGGTCCAAGGGGACATCCTTAAGAATAAAGGGAAAGCATTTCTACTGGTGTCAGGACATGTATGAAACATGGGTGCTAAAGGTCCAAAATTTGTGGAAGCTTGAATGGACTAAAATAAGAATGATAAGGTGGATCTGTGATGTATCGGTAAAATATAAGATTAAAAGTGAGGAAGTGCGAGAAGAGTTAAGTGTTGAAACCATTTGTATCCATTTTAAGTATGCAGTGCCTTCATTGTTATGGCCATGTGATGTGGGGGGAAAAAATGACCCATCCAGCTATTGATGGAAACCAGGACACAGGACAAGAAAGAAATGGATTGAAGAAGTGGCTGCACAAGATCATCAACACTGGAGATTAAGTATTTGGAGGGAAATGGCCAATCTAGGTTCTTTCTGCCATAAAACTGATGATGATGATGATGATGATACAGCTGGGAAATTCTTACTGGAGTGATTTTGGGTAAGTATATTGCTCAAGGATACTACAGCAGGAGGTGGGAGTTAAATCTAGGTCCTTCACATGCAGGACAACAATTCAAACCAGTAATGCGGGCGTTAGGAAGCAGACGTGTGCAGGTGCAAGTTGATGAACTCTGTTGATTGTTGAGGGAAGTTCCAAAGTCATGGTCACAAAACGGCGAGGGTCAAATCCAGTAGTCAGTGTAGCACAAGCGAAGTAGCAAGACAGGATGAGGCTTAAACAGTGGTCAGACGAAAACATAGGTCCATAATGGTTAAGGCACACAAGAGAAATGCTCAGACAGGTCATAGGCTATACTTCACACCGGTTTGCTGGGAGACACAGGTCTATATACTGGTCTGTAGAACAGGGAGCAGGTGCAAGAGATTATTGATCCGGAAGGAGTGGCAGGTAGAACAGGGGGCGTGACAAAACCACTGCACAACCTACCTTTAACATTTCACACATGAAAGAGGGAGAATAAATATACTACTAACCACTGTGTGCTGAAGAATGTTTTAAGATTCTATTCAACTTTTTACCTAGAAGAGTAAGTGGAAGGATGAAATGCCCCCACAACCCAGTTTCAATTGACCACACCCAGGACAAGTTTTGACTTCAGATACAGTACTGTAAACTTTGAATATGTTTCTTTAGAACCAGTATTTTATGTCACAAATTTCTTCCTGTATTTTGCCGCTGGAATCTTTTTTTAAACCCAAATATAAACCACTGACAAGTTTTTAATATTTTTCTCTTTTGGTATTTGAATTTGGTGTCTCAATTTTTCCATTCTGATGGGCTGACTTAAAACAGCAAAGCCTTAAAGCACTCTTCCACTAATATATTCTTAAAAATAACATCTCAGAGGCCTTAGTGTGAACTAAGATCAACTAAAGCAACAGAAACAATGACATATTTGGAAAAAAGGAAAAAAATTGTAAAAAAAAAATTTGGAAAAAAAAAAAAAGATTATTCACCACACAAAAATGAGTGACAAAGAAGAAGCTGCAGATACGCAACAGGAGTTCCGTTTTCAGTGGTAGGAGATTTCAACCAGTTCCACCAGTAGGTTAAGAAAAAACAAATTCAGATGGCCTAGCCAATACGAATATATTCATTAAAGCTAATTTTGGCCTTTGTTAAAACAAGTTTGTCCAGTGGTTTGTTTATGATGCTAAAAAAACCTCATTAATAGAAGTGTGTTGTCATCTTTCAGTATCAGCAGTGAGCTTTGTATTCAGGAACAAAGACTTGCTGGGTTTAAAGCACTTGCACCAGCATAATTTACACACTTTTATTTCTCTCCCTCTATAAAGTTTACCCATGAGCTTCTTTGCAGGTTACCATTAGTTAAAGAAGGAATAATAACTGAAGTCCACATTAATCAACGTCAAGAAAGACGTTTCAGACAAACTCACTTGAAGGCATTAAACACTGGATACACTGACAAAGACAGCTGAGCATCTTTATAATAATTAATCATGAATTTAATAAATGTAATAAATGTGCACCTTTGCAATTTACAAGGGTAACTCAAAAAGCATCTGCAAATTTTTGTAGTGGTACTTTGCAGGTACTTTTGACCTTCACTTGAACATTAAAGATATGTTACTCTGATAACTGTCTAAGAATCATTTGCAGTCACAGCAGCTTTTGCCATAATCTGCTCAAGTAAGAAGCTGCATTATGTCAATTATGTAAATTTTCCACAAAATCTGGCGTTGAAAGAATGGTGCAATTCCCTTGGTCAGTACAGTCAACCACAAAAAGGTCTCAACAAAACAAAATCCTTTGATAACAAAAACCAGATATTTAGCATGAAAAAGCTGACTGCCACCAGGTATACCTGCATGGGTGCTGTGACTAGAGGAAAAAGACATGTGTTGTACTTAAAGTATAACATTTGTCTCCTGTAATGAAAACACAAGTTCGTGTTGTAAAATGCCAGCAGATAACATGTAGCTGTCAAAATTTTTAATGTCAACTTTTTTATTTGAAATATAAAACAGTGTATACCACAGTGTATACCAACAGTGATGCCAGATGGACAACCTCATCCCATTTCTGTGTTGTGGGGAAGTTTTCACCAATATCAGTCCTTTTCTTACTATTGCCTCATCATCATAGGCAATATACCCTTGACCTGCATGAGAACCAAAGATAATTCTAATCCTCAGGGAAGACTTAAATCTCTCTGGTCTCTAGTTTATCTTACAGTCCTTTACTTATAGGGTAATTGGTGGGATTTACACAAAAACACTCATTCATTTTTATAATTACTTTGTCGCTGATGTGTCTTAAATAACTGTAAAATGACACTTTAATCTGACTTTGAAAACCTGCAGTACTGCTTATGCAGTGTATACAATAATCTACAGTGTCACTCATAACTCATACTAGAGCATTTATTACACCAAACAAAATATATGTTGTGGTATTTCACCTACACCTGTCTTATTCAAATTCAATCCCTGTAATTCACATTCCCTCATATCCAACTGTAGGAGCATAAGATGCTACTTTTTTCCAGTCTCCTCTATAGAACACATTTGATCTCAATGAAGCAGTCAGTTATGGTACAAATGTGACAGACATTTGACAGACCTCGATCAATACGAATCAGTTTTGCAGTGAGGAGCCCATGTTCACACAGACCCTGAAGTAAGTCTCGCTGGAAGAGGTGCAAGTTCTTTTCTTCCAAGTGTTTTCATTACACAGGTATTTATTATTTCCTTTGTTTTGAGCACACCCAAAATATTGTTTCCCAAGACTTGATAATGAAATACAATAACTATGTTTCTTGTGTTTGTGCACTACTCAGCACAAGTATTTAAAGGGGAGGTCCACAGATCCTTGGCATTTTCCAATTATATATTAATACTGGCATCATACACTGTGTGAAGTTTCATCGAATGGCCAATGATTCCAGGATAGGCTACTGAAATCTTTAAGCTGTGATAATAAAACTTTTCTTCTATTCCTCAAAGATTTAGATTTGAAATTTCTTTTTTCCAGAATAAGCTGCATCTTTGAGAAATCTAACACTCCCAATTATATTTGACTGTTATTTAGAGGGCTCAAAAGCCAGACATAACAGATTATGGAAATCTTGGGGAGTAAAAATGCAGAAAGAGCAAGAACCAGGTTGCCATTATAATTTGTTCATGCAAAACACGCAGGAGACAAGAGGAACAGTTGGAATGGTGACACACTCGTATGCAGAATACATTCCAGACACCTCAAGGAACAGCCAAGATTCAAAATAGGTAAAATGGTGGGGATTCCGACTGAATGCATGACCATCCTTTTGGATCTCTCCCATCAGATTCAACAACTTTGTTTAGTGCAACCTCAAAGTGTCCCTTACCTTCCTGATGGACCCCCAAGCAAGGTTTTGTGGTGAGATGATGTTCCTGCCAACTTGATCAGTTTATTTACATACTACATGACACAACATGGCACAAAAGCTCCAGCACTAACTAGTGGAGCATCGGCACTCATTTCAGGAAAAAGCAAATTGCAGTTTCCTAAAGGAGGTATAAGCTATTCTGAAAACCTCTTCAATCTATGCTTACTTTCTAGTGAATCTCTGGTCACTCCAACCAACAGGTGACAAAACTGATATCATTTTGATTTCATGCTTTTTTAAGGTTATGTGACGAAGAGTGAGGTTGTCACCCATGGTGAGCCTTGATGAATGTGGTGACAAGCTGAAAGTACATGACATGAATTGCAGAACAGTCAAACATTTAACAGCTGTCATGTCCACCCATCATCACCACACTGATGTAATTCAATACCTCCCCCCATGCAAAATAATAGTCAGCCACAGAAAGGTGGCTTAAATAATATAAATAATCACACATTCACTGTTTAAAATACTGATAATTATAGTTTTCTTGAATTTATGAAACTGACCGTGAATCATAGTGGAATTTGCAATACAAAAATAATCAAAATGACCAGAGTATTACGTTCTCTATTGCTCTGCTTGGTGAAATGTTTCAATGATTATCAAGACAGTTTGTGTGTTTTTTAGTGGTCTTCTGTCATAACACCAAACATCATTTTGTCTTTTCCCTGTAATGACTGACTGAGTGGTAGACATTCACAGTGAAAACCACAGTGCCATTTCGGAAAGTATCAGACATGAAAACCTGAACTGCACTGAGAAAGGACATAGAGCTTGGTTTCCATATTCCAGAAATGTCAGTTTTGTGCCATATGCTAAAGGCATTTGTATGACAATAAAAAGGACAAACTAAATTTCCTTTTAAATCAGCTCTTTAAAACATTTAAGTATTATAATACTAGCCAAGTTCAAATATCTGTTGTCATGTCCTTTTAAGCTATTCCCATTGTAAAATGTTAAGAAATCACAAGAGGAGGATTTTGTCCTTGCCTGTACATTTTTGGCTTCCCATATTCTCTCAGACCAGAGCTCAGATGGGGTGGGAATTATCTTTCAACCCTTTTGCTAAATGGTTGCAGTCTGATAGCTAACCAAAGCATGGGTCTCTTAGTAGGTAGGGGAAGTAACTGTAAATGTGATATTTAAAGTTGCAAAGATTTTAACAGCTTTACTGGTGAATGCACAGATACTGCATGTAAGCTATTACCATAACAAGTTGTTTTATACAACTTTGCTTATTTTGGAATTCTCATACTGTCCACTAAAAATCTAAAGGATTCTCATTATGGAGCTTCTTCTTTCAGCTCCTTTTCAAATCCATTTTTCCTCTCCCTGAAGCCCCAATAAACTTCAGTGATTTAAGCATGCGCTGCAAATACCAGAATTGTTTTTACCAAAATTCCAATATCTATTCCTGGATCATTCCTAGTCAGCAATGGCCAAAAATTCACACTAAGTCCAAACATAAGTGTGGGGTTGAAGATCAGAGGTAGTTGTCACTATTATTTACTAGAGGAATATACTGTCATTAGTACTTTTAGTTATTGTTTTGGGAATATGAGTATGTATGGGCATAATATAGGAATATGATTATAAATATGAGGTATTTATTGGGTTAATCTATTCTCCAAACACCTTTTAAGTACTATCAGTGGTTCTCCAAAAAAAGGATTTGACAGCTTATACTGACAAATAACTTGCGAATAGCTCTAAAACCAGTTGCTTTTGCTCAGTATAAGTCAGAGACCCCCAAGAAGCCCTTTCATAAAAATCTAGTGTAATGCTTCATGTTTCCATATAGTGGTTGGCAGAGTGCGCCTGGGGCCATACAGCCCTCACATGAGACTCAGTAAAGAACAGCTTCTAGCAATCATTCCTACTTCCATTCAAATACTTTGCCATGTTACCACTATCAGTGTGGTATTGCTTCAACACCACAGCAGACTATTGACATACAGGTGAAACTAAATTCATGACCTGAAACCTGTGTTAGACTTCAAAATGCCATAATCATGTTTTTACTTCTAGGTGGAACCCTGAAAGTAAAGTCACAAGAATATAATCTAAGCATATCGTGTCGTGGTTTGAATTTTAAAGATGAGGGCCACAATGAAGTAAGCTCTCTGGCCAAGAACCTCATTGTTTCCTGTTCATGCTTATGTGATAAGCAAACACTCTGGGAAACTGAAAAAAACTGCATTAACTACTAAAATTGAGTACAAAAAATGAAACTTTCCAATCTATCAACTCTACCAACAAAAACAAAATTCGGCAGAATATCTGAATGCCAACTTCACATTCAAAAGGATTCCAATATTTTATATACCATTTATTATCAGGGTGACACAAATCTCAAACAAAAAAGTTAGTTTATTTTGACTTTGAATGATGAAAACATTGTTTCACATACCCACATAGAACCAAACATTGAAAATGTAATGTCTGAAGATCTGTGAACATACAGTACATATCTGTCTGAGTTTTGTCACAGGCTTGAAATATCAGGGCAAAGGTTTCCAGTTCTTTTCCCCTCAAATTAACCAGAATTTTGTTTTTATCAATCCCCAGTTTTCTATACACTGTTCATCAACATAAAACTGTCCAAGATTTTACTTCTGCATTTCAAAATCTTTCTTTGCCACACTTCCCTTGCTAATTTTCAAAGTATAACAACTGCTGAATGTACTGCTGGGCCTAGCTAGGCATGGAGTGAGTTTAATATTTACCCCTTTCTACCCTACCACTAGCAAGTTCCTGTTATCCTTTCAGACTTAATGGTATTCCCTAAAAGTTATTTATGAGCTAGTGAACAGTAAATGACTTCTCCATAACTATGGCCCTGGACCTGACTTTGGTGACAAGACAGTGAGCTGACAGCTACAGAATAATCGGCCTAGGTTACAGATGGCACAGAAATAAAGGAACTGTATGATTATGTTTTGAGGTTTTCCCCATAGGCTGAATTTACTTATCCTTTTAATGAGAATCTCATCCAACAGTTCAGCAGGTTAAAGAGAAAAATCAGGAGGCTGCTATCTTACAGCATGTATGTGTTTCACATAATAAATTAAAACAAACAAAGGTCTGAATAATGAAAACTGAAGTGAAACCTTCATTACTGTGCAGCCTCATATTTCATCTGCATTTAACTTTTATCAATTTTTACTTTTATGGGCCACTCCTGGTTTTTTATGGAAGGCACGCAAAAAAATGAACTACCATACGTCTCCAAGTCATCTCAATGCTCTGCACGGCAGCTGAGCTCATAATTTAAATCAGATGAAATAGACCGATTCCCAGGAAGGTTTGAGGGGAGGGGATGATCTGTCCTCTCACTTCGATTCATATGCAAGTAGTTTATTTCTCTAGTTCAAGCTCTTTCTGGAGGTGTTGGTTTTTCTCTTTCGTTGTCTCTGACCATTTCATCTTAAATATCAAATTTTTTTGCCCTTTGATTTTAGGCTTCCTTGTTGCATTAAAAAGTAAGGTCTTCCTCAAACACGGCTTTTTAAACGTGATGATTTGTCAGCTGTTTTAATGTAGCCTTATGAATGACCTTTGAGATTTTCAGGCTAGAGCTGATAGTTTCAAAAAACACATTATACAAATTTTTGTCATTATATGTTGGGTGCAAAAAGTTTGTATTAACTTACAGGAACTGATGGAACAATTTTAATTGCAGGGAAATGTTCAGAAGGCATTGACTGATGTCTTCTTCCTCAAATGTCTTTGGGTTGCAACCACAAAGATGACATGTGAACTCCATACACTGAACTGGATCTCAACTTACAGTTAAACAAGTAGCTCAGACCCTGAAAAGGCACCAGCATTACCCTCTTAAACCAGTGTGGCACAGCATGTTTTTCATTACTGTTCTGTGTGCGAACTTATGGTAATTGTAGTAGATAAGTTTTATATGGCATTTTTGGTTTCATGTGCTGTATCAGTGGAACTACCTCAAGGTATAAAAAGCCTTGCTCCTCACAGGCTTCCAAAATTGAGAACAGCATTTCCTGACCAATAGCTGCTAGTTGTGTTACCTCAAGTCATTCACTCTGTGCCCAGACAGCACTTGTGTTTTCGCTTAAAACAAATTGCCCCGAATTAGCATTCCACCCAATTGGCTCAGCTGGGGGGCCTGTAAATCACTTCAAAAGCAGTCAAAGGAGCAAATATACACATTTTGTCCAACTGCAGCACTTGTAAAAGTATACACTTTTTGTCCTTATTTGAAAGCACAACAGCTCTAGTTCAACCTACCGTCTTCATACACTCCTGACTAATGCCTGTTAAACATACTGAAAGAATCTTGAATGGAGTTAAGAGTCAGTCAAAAGTTACTTTTAACTCAGCAAGTTACTTGTACCTTTTTTTCATATGCTCCTAGATGGAATTTATCACTATTACACACTTGGCTTACACTTCTCTTTGCCCATAGGATTTTACAAGTTAGGCTTTGTATGAAAACTGCATTTTCTTTCCAGTCACTTCATTGGCACAATGTACAGAAAATAGCAATGCTTACCTGAAGCAAACCAGGTCATGCCAAGCTCAAGGCATGACTAAACACAGAGCAAAACTGGACGGACTTGCAAACATTTTTATTCCAACACACAATCACCAGCTGAAACAAAAAAAAATAATACCAAGATCCAACAGCTGAATAAAACTGAACCCAGGCAACAAAACCAACCACTAACCCACTTCATGACTAGTCCCATCCAATCATCCCTTCCTCCTTCCCCCCCCCCCGAGGCTCTCGGGGTCCATACTAATATAAAGTCTTTAACTGGCTGGTTATTTTGTTGCACCAGGTGCTTGTCTCCCCTTCAAAAAGCTGTTTCTCATACGATTGTCCATCTTGGGGCCTAGATGTGGCCAGGGTGGAGCTCGACACACAGAATCACATATTTTTCATTAAATCTAAAAACTGATTTCTTCTCATTTTGGTGGACTAGATTGCTGACTTGTATGGCATAATGTTTTTCTCACAAGTTACAGCTGTAGCAACTTTAGTTTTGACATTTAAACTTTTGTCATAGCTGTTTACAAGCAATTGAATGACTGAATAAGAAAAGATGTGCTAGCAAAGCAATATTTCCTGCAGCTATGCTGCTGAGAACTGCTAGTCTGGTCCAGTACTCACACATACTTCAGCATCTGCCATGCATGTAACGTTACACTTTTTTGCTACGTCGGGCTTTGTCAAAGGCTGGTAAAACAATATAATGAAATATCAGTAAGCGAAACAGAACAGCAGAGAACAAAAAAAGTCTTTAATAAAACAGGAAAACAATTTTTTTTACAAATAACTACACTTGTTAGTGATGAGTTATTTCTTAAATAAAGTGGTGCTTGAAACTTTGTGAACCCTTCAGAACTTTCTATATTTCTGCATAAATTTGATCTAAAACTACATCAGATTTTCACACAAGTCCTAAAAGTAGATAAAGAACCAAATCAAACAAATGAGTAAAAAAAATTAGACATGGACATTTATTTATTGAGGAAAATGATCCAATATCACATACCTGTAAGTAGCAAAAGTATGTGAATCTTTGCTTTCAGTATCTGGCGTGACCCCCTTGTGCAGCAATAACTGCAACTAAACGTTTCCGGTAACTGTTGATCGGTCCTGCACATCGGCTTGGAGGAATATTAGGCCGTTCCTCCTTACAAAACACCATCAACTCTGTTATGTTGGTGGGTTTCCTCCCATGAACTGCTCGCTTCAGGTCCTTCCACAGCATTTCTATTGGATTAAGGGCAGAACTTTGACTTGGCCATTCCAAAATCTTAACTTTGTTCTTCTTTAACCATTGTTTGGTAGAACAACTTGTGTGCTTAGGGTTGTTGTTTTGCTGCATGATCCACGTTCTCTTGAGATTCAGCTCACGGACAGATGTCCTGACATTTTCCTTTAGAATTTGCTGGTATAATTCAGAATTCATTGTTCCATCAGTGATGGCGAGCCGTCCTGGCCCAGATGCAGCAAAACAGGCCCAAACCATGATGCTACCACCGCCGTGTTTCACAGATGGTATGAGGTTTTTATGCTGGAATGCAGTGTTTTCCTTTCTCCAAACATAATGCTTCTCATTTAGACCAAAAAGCTCTATTTTGGTCTCATCCGTCCACAAAACATTGTTCCAATAGCCTTCTGGCTTGTCCAGGTGATCTTTAGCAAACTGCAAACAGGCAGCAACGTACTTTTTGGAGAGCAGCAGCTTTCTCTTTGCAATCTTGTCATGTACACAATTGTTGTTCAGTGTCTTCCTGATGGTGGACTCATGAACGTTAACATTATCTAATGTGAGAAAGGCCTTTAGTTGCTTAGAGGTTACCTTGGGTTCTTTTGTGACCTCGTGGACTATTAGACGCCTTGCTCTTGGCGTGATGTTTGTTGGTCGACCACTCCTGGGAAAGGTAATAATGGTCTTGAATTTCCACCATTTGTACACATCTGTCTGACTGTGGATTGGTGGAGTCCAAACTCTTTAGAGATGGATACAACAAACAACTCTTCTTCTGAGGTCCTCAGAAATCCCCTTTGTTCATGCTATGATACACTTCCACAAATATGTTGTGAAGATTGAACTTTGATAGATCCCTGATCTTTAAATAAAACAGGTCAACCACTCACACCTGATTGTCATCCCATCGACTGAAAACACCTGACTCTAATTTCAGTTTCAAATTCTCTGCTAATCCTAGAAGTTCACATACTTTTGCCCCTCACTGATATGTGTTATTGGATCATTTTCCTTAATAAATAAATGTCTGTGTCTAATTTTTTTTTATTCATTTGTTTGATTTGGTTCTTTATCTACTTTTAGGACTTGTGTGAAAATCTGATGTAGTTTTAGGTCAAATTCATGCAGAAATATAGAAAGTTCTGAAGGGATCACAAACTTTCAAGCACCACTGTAAGTTATTGGCTGGATGTAGTATATATATTGTATATGAAAAGATAGCAATATTAAGATAAGCTCCAAAGACCCACCAAGAAAACAAAGATTAAAAAAATAAAAAAACAGTCACACCAAGACTTTCTTCACTGCTGCAAAAAGCTGCCCTGATACAGTTGCATGCAGTTTTATCTGATTTTTTAAATCCAGTGTGAAACTGTTTCAGTACAGAGAAGCTGTTCATCTTGTGGACCAGATAGACAGTTGACAGACACCTTTTCTAACATCCTAAAACTTGACCTTTTACGCTTCCATTTCGTCAACAAATAAACAAATTGGATGTCCTTCCTCTCCTACCACACACACATACACACATACACACCACACACTCAAAGTTTTTCTTAAATACTTGGCCAAATAAAAGAAAAAAACACTATTGCAATTCTCATCAGTTACTGTTACGCACGTAATGCGGAGTCCCTGGCTCCCCTTAAAAACAGTGAACAGGTTAACAGTCTGCAGAACAAAAAGAAAATACACAAAGGATTGTTTATACTGCAAGGTACAGATGCAGTCTAAGCGGTTCTCTCTAACTGCTTTGATTATAAGTGATGCAAACACACAATTCACATGAGTTTTATGGACAGTCTTAGCAATCAAACTGTAATTAAACTGCATTAAAGCGAATGTACACTCCTGCATTCTACACAGCCTTCTCTAGCTATTTTGTTTGCATTTTGTGCGCTGAGACCTTAGATGAGCCGAAGGTTTTCACATTATGCCATTGAACAAACTTTAAAAACACTCCCTGCGTTACCTGCTCAAAGGGAACAGTAATCCTGG
Organism: Arapaima gigas; assembly: GCA_900497675.1. NCBI lineage: Eukaryota > Metazoa > Chordata > Actinopteri > Osteoglossiformes > Osteoglossidae > Arapaima > Arapaima gigas. Next base: position 502,780 of record UFQX01000088.1, on the reverse strand, counting down.
AACAGTTTTGATCAGCAAGAATCATTTTTTAAAAGATCTCTTTTTTCCACATGATGCATTCTGTGGACTCCAAGGTCTGCTGAGCTGGTCTCCAAAGGCAATGCCCCATTTTAGAGCCCCACTACTGTTTAACTGTGGTAAGTTCAACCGGTTTGCTGATTCCAGCAAAGAAGAAAGCCAAGATGTGTGTTAAAATGGAGGCCACGTAGATGAATCGGCATGAGATTAGAGCCTGCAAACTGAGGCTGAGAGAGCACCGAAAGGGGTGGGGAAATTGCCCACTATTCACCCCCTGATTTCTATGCCTCTGTATATGATGTGACACGCTGGACAGTTAAACAAATTGCACCACTGGGTCCAAGCCCAGGAAAAAGTGGAGTGGGACAATATTGGTCCTTGTCCTGAGTCCAGAAGAACAAGTGTGTTTAGCCCAGTCACCTCCCTAAAATATTCCCATTAAACTTCGGTGCATGGGTGAGCAGATGGATTATTCGGATGTTCTAATCATCAGATATAAAGGCAAATATGTATGTGTTACAGTGTACATTTTATATCTGTTTATCTATCATCCTATGAGCGCAACACCTGTATATGTTATGGATTTATTCAACCAGAAAGAGAAAAAGGCTGTATAGCAATGACCAGGGAGGCACTGGGCAGAGGATTTTGACAAGAGCAGATAGGTCCATGATGCAAAGATGAAGCAATGATGCAAGGCCTGCTCAGTTAGGTTTGATGGGTCTGAGCTGGGAGGACTGATGGATTAGAATGGAGGTGGGTGATTAACAGCTGGGATCTGAGACTACTGGTCATAGGTGGGTGGGGGGGGGGGTGTCAGGCTGATGAGGATGAAGAGTTAGGTCTCCTCTCTGTGAGCTGCTATGAGGCTTATTGGCCTATTCCCTGTCAGCTTTCAGTATCATCCTCTGTCCTTGTTCTTTTTCTAACTGATGTGATGAAATAACTAGAGCATGTTTTTTTTTCCTTTTTGTTTAATGAATGAAAACAAAAACTCCTTAGGTACAAATATCATCTGTTTTTTATTTTTCTTTAAAGTTCTCCTTAAAGTTTTTTTTTTCAATTACAAATACTCATTAACTAGTAAAAGAGATCATGCCCGATAAATTATTGTAATGGTATTGTTGTCAAGTTGGTGTAAATAGTCTTTTTGTGTACATAGTTGAGTTACCAACAGTTGGGATGTTAATGTTTAATTGGTTGTTCCACCCACTTAGGCATAAGTTCGGTAAAGTTGATTCTGGGAAATGTGGGATGGAGGGCCCCACCGTAGGATGGGAATAGGGGTAGTGGGGTGCCCACTGTAAGGTTCTGTACACATAAGTAGTGGAAGGAGTGCTGTGTTATTCTTACTTTCTGTGGGTGTTTATGTATTTATTTCCTGGGTAGCGGCGGAGAGGGGGTAAAGTTAGCCCGGTACGCGGACGACACTACATTGTTCGTGTGCTCGGATCGGTCTCTCGGTCAGGCGCTGGACCTGGTCAAGGCGTTCGGTCGTGCTTCCGGTGCTGCGCTGAACCTCAACAAGTCGCTTATCAAGTACTTTGGCAGCTGGAAAGATAGGACAGACGCCATCGCGGGTCTTCCCAGATGTGACGGTCCTCTCAAAGTGCTTGGGGTCAACTTTCTCCCGGAAGGTACGGCTAGGGCAAACTGGGAGGAACGCTTGGCCAAAGTCAGACAGAAAATGGGATTGTGGAGGACCAGGGCCCTCTCCTTCATAGGGAAGACTTTGGCTCTAAAGGTCGACATCCTTCCCACGCTGCTGTACCTGGCACAGGTGTACCCCTTGCCACTCTCTTTGAGAAGAGGCTTGAGGAAAGACATTTTCGATCTTGTCTGGGGGGGGCAGGTACGAGTACGTGAGGAGGGAAGTCAGGAAGGGGGTAGGGACGTGCCCGACGTGCCCTGAAACTGAATTGCCTCTTCTTTTCCCAGGTGTGTAACCATCTGGTAGCTCCAATAGAGCACCCCCAACAGCACTTTGTGCGTCTCTGGTTGAGCCGCCCGATGCGTCATTTGGCTGGCCTGCTCACTACAGGCACGTCGTCAGCTGGGGTAAGCCCACCGCAGCGGGGATCGAGGCTGGTACCCTCCTCAAACACAGGGCCTTGTATAGGGCTCTGTTGGAGAGGAGGGGGACCAGGGCCCTGTTAGGCCTCAAGGACGGCACCTGGTCCAGGATTCAACCCGAGGGGCTCGACTACCACCTGCAGGACCTGAACTGGCGCTGCCTGTTAAGTAAGTTAGCCCTTGATGGACACGCTGCACAGGCACCATTTGTCCAGCCACCCATGCTGCCCGCGGACCCGCTGTGGCGAGAGGGAGACGCTCGCCCACGCCTTTTGGGACTGCGAGCAGGTGAGGGAGGTCTGGCATTGGGTAAGTAGCCTGTGCAGGAAGGTCGATCCGCAGATGGTCTTGAGGTTCGACAAAGTGTTGAAGGGATGGAACCCTGGCGCTCAGAAGGCCGAGGCCGCCCGGACCTGGCTGGTGGTAAGCGTAACCAAGCAGGCTCTTTGGAGCACGAGATGCCAGCTGGTCCAAACAGGGGCAGACTTGGGCGTTCACGGGGTGACGGCAAAAATCCGGGCCTACCTCAAGTTTAGGACGGAGATGGACGTCACGCAGTGGGGCTACCCAGAGGCCAAGGAAAGGTGGAAAGGCCTCTTTTGGCTGTAGCCCCAAGGTTTTTGTGGCGTTCCCTCCATCCTGGGTAAGTGACACACGCTCTTGTTTTCGCGTTAAAGATCTGCGACCCCTATTTTTTGGTCATTTTATGTGAGCTCCTCTTTTTGTGTGTTTCATGTTGTCATGTCAGGTGTAGGGTTCTGTGTATTTATTCACTTTTATTATTAACCATATTTGCATATTTATCATAACCTCAAGTACTATTTATTTATTGCATCTGTGTCATTTATTGTCTTTTTTTATTTATTTTGGGCATTATATTTATTTATTTAAGCCATCTATTTAACCAGGGAAGCATGTGGGCATGGATGTTTTAGTTAGAATAGTGTAGTTTAGTTTCATCACTGGGTGGGTGTATGAATGGTTCTTGGTTCATGTATTCAACTCACCTATTCATCTACCTGTACATTTGTCTAACTATTCAGTATTTATTAACTTTAATTTTTTTTTGGGTGTCTGTCTTTAATAAATAATTTAGAGTTTTTGTTTATAATATTATAATTTTAATAGGGGAAGACGTGCTACACCCACCAAGGTAAGTGTTGTCCGGTAGCAGCCTGGGACAGGCCAGGGGACCGCCCTTTTTTGCGGTGGAGTTACCGGTGAGTTTCCTTTTAATGGCTTTTATAATCTTAGTTAGAGCCCTGGGGTATGTTCTTAAATGTCTTAGATCTTTTCCGTCATGTATTTTGTATATGTCCCGTTTTAATTCTGGATTTTACAATGAAGTTTTTAGTTGCTGCATGATGGTTTTAACTATTTATTGTAGTGTTTTAATATTTTCAAATAAATAAAGTCAGAGATGATGAATGGCGAGATTGCAACTGTCGAGATGAACAGCTTGGTGACGCTTGACAACTGTCAAGCAAGTCCATTCTGATCAGGAAAAAAAATAAAGATTTATGTATTTATTTTATATACTACACTTTGATCTTAGCCAAAAGGTCAAGAAGTGATGTATATATTTATATACAGCTTGAAGAAGAATTACAGTGCCATTCAGCAGAGCTTACAGCTACACTGGAACATGTGAAGATGGCTTTACCACAGGGTGGTGTAGAACCATAGGCAGCACCTCTACACCCATCACCTAGGGTGCTGCCAGACTCCCTACCACAGCTGGGGCAGCAAATCAAACTCCAAAACATCACTGAGCCTCCTAAATATTTCACAGTATGGATGGTGTTCTGTTCTTTGGAAACTTAGTTTTGTTTTCCGTGAACATAGAGTTGGTACGATTTATCAAAAAGCTCTAACTTTGTTTTGTCTCTCCAAAGAGTGTTCTCACAGAAGGACTGGTCAATATGCATTATAGGAAACTCCAGTCAGGTGTTATTGTGTTTCTGGGTCTTCTACCATGGAGCCCCATTTTCATTCAAACAGTAATGGATACCACGACTTGAAAGTGTTGTACCTTGAGCTGAAATTCAGACTGGATCTGCTCTGTCTTCCTTGGTTCTGTTTCCACCATTCAAACAAGCTTTCTCTTCACCCTTGGGTGTTTTCCTCTTGTGGTAATGTACAAGGATGTTGGCTACAGTCCCATGGGTGTTAAACTTCTTAAAAGTATTGGCAACAGTGGTCACGGGAGCATCAAACTCTTTGCAGATGGTCATGTAGCTTTTAAATTGACCAGGCTTGGCTATTACCTTCTTTCTAACCTCTGCAGACAACGCTCTGCTTTTTTTTAATCTCTTTTCCATGTTTAGTGTGACACTCAGTGTCACAAAGCAATAGAGTGAGGGCTTTTCTCCATTTAAACTGGCTGAACGAGTGATAAGATTGAAGACATGTGGCATCAATTAAAGGAAAATAGTCTGTTTGTAGTATCAGTATAATGCAATTATTTGTTAAAACTTCTGAAAGGTACCAATAATATTGCCTAGGCCATTTTTTGTATGTGTTTTCAGAATAAGCAAGAATTCAGCTCCTTTAAAAGCTTTTTTAAATTTTGTTCCACTGCAAACCAAAGAAATGCATGTTTGGAAGACAAAAGATCTTTTAATGCCTAATGCACTCTTCAGGAAAAATGGTGCATTATTTAAATAAAATGCAAGGCTACCAATGACTGCAGCCACATCTGTAGTTATTTTTCTTCTGGAATCAAATGTCTGTTACTGTACAGACTTGCTTTTATGATTCACAAACCTTATCATGTGCATTTTTAACAGCAAAATCCCAGTGACGGCGCTTCTTTTTTTAGCAAGACAGCAACTGAAAATGATACACCTGGTTTTCAGATTTTCTTTACCGTGCATTGCAGACCTTCAGATGTTTTTCAGTTCCATTCAATTCCTGTTTTAATGTATTCCATAAAACATAGTTTGTGCTTTGAGCTGTTCTTTTACACTATCCTAGATTTCCTGTGTCCATGTATGTTCTTAACTACAAATGCATCACATGTAGTCCAGAGGCCCCATTTTTGCTCATATTTAAAGCATATGAACTCTAAATGTGTTGTGTGTTTAACAGATGTAACTGGATGCTGTAAAGCACACAATAAAAAAAAGGTCAAAAATTTGACTAATCTTTCCTAATGGCAGTTCTATATATATATATATATATATATATATGGAGTAGAGCCAAATCAAAACAGTGTTTAAAGCAATGAGGAATGAGATTTTCATTTAGCAAAAATATTATGTTGAATAAATGAATGAATAAATGAAATTTGTCTGCACTTAAATCTCAGCAGATGTCCTTCAGTAATACATCTGATTCAGTTATTTTTCGCACAGCTTTGTACAAGCAAAGTAAAACTAATGACTAAAGTGTTTGGAGAGGAAGGAAGGATGGAAGGATAAAGCATTTGCTCTGGTTCTCTGGCCTCTGTCCTTTACTACAGAAGACAGTCAATGTTGCACTCAAAACCGAAGAGGCCACTAAAAGTCGATGTAGGTAAGGTGCATTTGTAACCATTAGAGTTCTTTGTTGTAATTGAACTGCTTGCAGGCAGTAGCACTTGTTAAGGGGAAATGTCTTACTGTTCACTTTCGTACTGAAAGACCCGTTATTGGCTACAACAAGGCGGCGTTGGCGCTTTTAAAAACCAGGAGCGAGTTTAACTGCACCAGCCGTGGCGGTCAAAGTCTCGTGCCAGGGGTTTCCTCTGCGCGAGCTTCTCCGCGAGACTGGAGCGCGACCACGCGACTACAATAGGCTTTTCCGTCGCTTTAGGAAAACCCGGAACCAGGGTTGAGGTTTTTATCCTTTCAGCGCGTCGGTTGTTACAGGTGACCAGGCAGGCAGCTTTGTTGTTTATTTCACGCACAGTATATAGTTTTATGATGGAATATCAAGGAAATATCATGATCAAAATGGAATACACACTGCAAATATACGTGGATTTTTGTGCCACAGCCTAAAATTTGACCGAATGGATACGAATGAAGCAAATACTATTTTTTGCTGTTTTATTTTTGCAAGTTTGTTTACTATTAGTATTACTATTATTATTATTCCAATAAATGGAAATCGGAGTTGCTTTTAACGTTTGGTTCTACTTACAAACTATGAATATAAGACTAGCCTTCTTTTAGCCGAGGACAGTTGAGAATTAGTGGGGCAAAGCAAGTGATGATCCGTTTTTCTGCGCGAAATCGGGAAGGAAAGATGGTTCTTCTTTCTCTCTTCTTTCTGAGATCATGAAATGATTCATTTGGACGATGTAACGGCGGTACTCGCATTCCGAGTCCAGCACGGACACCCGTGTAAGTTCGCTGTGTCTGACTTTGCAATCCTGGGCTGCTCTGCGGGGGGCGCGGGGAGTGCAAGTGGGCGAGAGGACCTCCGTTTTTTTGCCTGCGCCTGGAAGCATGAGCGGACTGATGCCGGGACCGCGGAGGAGCTGGGGCGCCCTGGGGAGGTGTCTGTTGCTCCCGCTGCTCACTCCGTGCGCGCTGCTGTCGACCTGGGCTCCGGAGTGCCGCGCGCACCCACAGCCCTGCCAGATACTGAAGAGGATCGGGCACACAGTGCGGGTCGGGGCCGTGCACCTGCAGCCCCGCGTGCTCAGGGGCCCGCATCTCCTTACGGGGGAGGACTCGGCCGGGGGGGGAAACGCAGAAGACGAGGAGTTTGATATGGACACACGGAGTGGGCGCAGGAGCTTGTCCAACAGGCAGCGCTGGGGCAACACGAGCAGATTCACGAGCAGAAGTGCAGGGAGGGAAAGTGCTCTCTTCTTGCCTAAAGAGTCCATGCTACTGGCCGCGGAGAGCCTTAACCGCATGGCGGACGTCCTGCCGTTCAATCTGTCCCTGGAGGTGGTGATGGCCGTAGACGCTGGCCTGGGGGAGCTGCCTGCCTTCTCCTTCGCCTCCTCGTCCCCGGCGGCGGTCACAGACCCCGTGTCGTTCCTGCACAGTGTGTGCCACACCGTGGTGGTCCAGGGAGTGTCCGCGATGATGGCCTTTCCGCAGAGCCGCGGCGAGCTGCTCGAGCTGGACTTCGTGTCCACGGCGCTACAGATCCCCGTCGTCAGCCTTGTCCAGGAGGTGTTCGAGCGCGACAGCAAGGTGAGCAGAGTTCCCCTTCTTCTTCACCTCACCCGGCAGCGCTCCATCTCACATCGAGCTGAGCAAGTGGCCACACGTAGTGGAAAAAGTTGCGCGCACGTTTCTCCAACTTTTTGTAGCGTTTGTGGAATGAGCATCAGGGACGGTTACGGGTAACTCCCGCGCAAAGCCTGTAAACACGAAAAAAGCCAGCGGCAAGTTCATCTCAACTTTTTATTAATGTTTAAGTGATCATTCGTATTATGCTGCGTGTTATGGCTTTCGCTTTGCTCCGTTTGAAGTAATAAGAGGGTAAATATTTGCATAGGCAAAGGGGACGGGACCTATCCTCGCGGTAGCCCAGTCTCTGAGAAGATAACTTGTGATTTTTCACGATGTGTTGTAATAAATCGATTTTGTTCCCGCGTGTTAAGGTTGACACTGTAATGTAAAAACCTTGAGTGACGAGTTTTCTCGACAGAGGGGGTTGAGACAATGTGCTGTTGTTTGTATTGCTGTTGGACTGTTATATATTTTATTCCTGACACGGCTCTTTACACATATCCGCGATCCTGTATTAGCGGCACAATTCAGTATTTGAAGAATTGTTGATACAGGGCTGTGGTGAAAAAACACCGCCACCGCAGCCGAGTTTTGTTCTCACGCTGTATTTTGAGATGTGCGCCTGTTAGGTTACCGTGTTTCGTTGGATGCCGTTTGCTGAGCCAACGGTGGCTACTGTGCGTCCTGTAACGTACCGTGTTCACTTACATGTGGGCGTTAAAACATCCGCATTCCACACGCAGTGACAATATGGAAGTGGAGACCCCCTCCTGTGAATCCCCCTGACTACCCGTTATTCACTCTTAACCCAATAACGTTAACAGTGTCGTGACGACCCTCAGATCATAAGTCTATGTCAAAGCTGTATCGTTAATGTTATACAGTCTGTTAAAATGTAGCAATTTTCATGCAAGCAACAGGTTTATAAATTGTCTACATCTAAAATCACCTCAAAAGCCCAGGTCATTTCAAAGCGTTAAAAATCCCCCCCATTGTTCAAGCAAGCTTACCCCCCCTCCCAACTGGGGTGTAGCTCATCTGAGTTGGTCTCCTGTTACCAACATTTTTAAGACCCCTCTTCCCACACACCGATTCCTGACAAGATGATACCAATGTTATTTAAATGAATATTTGCATAAACAATTTCTCTACATCTGCTGACATTAACAATGTGGACTCTTCATTTGAACAACCAAGAAAAAGGAACAAAGTATGATATTGTACAAATATCGACCTGTGGATCAAACGGTGAATCCCCTTTGAATGCTCTGATGTACTTCCATTGATCCTGGGCGTGAGGACATCAGTCACTGACACAAAGAACAGAAAGCAAGTGGGCTCCTTTGTTATCCTGCTGCGGTGGGCACGGTTTTCTGTATAAAAGGTCTCGAATGGCACCTCAGTCATCAACAAACAGGAAACGTGCGATTGTCACTGAATGCATGAGTTACACTTCACTGACAAACCCTGTTGGACTGTCAAAATACGTCCTTAAGTTTTAGCAGTTTTTACTATTGCTAATGATTTTTGTCCCATGCTTCCTGACATGTTGTTTGCTCTAAAGTTTAGACCCAAATGATGGTCAGGAACAATTCAGGCTTCAAATAATATTATGACATTATAACCATCCTGAAAGTACATTGAGGCATTTTTTAAACGCACAAACAATTTCCTACCATGTTTCTTACCGATCAGTAAGCTAATCTAAGTATGATTCTTCAAAAATGTGACTATGCTGAATGTTTTGTTATTTAGGATATTCTGTTACATTTTTGATTATATGGTGCTGTTGTCACCAGGGTGACAGAAAGCATTGCACAGTATTCCAGGGGATGATATGTTACACAGTGTGATGCAGGAGGCAGAAAGGTGGTAGTTATAGTTAACTATTACGATAAGCCAGCTGGTAGCTGTGGAGAGGAAAAACTCCCAAGTGCAAAAAAGGGGACAAAAATAAACTACTGGGGGCCCAAGTAACAGTAACAATGACTGTTGCAGATTGAAATTGACTCCTGGCAGCAGATGATCTGTCTGGTGGGCTGCGTGAACTTGGTGGTACTGTAGGCTTCAATGGTGTGCTGGTGTTTCCCGAGTTCCCTAACTTTAGAGAAAAGGAAAAAACAAACAGCTTGTGAGTAGGTCAGCTAGAATCAGCTACTGAAATATAACATTTAAAAATAGGATCTAAGTTTTGCTTTAATGATAGCAGAGGGGGGCATCTTTTATTGTAGTAGGCAGAGCATTCTGGAGTTTAAGGAGCTGATGGCCAAATACTGGGCCACCTGCAGTCATCACAGAGACCTCAGGGTACTATGGATAAGTCAGCATCCTGTGACTATAGAGCACAATCTGGCTGATAGACAGCAGGGACCTTAGAAATGTAAGGTCCCTCTTAAGTAAGAGCAATATGTTAAAGTAACATCTGTCTGTGATGAGTGGCCAGTAAAGAAGTCAAAGAATTGTTTATAATAGTCATTATAGGTCACAACTGAGTTATCAAACGTTATTAGGAATTTAAAATCTAGAAATAAAGCTCATGAGCAAACACAGCTGAAGACTAACGGAAAGCTTCCATCTAGCCGTAAAATTCAAAACACTGAAATATTTACTCACAGGATTCAACTGTCAAACATCTCTCACTAAAAAAGTAAAAAACATCACCCCTCAGTGGGTATTTTGATTTCCTCAGTTGGCTGCACCTGGTGCTCATTTCTCCCTTAGAACTTCATACTAGTGTTGATGTTGGTAATAAACACTGGTGACTTATAAGGTTAGAAGATTATAGGACTAGAGTACAGAACTAAATGTAATCCAGTGCCTTGAACTACTGTGTATATTTAAAGAAACCCGTTGGCTGAGTAGTATGTTATTTTTTTCTTTTTGAATAAAGTATTTATTGCACAGTGTCAGTGTCAGGGCAACGTAGCTGTGTATATTGATGTAAGAATTAATTGACTATCAAAAAATGTTTAACAACCATGCAAATTAAATTACTTACAATAAATAACGAATCTTGAAATATTTGGATAACCTTTATAATGGATTATAAGTCACTGTGGAGAACTAGATCCATTAAGAATGTTTCTACCGAGCAACAAAATCATTAGACGTGAACTAAACAGGAATGTAGATTACATTGCAGTTATGGGTTGAGCCGTGTGGGATAACTTACCACCTAAAAAACTTCTGGTGTGGACATTGCTACTAGCCTCAGACGTGCTTTTTAAATATTTATCTAGGTATGTATTTATTTATTTTTACCGTTTCTGCATTGCGCAACCCATTTCAGACAGGTCTAGTTACAGTTTTATCACTCTCCTGTTTTTCTCTGTAGAACCTCATTGTGCTCAAAGTTTTTTAATCAGCTGCATGTCGGTTTTCACTGACTGGTGTGCAGAAAAAGAATGGGTTTTTTCTGTTGCTACCAAACAGTCCGTGCTACAGCAGGCTACTAAAATTCAAAAGCACAGCATAGTTATAAGGGCAGATGATCTTGGTAACCAGTTATACTGTTCCTGTTTACTCCAATGCAGTTCTTATGTAGGGCTTATTAGGAAATTGTGAGTCAGAAAATGTAAAGGCAATGAAAGGCAATGTAAATGGCTTATTTATAGGTTACTCATAGTTTGCTAAGTAGTACAGTTTTTACTGAGGCCACCTTTCTGTTTTAACTCACAATTTACTTTTTGGACGATCAACTGTTACCATGAGAGCAGGATACTGGCATATCTAGTTGAGGTTCTCCGTAATGGAAAAGCAGAATGGTGCTGCAATGGGGGATACTGGTATATCACGGTGTTCAGGGTGTTTTTTCTGTTCTGTGGTCTGACTCCTGCTCAGTCTGTGTGGAGCTGGTTTTTTTTTTTACATTATTTCCTCCCACAGCCCAAAGACCTGCACAGATGAAGGCAAAGGTAAACCCCTTCAGTATTCTGCCTTATCTTGGAAACCATGCAAGTGGTCACCACAAGCCAAAATAAATTCTCATGGCAGTCATCCTACACTGTTGTGGATTATATACTGTATACCTTGTTGGATTTAGCAGTTTGTCATCTCTATCCTGTTTAGAAGGCAGGTGTATTTGGCGAACAGAATTAGTGTCAACTTCAGGAAAATGTTACCACTAATAGACAGGAAAATCCTCACAAGGGCAAAAAAAATGATCAAGGTTCACATTGAAAGCATTACATAGTGCTTATCGATTAGACACTTAGACCGTGTAAATATGTCCTAAAACATCATTTGAACAATAATTAATGGAAATTGAAAAGGAAACGAAATGAATGAACTCTGTAACAGAACTCATTTCTTATTCAAGTTTTAAGTTTGATTGCAATAACATGAAGCAGTAAATCCTTTTTTGGACCCAAAAAGCAATCGATAATATAAAATAGACTGATAGTAGATGGCACCTAAATAAAATATTTAGACAGACCTGTTGAAATTCACCAATTTGTTTTTGGTTCATGTCTCTTGTGTATGATGGGTTTGTCTTAAATATATTTTCAAATTCAAAGTAATATTCTAAGTTCTGCTTGCTGTTGGTTTTATTGAAAAAGTTTTATAAAGTATATATTTGGCTATGTAGGCAAGTTACACTATTGCTAAGCTTCAATTAACCTCTTTTCAAAATAATGGCAGCATCATGAAGCCATTTGTATCAGAGCTGTTGGCATGACAGTGCTAGCAAACTACATATGAGGAAAAATATTTTATTGACAGACTGAATGTTGGTTGTTTAGGCTAAATGGCACAAGATCACGCATTTTCAGAGTTTGCCTCTAGTTCTAGCTGGTATGAAATGTAAATTGTATTGTACATATACTCTACCTGAAAATATTTTCTCTATTCTCATTTTTTTAATCCTCAGGAATCTTTAATCAGATGAGTCTGTTTTATGCTGTGGTTTAACTTGTTTCCCACTGGGGATTGTCAATGGATCTACAGATGTGCAACACACAGCGGATGCTGACTAACTGACCGGAACCGCATGGCTGTTCAGGAGAGCGTTCATCCATTCTTTCTCGGTCTTTCTACCGAAATATGTATTGAATTACTGCTTTTCTAAGTTTACCATAATTTAATGTGAAAGTGGTGGTGATAGATTACGCAGTGAAAGTCTGCATTAAGCTTTTATTAATTTTTAAAAACATTCTGCAGATTATTATAATTGGTAGTCAAATCCTTGTGGCAACAACGACATGGAGGGAAACTGAATTATGATCACATTTGGCAAGATGAAACTTCTGGTTGGGAATTCCAGTTGATCAACCTAAATCACTTCAATAAAAATCTTGTGTGCATATTTAAATTTTTATTAAGACCCTTCGTATGTACAGTCAATCTTTACAATTGCAATGAGATATATATATATTTATAGAAATGCCCCGAGAAAGTAGACCAGAACACATACAAATTTTACCTAATCGCATCAAAATATTTGTATGAATACTGTAGCAATGAGATAAAAGTTGTCAGGCTTGAAAATTCCAATCTTCAGAAGTCTTACAAACCGCTGGGTGTTAAAATTACTTTTCAGAGGATAGAAGAAAATTTAGCACTGACTTACACTTTCAAAGACCAGAACTGTCAGTGTATGACACTTAAGGTGGGTTTGTCATTTTCTCTGGTTTACCAATTCAACTGAAACCAGCTTCCTTTACCTGGTTAGTCCTCTGTGTTGTAATTACTTGTGGACGATTTTTTTTACCCAACTTTAATGTATGATTTTCTTGTAGCTTTGCCACAATAAAACAGTTAATAACCTGGAAACTGCACGATTGTAGAACACTGGCAGGACTGGGAAGTTTCAGGAAAGAACTTATTCCTGATGTGAATGTTCGATTACATACATATATTGTAATCTGCTGCATACTGTAGTCTATTGTAAAAACCTCGATCTAAAGTCTTACACAGTTTGATGTTTTTACAATCAAGTGATGCATCGGTTTAAGGTATTACGGGAAGGGCATCTGGGACATTTTTAATTTTACGTATCATGTTTTAATTTAAATTGACATTCAGTGATATTAAATTTATATCATTTGAATAGAAACAGATTACCGTTAACAATTTGACTTGGAAACATCAACTCCATAATATATGATGCCATGTAATACTGTTAAATGATTATACATGGAAACCTAGTTACGGAAAGAATCGTATTCCCGCAGTGAATATGTTCAGGCAGTAGAATTTGGTTACCTAATTTACTGAAAGATAGGTAATGTGATGACATGGAATTCCCAAAAAGTGTCAAGAGGGACATTATTTTAGAACACGGCTGCCACACAAAGAATGAATTTCTCATCATGTTAAATTCCATCCAGAAGTGAATTTCATTCTGAGTCTTTGAAAATAAATTCTTTTTACCACCATTCTGAACAGCAGAGAAATTAAATAAATGGAAACTGTTAGGCACAGACATATACATACATTCGCTGTGTCACTCAGTTCACAGTCTTGGAAGTAAATGAAAATTGTGTTTCTGCCTGAGGGGAAAAAAGCATTCTCTTTGAAAGATACTTTCACGGTAAAAAATACAAATACTCTGTTGCAGTTGAGGTCTCATTGTAATCTATTTCTGCATCAAACTATGTTGCTAAAAGTGCAGAGCATCAGTTGCCCAGTTTCTCCAACTGAAAATTTCCATTTCAAAAGTGTATGTATTAATTTATTAAAATTTTCAAAAAAGTTTGTTTTTTTTTTTTTTTTGCTTTTTCTCAATACACAAATGCCCCAAAAAGTTATCAGCATAACTTGTTAATTTAAAAGTTGGTTTTTGTGTTTAGTATATATTAACAAAGTGCAGCATTAAACTGCTTATAAAAATGTTTTTTCTGAAATCTATTAATTGTTTTAAATAGTGTTTATGCTTCCTGAGAATAACCAAATGAGAACCTCAGACTTCTGAAAAGAAAAGGTTGCAAATATTAGAAAGATACATTTTCAGTGTTGTAGTAAACACAAACCAGCTGACTGAAGGACTGGTTTGGGCAAGAGCAGTTATATGAATTAGTTTGAATATCTATGGCATATAAACTTATTTTAAGTCCAGGAAAACGTTTTTTCAAGGACTGCACAGCATAAGTAGTCTTTGAGTGAGGCTCATTTAGAAAGGCCGTGTTTAAATGGCAGGTTTTGCTATGTTTGTCTCTCTTGAGTTATTCCATGACGATTTTGAATCTTGGATCGATGATTGAATTGTAAGACTACTTTTCACTCCATATTGCTACTATATTTAGATAAGTAAACGTAAAAAAAGTACATTTTTCTGTTTCATTTTGGGTGAATTTTTATAATAAATGTAATAATAAATCACTGATAGATGATGTTATCAGTGAAAGTCATCTTTGATATGAAGAATGACAAAGTTTCAAAGAAAGTTGCAATGGGAAGTGCAAAATTTTTAGGTTTCAGCTCCTCTTGCATAAAGGGCAGAGTCAGCTTCAAGGACAGCTCTTGGTCAGGTTAAAGGGGCTCCAGTGATCAAAGCTGTGGAATCTCTGTAAAGTGAAACACTTGTAAGATTGCCTACAAAATCTGATTCCAGTGGCCCATGGTTTTTGGAATTGGGTGGTTTTGTGATTTTCTGCTAGGTACTGCACTCCCTATTCTATTGATTTCTAGAGGACTTAAAGAAAATTGCTCAGTACAGTTTCAGGCCCTTGGATGGAGATGATTCATTGTCACAGTCCTGAACTATGCCATCAGTATAGAACATAGTCTTAGCTCGTTCTGTAAATATGCTGTTCTTGTAACCCATGAATTTTAATCATTTTAATGTTTGCGAATTCTTCTGTATCAATCCCATTTCACATAGCGCCATTTGATGTATTCAGGATGTTTATTCAGTTAGAATTCAAAAGCACATTTTTTAATTTAATAGTGCCATAACATTTTAAAATATTTTTTCGGAACCTTTTCATTTATCAGACACAAAACTGGTGGTACCAGACAAATAATTTGTGTGTTTTTAGTTGTGCTATATGTGTGATTGGTAAAGTAAATTAAAACTTGCCAATGTTTTTTTCCTAAAATTCTGCCTGGGCCTGTTCTGACCTGCCACCCTTCTTTTTTCCTCTACAAAAGAATCCTCTTCACCTCCAAATGAGTATGCAGAACCCACCAACTGCTCACATGGACCTCATCCTCTCCATCCTCTCTATGAACAGCTGGTTTGACATCAGTCTGGTGCTGTGTCAGGAATGGGAGGTCTCAGATTTTGTACACCTCCTCCACAACAACTCCAGATTCAGCTTAGGTCGTATTGTCAATTTTTCCAATCCCAGAAGTCCCAGGAGTTACCTGCAAAGTGCTCTGGAGCATGCTGCATCAACAGTGGTGACCTTCGGGTGTGATATTCAGGATGTGCGGTGGATCTTCAGCACAATGAGACCAGATGCAGTAACTTCAGAGTCCCATTGGGTCCTGGGTGACCCACAAAATGTGGGGGAGTTGCAGACCAAAGGGCTGCCAGTTGGCCTAGTGGCTCATGGGAAGATGTCAGAGCCCACACTGGATCAATATGTGCAGGATGCTCTGGAACTAGTAGCCAGATCAGTTGGGGCAGCAGCTCACATCACCCCGGAACTTGCCCTGTTGCCCAGCACAACCAACTGTATGATGACAGATGACAGGAACCTGACCTCAGGAAAATACATTTCCAGGTAAGATCTTGTTCTTTCATACCTTCATTCGAAGAGCTGATATAGGACTTCACAATGTAAGTCGTGTGCATATGAGTATGCTGGTGTGTAAGAGATCTCACGTTGTGAATATATGGCAGTTTCTGGATGTGTGGATATGAAAAGTCAGATATTCAGTGTTATACAAGGTTGCACTGATTTCTCTCTTTGAACATCATAATGAAATTCACAGAAAATGGAACCTCAGGAAAGACTGCCCCACCAGCCCCATTTCCTTTCCTTTGTTACTAAGGAGATCTGAATGCAAAAAGGACATTTTTGAACCAGAGAGCAACAAGTCTTCTCAGAAGAGCCTTTTCTTTTTGCGCTGTAATGACAGCTGCTCATCCTCAAACTGCAGAATGATTGATAAGGGAAGAACTACTTTTGCAGTTGAAGTGCCGACCCACAGTTTCTCTGGGCCACAAGACATTGCACGGGCTATTTTCAGAGAGAACCCAACCTAGAATAGATTACAGGTAATTGAAAAAGGCTCTTAAACCTATAACAAAAAACAAATGCCTTTAATGATGCCAAAGACCCTGGTAGGACTACTCCATTTTAAAATTTCCCGATGGTTCTGTGACAGTCTCATTCACCAGGTAAAGTTATATCCTGCTTACATGACCCACTATACCATTTGTAGAAAAATGAAAATCGATTTGAAATAAACCAGCAAAAATGATTGGAAGATAAAAGCACTTGTCAGCATCTAAAGGTGATCTGAAGTCTTTGCAGGCTTTTGTGGAGAAATTAGCAAGAATGCTTGCTGAATTACATTTCCCTTTAATGTGGTTTGATTGCTTTAGAATCCTTACCAGTGCTGTCCTGGGCTCCTAGCCACCTCCAAGTTCCATTTTAGGCCTTAGTATAATTCCCTTGACATTTTCTTTTATTTATTTTTGCCTTAGTATCAAAAACAGGAACAAGACACAGCATGAGAACCATACTACATCATCATTTTTATGCATTCAAAAACTGGGTTCAGTTTAATGTACAGTTATCAGATTGCTGCTGATCCTGTATGTGAATTGATGTGTATTTAAACTGATGCCAGTGTCACCCAAGAGCTCTTCAGGACCCAGTAGACATATCACTAATATTGATTATGGTTCCATTCATGTGCTGCTGATCCTGGCTGCTGAAGTTGTGCAGAAATAAGGAGTGATGAAAACAACTCTTCTCCAATCCCCAAACCACACCTATCAATCACGATCAGACTAAAGTGACTTTCTCTACGCGCCATGAAGTAAAATTGCGCAACACATTCATTCCATAGCTAGGAAAATGGTTGACTGTGACTGTAAACCAAGAGCAAACGGTTATTTCAGTTCAAACAAAAAACATAAAAATATTATCATAAGCAAGAATATTGTGTACAAATCTGTGCAACCTCACTCTTGCCTCAGGTTCTTAGCCAACACTTCTTTTGACGGCCAGAGTGGCTTCATCCAACTGCAAGAGGAGTCCGTGATCGTCTCAGAAACCCACCACTTCATCTGGAGCTTGCAGCACGACCCCCTGGGGAACCCTATGTGGACACGTCTGGGCCGTTGGAAGCTGGGCCACGTGCTGATGGACTATGGCACATGGCCCAGCACAGACCAGCCCCACCGAGGTGGGGCCTGGAGGCGACCATCTCGCCCACACCTCCGCGTGGTCACATTAGTCGAGCACCCTTTTGTCTTCACACGGGAGGTGGATGAGGACGGCCAGTGCCCAGCTGGGCAGTTGTGCCTGGACCCAATGACTAATGACACTGGAGTGCTGGAGCGGCTCTTTACAGGGCTCTGGGGCCCCAATGGCACAGCCATCCCAGTGGAACTGAAGAAGTGCTGCTATGGCTACTGTATTGATCTGTTGGAGAAGCTGGCTGAGGACATGGCCTTCAGCTTTGACCTCTACATTGTGGGTGATGGCAAGTATGGTGCCTACAAGGGGGGCCGCTGGACCGGTCTGGTTGGTGATCTCTTGAGTGGAGCAGCCCAGATGGCTGTCACCTCCTTTAGCATCAACTCTGCCCGCAGCCAAATGATTGACTTTACTAGCCCTTTCTTCTCCACCAGCCTGGGCATACTGGTACGCACAAGGGACACCGCTGCACCCATTGGTGCCTTCATGTGGCCACTGCACTGGTCCATGTGGTTGGGCATCTTTGTCTCACTGCATGTTACAGCCATCTTTCTCACCCTGTATGAGTGGAAGAGCCCCTTTGGGATGACACCTAAGGGCAGGAATAGGAAAAAGGTCTTCTCCTTCTCTTCTGCCCTCAATGTCTGCTATGCCATCCTGTTTGGCAGAACAGCTGCCATCAAGCCGCCAAAGTGCTGGACGGGCCGCTTCCTCATGAACCTGTGGGCCATATTTTGCTTGTTCTGCCTATCCACCTACACAGCCAACCTGGCTGCTGTAATGGTAGGGGAAAAGACCTATGAACAGCTGTCAGGGATACATGACCCCAAGGTGAGAAATTCATCTGTGTGGGTTTTTATTTATAAAGATTTACAAATCAGGAAAAACATGACTTCACCTATTACAGAGTTTAGAGGGGGGAAAAAAAACATTTGTCCTCTGTGCATATATTAAGAATCAACCAAGTATGTGCGTAGGTAAAATATGAGCCATTCTATTGTTGTTTCTCCAAAGCTGCACCACCCATCGCAGGGGTTCCGCTTCGGAACAGTTCGAGAGAGTAGCGCTGAGGATTATGTAAAAAAAAGCTTTCCAGAGATGCATGAATACATGCGACGGTATAATGTGCCAGCCACCCCTGATGGAATTCATCATCTCAAGTGAGTAATAACACCCCAAAATCAGTGGACTGATGGAATGAAAAACCGAGGTTTCGATGAATGCTGATTAAGGCAAATATCATAAAAAATATCTACTGCACTGACTGCAACTAGGGATTGACTAGCGTTATCAAGCGGTTGTGAATCATTGTCAGATAAACCTGAAATTTTAAGCCCACTTGTTTAAGGGATGGTGAATCTGAATGCAGGCAATTAGTAATAAATGTTTAGTTTCTGCAACATATCGGTTTTATTTCACTCCACACCATTCTAGATTATGGTCTGTGGTTTTAGCCCCTAGGAAGATGCACCACCTGGACTGGGGCACCCCAGGTGGGCTATCCTGGTGCTCTGCCCAGTCCTCCACCTGCAAGTCATATATGCATGTGCAAAGAACTAGCATTTCCCCATTGGCATGTTCCAGAAACATACAAAAAACAAATTTCCATACATCACGTAGGTTTACGAGTACTTTGGCAGGGGCAATGCAGGAACTGTTGAAACAAGTAGCCCAAAGGAGGGCTTGTTCCTTCCCCCAGCTATACCACCTTCTTTCTTTCCAATCCTGTGGGACAGCATACTTATGTCCCACCCTCAGATACATAGCTGGCAGGCTCTGGGGCTTTCCATTTTTGTCCGTCCACTATCTCTAACTGCTTTATCCTGGCCAAGGATGTGGCAGTTCGGAGCGAATCCATAATCTCTGGGCAATAGGCTATGAAACTACAGCTTGGGTGGGTGGACAGTCTATCACATGGTGCTTTCTATTTCAAAATGCTAAAAGGAAGAAAAGACATGACAACCATCCTCTCAACGTGGCTGACAACCAGCACTTTCAGGCAGCACTGACTCCAGATCAGCAGCAGAAAGAGACGTCAACTATCACTATGATCCAGTGTTACTGTTAGTGTTCTCTTGTAGCGTCGAGACTAGCTAGTTAAGGACACCAAATGGGATTTTAGATGACAAACAGCACTCCTGGGGCAGTAGTCAGCATTCAGGCTTTGTTGTCATGAGAGATTACACACACAGGCTCTGGGGAACATGAGGAACATTGACAGGCCTTTTCCCAACTCTCTGTTAGGTAATCGGTGTCAAAGTCACAACTTACTTTGCTGACAGGAACTGTACCCAGTTCTTTTGTTCTGTTCTGTCCTGCCAGCTCTCAGAAACAAGCTCTCAACTTAAATTGCGCTCCTCTGCAGTGGAGACTGGGTGACAATAGTGTGTGTGCAAGTAGCAGACGAACAAGGTGGCTAAGAATAGTTCTGCCGAATCAAGGTGTCACAAAAGGACTGTTTGCATGATTTTGCTCAAGAGGAGTAGGTGTATGAAATCCATGGTATCAATAGCCTGCAAGACCAATGCAATTTCAATGAAATTTAGAATACATGTGCACTAGTTGTGTTTGCATACAGCCAGTTAGAAACAAAAGTAGACAGTGGTCAGGTCTGTGACCTATAGGTAGATAATACGTGCAATATTTTATGTGCAGGACTGTTCTCAATCTTTTAACATATCAAATAAATTATAATAGTGCAGGGTTAGCAGAGACAAATCTGAGAATATGACAAATAATCCTTTATGTTTCAGGCATGATCCACAAAAACTTGATGCTTTTATTATGGACAAGGCTCTGTTGGACTATGAGGTTTCAATAGATGCTGACTGCAAGATGCTCACGGTGGGAAAGCCATTTGCAATTGAAGGCAAGTAAAGTAGACGGGTGTATAGGACACATAACCCTTTCTCCTCGGTGTTGATACAGCTCTGTAACTGCGCTGAGATTTAGGAACGCCACATTAATGCGGATAAATTGGGAGCAGTTGTTATTAGACAGTGACAAAGTGTTTACATTTTTGTTCCCAACTAGGGGCAAGAAACCAATGTCATAGGGTTTCTTTTTTACCCAAAGTAACCTTTCGCAAACATAGCTGGGGCTGTCTACAGTAATTGCTGAGCCCGTCTACAATATCTGTTGCTCGTACATCTAGCTAAAGACTCAGTTAAGTAAGTACTTGTGACAGATGTCTGAACACTTTGACCGGCATCACAATGGCTTTTCCCTGCAGGCTATGGCATTGGTCTGCCCCAGAACTCAGCCCTCACTTCCAATGTCTCCGAACTGATCAGCCAGTACAAGTCTGACGGCTTCATGGACATGCTACACGACAAGTGGTACAAAGTGGTACCCTGCGGCAAACGAAGTTTCGCTGTCACTGAGGTACCAGCCCTCTGTTTTCCATTGTTTCCCATTTCTAAAAAGGCATTGAATGAAGTTTTTTATTACTTTGCATTTTGTTTATTGTCCCAGTTTTATGTAAATAACTCTACTATATAAAGAGTGCTCAGTAAATTACATCAAACAACAATATACTGTATCATAGGAAAGGCAGCATTCTTGAGCTACTTTTTTTTATGTTACTGTGAACTACACAGCTCAGGCGTGGGTTGTGATCACATCTAAATGACTTCCTTTTCCACTCTCCTCAGACTCTGCAGATGGGCATCAAACACTTCTCAGGGCTATTTGTGATGCTATGTGCAGGTGTTGCCTTGTCACTCCTCACCACTGTCGCCGAGCACATCGTGTACCACTTCTTGATCCCAAGGATGCGAACCAAACCTAGGTTCAAGTATTGGTTGCACACTAGCCAGGTATAAGCTGCGTGAGCCATCTTGAATGGTTGAATGCATGACTGAGTAACACCCTGGATTTTACAGTTACTGTGGATGCCAAGGTGAATTAAAAACATAAAATTAAAAAGTTAAACACTAATGTCACAAAGGCATGTTATTTTATTTAAATGAAATTCAAGAAAAAAAATTATTTCCTTATAACTACCTTGAACAGAATTTTGTTCAAGAAAATGAAAAACTGTTTTGTTTGCAGAGATTACATCGTGCTTTAAATTCAACATTCACTGAGGAAAAATTACAGACGGTGACTAAACCAGAGAAGAGGTAATGTTTTTCTTAATGTCACTAAAGCAAGGGCTTATCATACGTAGCTTTGGGAAATTATTAGGCATCCAGATAATAAAGCAAAACATTCATAAACAAAAATATTATGTTCTGTTAAAATTGTTTTTTCAGACTACACTTTTTGATAACCTGGCAAGGTAAAGAATGACACTGAGTGTTCCCAAACATCTTCTGTAACCTTTGACGGTGTAAATTCCGTCAACTCCTCGCATTCAGTGTGATCATATGCTGCCTGCTGTGTTCGCCTCAAACATAAATCTAATTGGATTTTTCTCCAGAAACATGACTGTCTGATGTGGACTGTCTCAAAGATGTAGCTAACAGGACCTTTGCAATCTTTCACCAGAGTGCTGGCAAATAAGTGGCCATAATGATAGGTAGTATTCTTCAGTTAACCACGGGGAGATTTAAGTCAAATAAATAGTGGTCTGACCTGAGGCTTTGATCCTCTGGGTTTCACATGCACGTTGTTGTCACTGCTGCATATCAGTTCAATTCTGTATATGTAGACAAAGCTACTTCAGGGCTCTCTGTTGATATTCCTAGTAGGATCCCTGCCTGAAATTGGCCACTGTTCACCAGTACAGAGTTCCAGCACTTTTACATTTTATTTTTTTTCACTACTGTGACTTTTTGTTGTGAATTTCTCGAGTCCCGGTGCTGTATACTGCCCCTCTGCCAACCAGTTTCTTTGGCTGGGCTGCTCTTCCAGCAAAAGATTACTGTAATACATGAAGATAATTCATAAAAGCCATCAAAGTACAGTTCACCCGCTACCCTGGGTGCACCAGTCAGGTCACACGGTGCTTTTCTAATTTTTGTTTGAAATTTGTGTCCCCTTTATTAAAGAAATATCGTGAACATTTCTCCTAGCATCTTTTATTCAGTTTAGAAAATAAAAATTTTAATCCCGCTGCTGACCGATACGCATGCCAAAAAGCCAATAGGGGATTACTTGTACTTATTGTTTTCACCTCAAGTACCTCATCCTAGAAACTAGGAAGATAACAAGGTGAAGGTTTTGCACTGTGTGCTGCACACACCTACATATATATACCATAGCTGGACATATACCCAGAAGGTTGTGGGCTGAGTCTCTTTTCTGCATCTTTCCTCATTTCTGCATCTTGTTCAGATCCTTTGCTTATCTGAAGTCTCTTTACATCAATACCTACTTATCACGCTGTGTTAAATATCCCATTTCATTCTAAACTGTCTTGTGGATAGTTGTCTGTCAGATGAATAAAAAATGAACAATCTATAATGTTCAGTCCTGGTGATAGAATTAGAATTGTGAAGTATGTAAGGTTCTCTAAGATCGGCTGTGAATGTTTGCATGGACTCATTGATGATGCGATGAGAGGTATGTTGCTGCATATCTTACAAGTACCTAGTGTTAGGGTAAGTTAGCAAAGGCTCAACTTTGTGCATGAATTTTTCTCATATTTTGATTGGGAAAAAAAAACTTAAGGAAGAATTTTTTAATATCTTTGGCTTTTAACAGGCAAAATAAGAGACAGCTTTTCTCCAGAGTCTTGAAAATAACACTTCTGTAGTTTGTGAAATTTTGACACTGAACACACAATGGGTTGTGCTTGAGTTGTTTCACTGAAACTCCCTACTCATTAGAAAAGTATGCATATCGAATATAATCAGTTAAACACATAAAAAGGAAAGTTACATTTCAAATATCAGCTAGATCTAAAACACAGCATATGTCTAGGTAACAGCTGTCAGTATAGTAGGGTATAAGTAAACTGTATGAATAATGCCTTAAGATTCACCTTTTAATCAAGAACTGCATATACAGCCATACTGGTACACTGAGGGGATGTTTGGGCTCTGTAAGAAAGGGGTGCATCGAGCTCTGCGGGGCAGCATGTTGCTTAGTTGCTGGGGCTGATGCCTTGCATCTGGAGGTTCAAATCCATTCCTGCTGTAGTACCATTAGCTAAGGCACATACCCTGGAACGATACAGTAAAAATTACCTAGCTCAATTAAAAGGCATAAGTAGGAGTAATTTAATATGCAAACCTGACATTGTAAGTTCGAGAAAGATGTCAGATAAGTAAACATTATATACACGTATGAAATAATAAATGTAACATTTAAACATGTATCACCAATGTACGTTGTTTACAGTTCAACTGCAAATAATTGTAATACAGAACTGGTTGTTCACTCTTAAGCTGCAATGTAGGGAATAATCAGCAAGCTCGGTGGAAGACATCGGTGACCTCCAAATGTAACCGCCGAAAGCTTCCGCTGAAAGGGAGCCATCAGAATGACCTGGAGTACATGGAGTGTAAGGATCCACCACTCCCCCAGGCTAAGCGAGAGCTCCCTCTACAGGCCACCTCCAATGGCAAGACAGACTTGTTGGGTTTGGCTAAAAACCCCATCGTTCAAGAACTCTCGGACCTTGAGGCCCAGATCCGCATTATCAAGCAGGAGCTGCAGCGGGCTATTAAGAAGAAAGAGGAACTGGAGCAGTATCAACAGATCACAACCACTGAATCCTAGGGTCATCGTCCAGCTTGTATCATGCTGAAAAAAAAGAACTTCTGGGCAGACACAGACCCCTTTGCTGGCCTCCTGTGGCACAGCCAAGTGAACACTGGTCAGTTCTGCTTTCTGCAGGACCTTGGAGGCTTCAACACATTGAACATTTTATTTTTTTTTCAGAAATCCAACTGCAAAAAACTGTATTTTTGGATAGATGATTTGAAAAATTCTGATTCAAATTATAACGGGATTATTTTAAGTGACTGGTCTGTATTTGAAAAAATTGAGTTTCTGCAGATAACAGCACAGGAATTTTTGTCCCCCCCATTTCAATGCATCTGGTAAATGTCAGGAACACACCGGAAAAGCTATAGCTCCGTGCTGATGCAAAAAACCAGAAATCATTCTATAATGTATGAATCCAGGTGTTGCCCCTCTGAGCTGTCCCTGGAGGACTGTCCTGTTATTTTTTAAATTACCCAAACAGAGGGAATACTCCCCTCACCCTTATAAGTTAATGTTTGGATTCATAAAAAGCCAGCATCTGTTGCCTGCCCTCATCACACCCCTGCACACCACCATTTCTATGTGTTGCTTGTCACAAAACACCATTCACATGTGCCAACATTCCCAGAGTTGTTGACGAAAGGCTCTAACCAGCACTGGCTTGTATTTACAACAGGTCACCTTGGCAGGAGGCCAGCGGAGAGGGATCTGCCACCACATCAATGTCACAACACTGTGTCAGTGAGCATTTTATTGTAAGCTGTAGCCCACCTACCTGGCACTGTGTTCCAGCCCCCCCAAAAGTAACAACAGGTCCTTAATGTTTTCCAGCCATTTGGCTTAGTCTTTCATCAGACCTTCTTTGAATCGATGAGCGATTGTCCCTGATGCGGGTCACAGAGTCTCCTCTCCTTTGTACAAGCAGTTATGATTCAGTTCAGGCAAATGCTCCTTATATATATTCAGAATATGCTTTCCACCTCATGGTTCACCCTGACATTATTTTTAGTCAGATTCCCAAATGCTTTTGGTTTATACATGAATAGCAGTTGTGCAAGCACAATTGCTTATGTTTCCTTGTTTAACACCTCTGTTTAAACATTACTATCCCCTATTCCTCAGTCTGAGCATTCAAAATTCAGTATTACTGGACTGTCCACAATAAATGTTTGATGTTTACACGCTGATGGTTGGGGAATTGAAATTGTGCTGTTTTGTTTTTAAACACAATTCCATGTTCACACATGAAGAAAAAGGAAAAAAAACTCTTCCAGTCACAATCCAAAAACACTCTAGACTTCTATGTAGCAGTATGGAAGTTTTGCTGTCTCCTCAGGTGTTGGCTGAAAGGTGTGTTCCCACCATCTGAAAAGCACAGAAATCTATTTTTTCAGAATCGAATCACACAACAGCAGTGGCTGGTATCTGTTAGATAGCTTGCAAGGCCATGTCTGAACTGTGCTGTAAGCAAGGCAAACCACGTCCAGATGAAAAGACTTTTATGGCACTCCGGTTTAGGGGGGAGCACCACTATGCACATTTTCATGTACATGAAACACACAGGTCAACAGATGTTGTTTACAAGACTACAGAGCCACAAATAGTATATTTATGCTCATCAGAAATACCTGGGAATCCCTACAGGCATTTAACATACTTAAGGGAACAAACGTGCACTAAATATCCATTAGTTTTCTCTGCTTCATCTGGCCACAGCAAGGTATTCATGTTACAGTAGTAGTATGCAAAATTTAGCCTCTTTATTGAGGACTTGCAGCTCTGGGAAAATGTACAGATCTTTCCGCGGTGATATAAACTGCACTGGTCAATGTGTTGGATTATTGTCATTAGGGAATTTTAGGGGGGTTTTAGTCCCAGCATTCTTACACGAAACAGTTGCACTTAACTAAGCAGATAATCGTTTTGTTGGACATGTAAACATTTAAGTGTTTCAAATCCCAAATGAAAAATACAGTGCTACTTTGCCATTTTTATGAAAGTATGCTGTCAATTCATATGTACTAAAGGGGGGGGGGGGGGGTGGACCGTATATAATAAATTAAAGCTGGGCCAAGCATTGAGTGCGAGAAAACATCAGACACGTTTTACAAATTGTCCGGTGATTTCTTTCAGATTCTAATATCGTGCTATGCAATAGTACAAAGTTAGATATCCCCTTTTTTCCAACCACAACAAAGTAATAATGAATGTGAATTGATATGTACAGTAAAAATGCTGAAATTTGGAAAGCAACAATGTGGCTTTGTTTTACAGTTGTTTCATGTTATTTCAATTCATTTTAGAACCTGAATCTTTCACTTTTTTACTTCACTTCTTCAAAAAAAGATTTAGCAACAGATAAAAATTACTGTAAGTGTTTGAAACATGATCTTGACATAGTGTTATAGTTGTTATGTGACATTTTCAGCACCTAAGTTCCAGTCAGTCAGTTCAATGTCTACCTTCTCTGTTTCCAGAAGTAGCATCTGGAACCATTACTGCTGTATGAATCCATACAGGGGCTGCATGCCCCAAAGACAAATTCAGGCCTTCAAGAGGATTACACAACAAGCCACATCAGTTTCTGTCACTGCAGCTAGTGGTGCCCACCAGACACACATCCCAACATGGAACAACCCTGGCTAGAGAGTCAGAGATTCCCCTACAGTTCCCTACAGCAACTGGGACAATACAGCAGTGCATGATGGGAAAGCCACTGCACTCTTGTGCCACAACCATATTAGATTCCGAATTGAAAAAGTAATTATAATACTGCACTTCATTTATATTAGTACGCTGTTTTAGCATTATTTTAACATGATTAATAGGTGAAATATGTAAGAATATATATCACAAATCCCTATTATGCAACACGGTATTCAGGCAATTGTTTAATAAATTAATGGTTTATATAGGAGTGTACACAGGGAAATCGAACTTACTGTGAAACTGGCTTACAATGAGGTCATCTGATCTAAACTCCTTCCCAAGTCAGGGACTACCTGTGTAGTTCAAAATCCCTCGAAAAACTTCCTCAAAGGCCTCATCAAATGGCATTTAGTTGTCTTGTACAGCTGACATTTACACGAAGAGATCACCTGAGAACAGGGTCCACTGTCCTACGCACAAGGCAATATCTGGTACACTCTTGTTTCAAAATGATCCTAACTATGGCGCTCTTATGGCAATGACACTGCATTGTCAAGAGAAGCCACTGAAAAATATGCACAACTGCCCTTTTGCATTTTGGGGCGTTAAGTAATCTGCCAGAAAGACTGGCAAAGGGAAGGTGGTCAGCTACAGATATTAGTGAGAAGGCAGCTTCAACAGTACTCAATTTCACCCACTTTGCTTTAGCTGCCTTCAGCGACACTGTGAACTCCCTCAACATTAACATTATCCCTAATCTCATTTGGTCAATGAACAGACACCCATTCTTCTGGGAGGCACAGGTACAGGTGTGATTGTTTTATTCACTGTGAAAATCTCACAGTGATTGGAGAGCAACCCCTATTGCATAGCACAGTACAGTGTTGTCACAGCAACTCATCTTAAACCAGCTTCAAGAGATTGTTTTTTGAGACTACTGTGCTATCTGTGAAGAGTCCTTAGAATGCATCAACCCCACCATCAGGCTGCAAATACAGCTGTACATTTACAAGTACATGTTTTACCTCTTGATTTCATACCCCAGAGTTTAGGGGACCTGCATAGAGCGGACTTCGTAAACTAGTGCTGCTTATGTTGGTGATGATGGTGGTAATGACAATGACAACAGACCGATGGAGGTCATCTGAAAATAAAGTAGTGTTTACGCATCAAGACAGTTACACCAATGAAGCTAAATAAACTTTTGTGAGCCTTTTACGTTAAACCCACATTTTTGTTTGCCTATCCAGTGAACTTTCACATAGCAGACAAACAATGTGGAGCATTGAGCATCAAGAGGTGCAATCATGCACCTCCTACAACTGACTTAGCAAACAAAAAAAACACAATTTAATTGAACTACAGACTATTTATTTTGTGGACAAATGTAAAAATCAAGAGAAAAATATATAGCATTTCAGAGGAAATGCAAATTTTAAGAAAACAATATACAAATAGAGTTTCTTTTACTATACAAACAGTTTTCTTTACCTTCATGCAAAAGGGAATGTAAGAAACAAACAACATGAATAAAACAAATCACAATATTAAACTTGTGCTAAACATAATGCCAAAATGTTACGGAAGAATTGCAGGCAAAAAAATAAGCTAAAAATACAAGTTTTGTACAGAGATGACCAAAAGGGGGAAAATCAGGCATACAAAACTCTCAAAGATTTACAGAAACCCGAATAAAAGTTTGCTTTTACAAATGCCACATAACAACATCAATATTTCAATACCTTTTTCATATATATATTTATATATATATATTTACTTTATTGTGTAAAACATGAGAAGGAATGCATAAGTCCTGACCATGTAATAATTCAAAGCTGACATAGTTGGGGTAAACTACAGCACTTTCTTATACAAAATGTACAAAAAAACATTGCCTTCTACCTAGATACAACATAATACTGTTCTTTTGAACATATGACACAGTACAAAACCTTCCTGTCTAGAGGTGTTGAGGTGATGCAAAGGTGACCCGATGCTGACCCCTTAGTCATGTGACTTCTGTCATTGATGCCGAATGGTTCTGCAAGGCAGACAGATCCATTAATGTTCTACTCAGTAGCACACGAAAATACATTCCAAGTCAAAGTAAAGTCCTCCAGCCGGCCAAGGTACAATGTAATAGTAACAGTTGTTGGTATGGCTTCTTTCATCGTGACAGGACACTATGATGATAAGGTCTGGTATTACTGCATACTCATAAAAGGATATTACATTTGGTGTCTATATAGGTCCCATTAATCATTTTGTCACACAAAAATTTTCTCATTTACAGAGCTATTTGTATACCGTTGTTCTCAGTTATTTACACACACACACACACACACACACACAAAATTTGGCAAAAACAGCTCACATTCTCGGGGACAGAGCAACTTGTTTTTTGTGTTGAGCTTCATCTACCACAAACCTTTCATAGTGAGAACTACTGGAATATGGGCCATATGTGTGGGCCAAGTTAATAGTTATTGTCTGGGTCAGCATGTTTCAGCCAGCAACTCCTGCCTTACAGAAGCAGTACTGGAATACATAGCTGGGGCTATTTATTCTGAAGCATTACCTGTGCGCTCAGTGTCTCCAGGGGGCTCTCCACCCGTGGGAAGGTCATGAGGGGCAGTCCTCGGTATTCCTCTGTTTTCTGTTTGGCAGGTGCTGAATGGACACCCTTGAAGTTGTGGACCACACAAATACCCTGCACAGCAATTGGCCTACGATTACACAGGACCACCAACCCTGTCCACAGTACTGTCTAAGCACTCAGACCCTGGACCAAAGGAGCTTGGCTCAAGCCCTGACAGGAAGAAAACTTATCCTTAATTATTTAAAAATATGCAATTTTATAAATAAAATATAAAAATAAGATAAAGATAAAAGAGAGTGCTGGACATCTGGATAATGCATTGAAAGTAGCTGCAAAATTCTGAGGACACAGTACAGGACTCAGTATTAACTGAATAATGCCTCAGATAAAAACCATGTCACAATATATTTGTTTTGCATTAAGACCGTCTATAATCAGTGCTCAGGCTACTACTTACAACTGTTAATCCATGTGTTACAGCAGTAACTCACTTTAACGGAATGACGGAAAAAAAAGACTGATCTGACACACTCCAAAGTCATATAAAACTGTCCACCACACTGATAGTGAGATTATGTACAGAGCAACCTAATGCAATTCATTCTTTTCAAGGTCTATTATTATTATTGTTGTTGTTGTTGTTGTATGTAAGCCTTTCTGTTATTGCATCATGGTGATGGATTTAAACTGCAAATTGCAACTCTGTATGAAAGCCTCCTTACCAAAAAGAGGGCAACTAAGCTTCCTAGGATGAAGCCAGCGATGACATCTGAGCAGTGGTTTCGATACTCAGAAACCCGGTTGAGGCCCGTGAGGAAGGCAGCGCACAGGGTACCGAGGCAAAGGACTGGCTTGGCCAGCCGGCTGCTCTTAGTCTTTATAGTGCTGGTGATGTACATCTGGGGTAACATATATTGTAGGAAACATCACTGAAAAAAACAAGCCCTACCAGTTTACACATCCAGAACACACTGCTGAACGCTGGCATCTTTCACACTTCATGACAATATTAACCAGAAGACACATGTAAGACATGAGAATCCAAGACATATGAAAGTAAACGAACACATGCATTCAGCATTGACGGAGTAGGATTTCAGATTTTTTTTATGGTTCTTAAATAAATTCATTTACTGTGTGGTCTGTGTCTAGCAATCCATGCCCTACTCCACATCCACATCTATCACTGTCACACCTACTGCTACCCTTCAGTGTCCAGCTGATGGGTACTACTCCCTATGTAGGCTTCTATTTCCCCACTGCGGTAACCTCATTGTGTCCTGATCTCCTATGTCCACAATGGGTTGGGGAGGGTGCACTCACGGTCACGTAGACAGCTGAGTACACGCTGAGTGAGGCATCCTTGGATGGGAAGGACCTCCTGGCATGTTCCACTACCATTTGGTCCCCTGTGCAGATGTTGCCATTGGCGACAAACTGGTGGCTGAAACGGCACTCCGTCCCTGTGTAGTTGGGCTTGCAGACGTTCAGGAAGTAAGGTGACAGGTTGCCCGTCACAATCTGGCCAACATTGGCAAAGATGTCTGTGGCAAACAGGCCGAAAGCAAAAATGCCTACCAAACAGGGAAAGAAAACCACCAGTATTGTACCCAAAAATACCCAAAAGGTATTCATTAAACTAACACAGCGCAAACCCAGCAGAAAAACTTAAAATGCCACCCGGTTTTATTAAGCATGTAAACATTGCATTTGGCTTCAAATGATATACATTCATGTTTAAATTACTCTCACTGAATGCATTGGCATCACATGTATTAAATGTCAAAATGCATTTTGCCTCATACCATGTCATGTAATTATTTGCAAGACCTATGTTCCTTCACATGAACAACAGCACTAGCAGTTATGCACATCAAAACCTGACTGGTCCCTTTCCATAACTTCGAAATAAATGATAAGTCAATTCATTCAACTTAACTGCCTGGAAAATTACCTTAGCTGCACACCTTGGTAAACCAGTTCTTTGCATATCTCATTTGGGCGAGAGCCCTCAGTGAACATGGAGCTCAGCACATTTGATGCCTTTGTAAGGCAGAGAAGACAAGGACAAAGGAAATATCTGTGGTCACTGGTGGATGAAGATCACTGAGCTCTGGCTTGGAGACTCTTTAAGGCACGCTGGATTCAATGATCCATGCTCTGCTGAATTATTTATCAGACTGCAGAGCATGTGATTAAAGTAGATGTTTTCTTAACTGATAATCTCAGCACTGACACTGATACCTACTGTCTAAATCCCGCTCTTCCACTACCCTTCCCCTAGGATAATCCATTGTTAGGGTACAGCCTTTTAAAAAAAAAAAAAAAAAAAAAAAATTAATCCTTAGCTTAGTTAAGCCTTAGATAAAAGTGACAGGTCCCCCACTTTTCTGTATCCCGGAAGCTGATGAAGAGTACAGGACCTGGCAAGCATAAAGCAGGAAGATTTACAGAAATGAAAAGAAATCAGTATTTTTATTTAATTAGTCAGGTGGAGCACTTCCTGTCGGTACCTGTTTTAGTCCTACAACTCCAGGAAGTTTTCTGTCTAAGCTGATTTAGTCCTTCATCCATTTTCCACCAACAGCTCACCAAGGCACTTATCACTTAAGGAGCACACAGTGAACTCATTCCTTCAATAAATATCTCATCCCGCATCGCAAACCATCAGTGCTGATCCAGTCCTGCTAATTAATGGCAGCGTCCAAAGCAGAGTTTAAGGTTGCAGACCCACAGCCCGCTTTGTTCACCAGTGCTCTGTATACTGTACATTCAACTCTGGATATGAGTTCATTTGATCTGATCACGGGGATGGGTGGATATCAGAACTAGGTGACTGCACATAAAGAAAACTGAGGATGCAGAGGTGACCCAGGGATGTCACATGAAAAGCCCTGGTCAACAGAGCACAGCCCATCCCTAGTGCGCACCCAAACACTGGAGGCAAAATCAATGTCACGAATTTATTTCCTTGGTTTGAGCTGGTGGCAGTGAAATAGGATATATCCTGGGTGTGTTTTAAGCAGGGGTTTTGAGGGTCTTGTCCTGTGAGGATTACTATTTAAACTAAGCTGCTTTTTAGAAAATGCTTAAAATACTAAACTGCAAAGGCTAAGCTTTGACTAAAATAAATAAAAGTATTGTAAGACAAATTCAGGAATAATAACAATGTGATATTCAGTAGAAACCCAGTGTGTGAAAAAACAGTTGATATTTGGTATCCAGCCCCAGGACGTGTAATTTTTTAAAATATATGTTTTAGTTGCCCATCTAACTAGAATGCATGTGCATTAATAATCTGTGCTTCAAATTCCTTATGAGAAATGTTGTCAAATCTAAGATCCATTATATTCTATTTCTATGATGGGATGATATGCTCTAAAGATGCATAAAAATGCAAATTGAGGTGTCAATCAAATCACACATTGAGTTTTGATATCCGGATGGCAGAGAATGCCAATAATGACCTTGCTGAGGTTAATGGAAGAGCAGGGGATGAATGAAATGAGTTGCTCAATCTACACTCCTGACTCTGGAGCTGACCTGAAGAACACCCACAGCATATGGACAATAAACATAAGTTACAGTGCCACCCACTGTTCCTACAGTCTGTCATTTAAAATATAAATTCCATACAACAATATACCCTAAGAGTCATAGTTTTCATAGTTACAATCAGTTTCGTGCCAACATACACAAAGGCGACAAGCTCTTGGCTGTGAAAAACAGAGTCTTAATGAAGAAGACAGTGCAGGCTGTGAACTAAAAGACAACATGTCCTCAAGCTGTATGTCCCAGTCACAGTCCATGAAATCTTCAGAGGTGATTTTTGTATTACCAACGTGTAGCTGCACCTGGAGGGAACTCCCTGACCTCCATCTAAAACTTACCGATGAACCTGATGAGCCTGCGTATAAGAGGGTTCAGGTAACAACACTCTCCAGTGACAATCATCTTCTCCTGGGCAACGAGGGCCTCCCGTGTGGACCTCACCATGTACATGGAGATCTCCCCAATGAAGATCTGGCAATAAACAGAAGTGTTAGAGTGCTTTTCTCTTTAAACTAAGAAATAAAAAACTTTATCAAATTAAGCTCCATATTTATGTAGGTGATTGACAGTAAATGCCTTCATAGTGTTGGTCAGTTTAAAGACCGGCTTTTTTCTTGAGAGACATGAGAGCAATCCCTAAAGAGGAGGGACGCACCTCCTAGTGAGCTGCATTGCATGCTGACAAAAAAAGGGAGGTGCAAAATGATTAAAACAGCCAAAGAGGTTTTCAAGCCTACCCTTATAACCAAAGCCTTTAACACGTCACATAATTATTCAGTATTTGCTAAGATTACAAAAGTCATTCAGTTTAACATAAAGACCAATTGTTTAATATTCCAATATTAAAAATTCAATTGTTTTCAAACCTGAGAAACCATTTAATAATTAATTGCTGTCTTTCGGTCTAAGGGTAGTTTAACAACACTACTGTGCCTCAAAGGACCCTCCTTGACATGGACGTGGCAGGTGAGTGAGTACTACACTTTGGCGAGACCCATTCGATTGATCACTCAATTCAATTCAATAATTTATTAATTAATATTGATTAATTACAATGACATCTATTTACACAGCTGTGTCTTTTTTACTCTAGTAATTTAGAATAAGTACCTTTCTCAAGATTACTACAGCAGGATTCAAATGGGGAAGATGTTGCGAGTAGCACTGCCCTAAAAAGTGGTCATATTTCAGGACAAAGGGTGATGAAAATTATGTATACACAAAAGAATTACACAACCATGTGAACTTAAGCATAACACAACATCAGTTTAAATGGGTGTGTGTATGTTGATGTCTCTGGGTTCTGACATATCACTAAACAAGAGAAACACACCTGTCAAACTGATCAGTATGCCGAAGGAGACACTTTGTGCCATGCATTAAGTAAAAATGTACTACGAGATAACAAATATCACAGTGTTAAAAGCCAAATACACTTGAAGCCTTGGGAACCTTTCTGATTTACTTTAACTGCTGTTTGCCTGTGAAAACACGTGTCAAATATAATGATGAAATGTCTGGCAGTTTATGTTCAGCACAAATCCAACTGCAGTGTTTTATATTGCATATTATAAAAATCCCTTTCATGATCCATATGTTTAGAAAACACCATTCTTGGCATGACCCATGAGTGTTTTTAGAATACAGACTGTTATGTTTTAATGAGTTTTAGGGAGCATCAGGATTAATAACAGGCAAAAGATGGCTGAAAACTGTGAATGATCTGATTTTTCTTTCATGTAGTCACAGTGCACTCTAGTGGTTATGACCATAAGTAGAATGATAATTCAACATGGTTTCAGTTCATCTTGCATGTCTGCAGGGGTACTGAGAGATCCATCTAATCACATACAATATGCATGTTACCTTGAGAAAAAAGTTATCATTACTAACCTTTATTTAGCTGACACATTTGTCCAAGGTGACATGCAATGTTTGTACAATAACAAGCTACTCAGTTAATGCACCCATTAATATAGCAGACTATACTTACTGTAGTATTTCACAAGGTTTACGTTATAAGTGGGATTCAAACCAATAGCCTTCACATCGGAAAGCAACCGTCCAAATCAGGACACTGTCTGCCAATATATGAGCAACTAACTAGGTGACTAACAAATAAAATAACTGAAAATATAATAAAAATTTTAAAACATATGTCCTTTCACAGTGAGGCTAGTAACAGAAGCAGGAAGAGATGATGTACTTACAACAGCAGTGGGCACTGCAGCCACCACACAGTAAAGGATAAGAGGAGGTACAAAGCTGTCCTCCTCCAGACCAGGGTAGGGCTTCAGCAGGTCAGCATCGTTGCAGAAGAAGCCCTGAATGTGAACTGAGAAGGTGTCCGTGCACTCCAGGTAGTAGGCCAGCAGCACTGTCCCTGCCATGATGACCAGCTGCAGGGATGGCAAAAGCCACAAGGGGGTATCAGCAACACACACCTTACACCTTACACCTTACTACGTTCTTTTCTTCTCTTAGTGTTTAGCAACTGTGAAAATGTCTGCATTCCAGTACTAGTAAATGGTGTCTTTTCCTTGTTTCTTACACCCTGCACCCTCTGTGACCCAGAAACTGAGAAATGGTCACCATATTAATGATCGTTCCAACACCATAAAAAAACATGATGGTCAAGACACCTATCTTCAATAGTCTCTTCTGGCATGTTATATCAATAAACTGTGCTGCCATGGAGGGGATTTCAAGGAGACAGGATCACCTTATGGATTGATTATTGTTAAATATATATTTTAAAAATCTGTTTACAAGTTTTGTGAATTCTCACAAAACAGGCTCTTAATTAAAACTGGAAAATAATGTGTTTCTGAGTCACAAAAGATTGCCTTTCTTCCAAAATATGCAAAATTCTTGCTATATCTTTAAAGCACAAAGAAAATCTATTTAAAAGTCCAAAATGTCAGACCTACCCCCAAAAACCCACGTTTTAAATTGCTTATACACAGTACTTTTGCATGTTCTTTCTTCCATTTTCCTTTGCCTTTTCAGCTTCTTTTAGACTTTAAAAAACTTTTTTGCTTTAGGACCCATTGTTACAATGATAGCATATAGATTATGTTAAAAAAATAATTTATCAAGCACTACAATAGAATGAAAATGGGAAGAAGCAGCCATGTCCTATGTGTGTGTGGGGGGGGGGGAGGGGGGTGCTGGCCTTGCGTGGTCTTTGATATTACGAAATCTTGGATTTGAATGTATATTTCTTTTCTCACTAGATACATTTTGTAAGTGTGAGATGAAAATAAAAGCATTTGTTATGCAAGGCTGGCTTGTTATACGGACATTGTTCCAGGTCACATACTTGCTGTCATAAAGGAGATTAAATG
The DNA here is from genome assembly GCA_900497675.1 of Arapaima gigas. NCBI lineage: Eukaryota > Metazoa > Chordata > Actinopteri > Osteoglossiformes > Osteoglossidae > Arapaima > Arapaima gigas. The sequence continues at coordinate 466,389 of UFQX01000088.1, read as the reverse complement.
TCGATAATGTATGCTTTTTAATTTATATGTTTCATTTTTACTAGATATCTGATTATTTTTTTTATTTAGCATCTTGTAAAACTGTATACATAGATTTAAAAACAGTGATGTTGATCAATGATCAGTGATGAATATCTGAAGGACAAAGAATAACGTATAAAAAAAGCAAACATTTCAAAATGTACAAAGCAGCATACAAGTTAAGTTGGTAACAATATGCGTCTTCCATTCTTTTCATTGGATTCAGTACTGCCTTTCTGCTCTTTCCACAGCGTGACAACTAACAGTGTGGAATTTCGGGGGAGGTTTAATGACAGAGTGACTCATCCCTTAAGTACCAAAATCTAGCCTTTGTTTCTGAAAACTAACACTTTCCACCTTCTCCTTCTCTTTCCAAAAACTGCACAACATTTGTGAAATAAACAGCTTTTATCATGCTCCAAAAACCACTCTAAGGACTACAGGATAATGAAAATAGCCACGATGCTGAAATGACATAGATTTAGCTACAACATAGATGATGAGTCAAACTGCAGGCTGTATTAAGGCCGGCTCAGTCCTGTGAGTGAGGCTAGATCTTCCAGAGGAAGAAGAATGACTGGACAATGACTCTCATTCTCTACGCACCTCTCACCTCTCACCTCAGTCTCACTGCACCGAAGAACAACACCTAAGATCATTTGTGCCAACAGCCATAGGGCTCTATAATATTTCCTCTCAATATTACAGTGGTATTAAGCTGACAGTACCTTTTTGTTCTTTTTGATCACTCTACCGTCCATCTGATCTATTTATTTTTTACATATATTCCTTGCCAAGTAGAAATTTCATAGGACACTATTCACAAAATTCTGCAGAAACTCTAGCTGATTTATTTATATTTTATATGATAATGATTTTATGAGAAGTACAGGGTTATAGTACAGCACTGAATGTAGTCCACACAGTTACTGATGAATTCTGGGGAAAGGCAGCCATTCAGTGCCACAGCAGGTTTTGAAGTTCAGTCCTAGCCAGTGTGTGAGGAACATGGAGATCATAGACCATTTAGAGCTAAAGACCACAGGATTCAACCTTTATTGTGTTCTAACTGTGCTTGAGGACAGCTTTAAAATATTAAGAACCTTTATAAAATATTTCAAAGGTCAACATCAAACTATGACTGTCCTCATAAAAGAGCAACCGTGTGACATCAATAAATGCATTTTCAATTTCATCTCAAAATTGTCATCTTGGCATTACCTGGACCCCTGCTTATGTGTTTTGCTGTTTTATTATTGGTTGTCGAAGAGCATATAGACACATCATACATTAGTTTTACAGTATATATATACACACACACACAACTCTGCTGAAGAGGGACATTTGGTGAAACTTTGGTGTTTCCCCTTACATGTGCATGCATGTTGCACTGATTCCTCAAAGTTTAACTTTCTATTTGGCACGATGACTTAGGGCAGCATATCTCTGATGCTGAGATACACAGATGGTACCAAAACAAAAATGTGCACTGTGAGTCACTGTGCTGCTATCACCACAAGGGTGCCATAAGACACAAATACCTGAGTGCTATAGCTCAGAGATATGTCACAATACCAATTCAGAGTGGAAACAAACAAAACAAAAAAGGTAAGATAACAACCACTGAGTACGTAGTTTATTATTACCTATTCAACTAAAAACTTGGCCTATGATGAATTCCAGTAGCAGATCTAAGCAAATCAGAGTAGATTTAGCCATTTATACAAAAGGGTATTCTTACTGTAACAATTCAGGGTGCATACCATGATCACATATAGTATAGCAGGAGGAGGGATTCAAATCCAGGACCATCAGATTACTCAACCTTAATCTCTACCCATCCTGCTATCCCATTTGTAGTAAGTTTGTGTACAGAAATGATATTGTAATGGTGCCGTCAAACTCTTGTTAATAGTCCATTTGTGCACACAATTTGCTGATTCTGGTTGCATGTTTGTGTCTAAATGGTTGTTCCTCCCACTTAAGCAAGAGTTCAGCTAAGTGGAATTTGGACAATGTGTTAACAAGGGCCCCACCATGAGATGAGGGTAGGGGTGCGGGGTGGCCTCCATGTGGTTCTGCACATGTAAGTAATGTGTGGTTGGTGTGTTGTTTTACTGCTAAAATTCTTTGTAAAAACATAATTCTCAGAATATACGCACATAGTGAGCTGTGACTTGGATTTCAAAACCTTCATTCGGTAGTATTCCTAGAAGGTGTTGCAATGCACAAATATTACACTGCCCACAAAGAAGAAAAAAAGTTTACGCAGCAGCCTAGTGAAATATCTACCTGACTGCTGCTGTTATCCTCAAGACATCAGCAGTTCACGAGGGTGGATTTCCCCCCTTTAACACTAACTGCTAGTAAACAACAGTGTCTGCTTTTGTACTAAAAGCCAGTCTGCATCCAGATTCCTGGGCACACAAGTAGCTGGACTGAGTTCACATGAGAGCTGGTTCACTGCACACACTCAGCCCATCACTTTGTCTGTCTCTTAGCTATACACCCCAGCAGGCTTGAGAATATATAACCTAACACTAACACACGACCCACTCTGGAACAGCTGATAGCACCTGAGGCTAAAACAACCATCAAAAAATAGTCTGCAGTGTTCATTTATGCTTATACATTTACATTTAACATGAACCCGACAACTGTGACAAATGGAAAAACAGTGAAATTTTTCTTATTCTGAACACATGAATGATACAACTGATTGAGTTGAATGCTACTTGCTGAATCAGCTCTCTTCTGTCTTACAAAAAAAGCAGAATTCAATATTTGGGAAGCCAGTGGCTAGACAGTCCAGTTCTCCTGTAAAGACATCGATCTGAAAGGTTGAAGGAAATGAATCGGGTGAGTCATGGCCAAAGTTCAAAGCTTCCCATTATCAACTTCTGATAAATGTCTGTCTGAAAATGTAACCATTGGATTTTGCTAGGAGGCAAGTTAACAAACAGGAGAAAACTCAGGTTGGAATCCTATCGGGACTCATGACTAGTTCAGCAATAATACGTTTGAGTTCCAAGCCCCACATGGTGAGCCTAACAATCTGCATACAGGACCAGAGCTCTTGCACAGCACAGGCATCACTATCAACAGCCAAACTATTTGAGGGGTTCTGCAGCCTGTCCAGGTCCTTCAAGTGCATGAGGGATCTGCCTTGCTCAGACTCCACCATAGTGGTTCTCTCAGATGCCTCTTCTCACAGTCTTAATCATGCAACTGGGCGACATCAATGGGCAACATTGGTGCTCTGTCAAAGTTCAGTTTCTTTTGTTATGCGAAATTTAAAGAGTTCATTTAAACATATAATATTTTTTCATAATGTTTCTGTACATTTTTTGCAGTTTCTTCCTTTGCTGGAGTCCTCTTCTCTGTCCAAACAACAATGTGCATGCAAGAAGGACCAAATCCAGACAGTTGAATTTATTTCACAACAGCTCAATAATTACTAAGCCACTGCCCTAAAAATTATCTTTCTTAAATAAAGTAAATAAGAAATGATTCCTTCTGAAGTACCATAGGACTACTACATAGAGGGGTGAGTTTAATGACCTTTATTATCAGAAAAACGTGACATGCCAACAAAACTGGCAATACCAACATCTTAAGACATTGGCTCTGGTTGTCTCATTTCTGCCAGCAGTGTCCAGTTTAAACCAGTCTCTGTAACAATCTCAAATGTAAAATGAGATATGACTTTGACAGCAGAGTGGCTCACCAGAAACAGGGCCACTGCAGATCATCCAAAACCAGGCTGTCACTGAGGCCCAACTAATGATTTTTTTGTTTGCTTTCAAGAGTACCTATAGAAAGGTTTTTTGTTTCATCTGTTGAAGTCTGGGTTGAAACGCCCTGTCAGCATAATGTAATCCTGAATTTTCTGTGTTTTAAGGCGTATTTCAGTAGCTGATACAATTATGAAGATCGAGGTTTTTTTTAACTAATTTTATTTGATTTTAAACTGAAGAATAAATGAGGACAATTTCATAAATTAGAACATTAATTTGTGTTATTAATGTTAAATGAGTTACTCTTCATCAAACTGATATTAAACCCATGAAAGGGCCTCTGGATGTAAAAGGAACATGCTGTAATGAAAATGCATTCTATAAATACATCTGTATGTACTAAATAGAGGCCACACTTTATAACGCAAAAACCCCGATAAAACATAATCTCAAAATGTAGGTTCATTTCATTAATAAAATGTGAAACAGCAGACCAGAAGGTTGCAGGTTCATGTCCCCATTGGCCATTTTCACTCCACTTTTTAACCATACCTTTTCCCTGAACAATCAATCATATTTGAAAATAAAGGTATTTTCAATGCAGCTAACTTTCATTGAGACAAAACATACAACATCAAGTTTTAAAAATGCAGAACTGTAAGGTAAAAAGCCATCTGAATACACAACATAAGAAAATATACTAGCAATACCAAATACTAGGAATAGCAGTAAAAACATATAGTAAAGACATAAAAATGTACTTGCAGCATAGAAAGGTCTGATCTTATGCCAGCTATGGAGCCAGGGACAAATGTGAAACTGGAATACATTTATAAAGAGAAGCACTCACAGCACTGCAGATCATTTAAAACACCAGGTTGACTGCTCTTTCAAGACGTGACCACTAGGCGGGAGTATAATCAACTAATATTCTACCACAGACTTTTACTGCTGTTGCTCTGAGTACTGATAGGCACTTGATGTTTTTACTTACCTGGTAAAAACCAAACATGGTGCAGTGAAAATAAAAAAAAAAAAAAAAAAAAAAAAAAAAAAAGGCCTGTATGTAGCAGACATTTTACACAAGGTGTCATGGCTCATAGGATATCCACAATGTGGATTTCACATTCAGCTCCTTAGACTCTGACCTTGCATTTGACCTGAAAATAGACCCACCAAATTTGCTGGCTGGGTCCCCTTAGCAAATGTAAATGACTGCAAGTCTGCATTTGGTCTACCAAGTCAACAGTAAACTCAAACAGAATTGCAAATGGACAAGATTTGTTTTTTATGTATAAGGTCTTTGTGTTTTTTTTTTTTTTTTTTTTAGCAACACCTTCATTTTTCTCTACTCCTTGAAAGGGTGACATTGTAACAACAAAAGAGAAAAACCTTGGCATCTCACTTCTGGAAGAATACAATAGTCACCTTCTCACAAATCCAAACAGCTCTGTAATGAAAACAAACAATGTGTCTGAATGCAGCAGCCTAATTGTGTGGCGCATCTGGAGGGTTTTTACAGCTTTTACAGATTCTCAGCGATGCGAGAGGAAGAAGCAGAATACATGCACGAACCAACATCATGTTTTATTTTGCAAACAAATCCTTCCATATGCCCAGAAACGTGCAAAGAAAATCTTTCGGTAAGAAAAGCCTTTAAAGAAATACTTCAGATGTGTTGAAAATCAGGGACCAAAACAAGAACATCAGACAAGCCCCTGAGACCCAAAAAAAAACTGCAAAATGAAAAATAAGTAAAAGATTAATGGACAGTAAACAGAACCAGAACTTTGTCTAAGGGCAAAACGAAGGCTGAGCTTGTGAACCGAGCCTGGTTCCCAGCAGTGTCAATAAGGTGTGAGTGACAGGACCCTTTTTTCCTGACGTGAAGTCGTCGAAGTTTCAACTAAATTATCAACTTAAGATACCTACTGAATTACTAGAGCAGCAGCTTTCAAAATCACCAGGTGTCTGAAAGAAGCATGTACAGCAAATTCTCAAACTAGCAGACCCTGTTGTAACAGATTTCAGAGTTAGCAGACAAAATTCTACTGTTAATATGTCTGTACTTCCTCATTATTTTGGGTTTCACATGTTGACACTTTGGTGTTCAAAATAAGATTTAAAAAATATCCTTTGTTCTTTGAAAGACATTTTTTATACTGACTTTATTTTACAAACATTTAGAATTAACAGACATTTCCTAAATTCATTCACCCCCTTCCCTCACAAGTATATTCAATGAAGGATATGGTGTAGTGTGTAACTCATCAGCACCACAACCATTCTCTTCCATACAGCTTACATAGTAAACATGCGTTTGGATGTGCAGTCTGGGTTTGGCATAGGGAGTCTTTGTCTATGTTGTAATGACTGTTGTGGCCCATGCCTCAGCCATAGAGGCTTCAGAGCCACTGGCACAACCACTACAGTTAGATGTTATACTCAGATGACACCCTGGAATGCTAGAGATGCCCTGGAAGCCATTAGCAAAATGTAAAAGCAAAAATGAGAAAAGCAGAACAACAACCTTCGAGGTATAAAGGGCAAAGTTCCATGTGAGCCCTGGCATGATGCATCCTGAGACAGGCAGACAAACTGCCATTTATTTTGCTAACAAATATGTTATTATCATCCAAAACTCCAGGACCTCAGTGAGGATGAGTGGGAAAAGACACACACCAAGCCCTCTGCTGTTCGTATAGAGACTTCAGCACCAACATCTGCTACAAGGATGAAACCCCCACTCTGCTGTTAAAATAGCACCTTCTCTGTAAGCTGAAAAAGCATGCAATGTAAACACCTCCTGCAAACACTACCTGGGAGCAGAGTCTTTGTTGTGACAGAAGGACATGATATGTTCCCTCGTACACAACAGAAACAAAAAGACTAAACAGAACATGAGACATGATTGTACAGGTAGTCCACTAACAGGGGGGAAACATTCCAACAGCATCATTGTAAATCGCAAATCCCCTTATACTGTATTTTATAAACCACCAGGATATATGAACAGTTGACATTTTATGAATGGTATGCCGTATAATAGAATCTTGTTACATTTTTCACAAATTTCCTGCATCATTCATGTTAAAATACTAATACAGAACAATAACATAAGCACAATACAGTACTATATTTTTATGCTGCACTATTATTTTCACTTTCATTTCTAAATCTGTTATCTTTTGCTTTTTCTTTTCAGCATCTTCAAGGCATTCAGTTATTTTTGCTTGCTAGCCACTGTAAATAAAAATTTGAAGGGAATCACAAACAAATACATTCATAAATAAAATGCAATCTCTGTTAGACACCCAAACACTGACTCAGTCAATAACAGAGATGGGTGCCTTGTGACAGCAAGGCCAGCCAGTGTCACTGTACAGATGATGATGCCGTCATCATTAGATGGTATGAGTAAATGCTGTAGATTGAAAATAATATACATATTATTTATATTATTACATACATGACATGTTATAATATTGGGGCAGCCACCACAAGTCAAGTTTTAAGCCACAAACAGTATGTCATAAATCAAGGACCATCCGTACCTAAGAGCATTCTAGGTAAACAAAGAAACAGTGTATCCAACACTTGAAGTACTGCTGCTATATTACTATAACAGGCTGCCTGATATGGGACGTAAATGATTATTGCCAAAATCTACTAAATAGGGACCTTTGTCATTAAACAGGATCAAAGTAAAACTAAACAATTCATACTGCAGCAAAAGCTGTTTCCCTCAGTCTGCTGCATTTCTAAAGCACTCTACAAAGTACAGAGAAAACTAAATATTTTTAAAAATTTAAAATACTGCTCAAATAAGCACATTCTCATAAATTTACCAGGATTACAAAACATTTCTGTAAACACTTTCAACCTTCTACATTTTAAAAATATTCAGGGTTTAATGTTAGTTATCATTAAATGAATTACAGATTACATCCATAAGAGCTTAAGACCAAATATGCAGAGATGTCATGCAAAACCCGGAACAGTCTGACATATCCTGCAGGGGGCATTGTGGGTTCACATTGTAACAATACCCTTTGATGTAAAAGAAATCTCCCTTTCATCAGTAAATCAGTCCTGGAGGACATGAAAAAGGGACAGTTTTGAACAGAATGCGTTCATGCACTATTGTCATCACAGCACATTCATCCTGTGCAGATGGATTACCTTAAGGACAGCTTTACTGTCCTATCAGCCCTCTTCGTTCATTATAACACAAATCTCAACAAGCAGGATGGGCACATAGAGCCGCCATTACAAACACAAAGCTCTGCATTATAATCTAAAATGACCAATGAACAAGTACTTCAATAGAGAAAGCACAAAAATGGCACCAAAACACAACCAGAAGACAGTGTTGTCTTAATCAATATACAGGGGCAGCAGGTAACGTAGAAGTTACAGCTGTTGTGTCATATTTGAAGGACCTCACCTTGGACTCAGCTCATGTTGTAGTATCTTTGACAAGTAACTACTGTGAACTAAGTATCATAAATAGTGCAAATTAAGTCATAACTTACTCTGGGAAAAGGTGTACAAATTAAACATAGAAAATCCATCATTTAACTGACAAATTGCCACGGGGGGGAGGGGGGCAATATTGCCAATTGTTCAGTAAATTGAAATATCTGTAAAAGAGTACCAAAAATTTGAAACCAAAAATCTGTTAAAATAACAAATGATATGCTATATTTTTAAACATATTGTGACCTTACCATCCAGTAATTACGAATATACAGGATAAGCTGACAGATATCCTGCGCTTACCCACTTGGGGTGAAGCATAGAGCCCTACCATACCCATCTAACAACCTACCCACCTACTCCCCTCCAAGCCTAACACTCCACCTTGTAAGCTCTTCACCGGGGTCATCAGGTAGGCACCATCCTTCAGCGATGTTTTGCTGACTTAGGCCCACGATACCTCCGGATGGCTCAGCAGTAAGGCCTGGCGTCCCAGACCCACCCCCCTCTAAGCCTGCTAGGTCAAAGGTCCATGTAGACCCCAGTAACTATACTGCCACCCTATCCCCCCTACTCCACCTTCCCCCACTCTAATCCAGACTATTAGGGAGGAGTACTTAAGGACAGAAAAATCAAGTGGGAAAACAACAAGGAAGCATCTGACATATGAACCACAGACTTTTGTCAGTTTAATACAAATCAGTTAAAGCAAGAATTTACTGCAATAATACATTTATTCCCTCGCAGAACACCAACCATTCTCACTTTTCCACATCCTGACAGAATACAAACGCAGATTAAAAAAAGAGCACACATTGGCTAGATGCTAGCAGAACATGAATTCTACTCAGATGCCACATATTCAGTTCCACTTTACAGCACTCAGATGCTGACTATAGGTATGAAATCTTGGACAAGGTTTCTGCTAAATCAAGAACAGCCTGTCTGAATACATAGATGTGGTACTGAGAATTTTCTCTCCCCTGTCAGAAGTGAATGCAGGTAGGTCCCTTGACACTCATACCCCCCAGTTGGGAATCCTTTCCAGAAGATCAAGTACTTTATTCCTCAGATTCTTTCAGTATTGAATCTAAGGCTGTAAAAATCGATCACAGTGATATATAGCCATCATGTTTCAGAGGTGCAAAGCACTGCTTCAGAGCAGATAGTCTGGCATCAGACATAGTCTACTTGAGAGGACCATCAGGAGAATTATAAAAGGCTAAAGACGACAGAGGTGAAGGAAGCTTTATTGTAAAATGAGGGTGACTCATCTGTACAGCACATCCCGCAGTCAGAATCTCATCAGACACTGAAAGACATTTAAAACAGAACAGATACTTGTCACCAGAGACAACATATGCTACTCCAGGGCTTCCTGGTACCAATCTTTGAGTCCTGCTTTATACACATGATGTGGGGGCTTCACCTATTAACTGAGGTAAATATTTAAAACCTAAAAGCTGTACGACAATTGCTTTTGTGAGAGGAAAGGCAGTCAAGATCTTCCTTAAGCTTTGTTTTGTCTGGGATCAAATCAGTGATATAGCTTTGGTTGTGGACCAAATATATCTGTACCTCACGTTAAAAACATGCGATTTGTGAATTTTCAATTACACAAACATTTCAGAGTTTCTTTTTTTTTTTTTTTTAAATGTGTTTTCTTTTATATAATTTCCTTGACATTTTTGCTTAAGAGCAAAAATTAAATTGATTCTATTTTCTACCACTAGTCAGCTGTACAAAACACTCGGGAGGCAGACAGCAGAGTTTAAGTGGGGAGAAGAAAAGGGATCAAAGGATGTGGTTTTCATTACCTTGCAGATCTTCCAGTAGTTTATTCAGCTACTTTCTTTGTGATTATATTAGATATATCCACTAGTTTAAAAACTTTAATTACCCAGCAAATAAATGGGTCGATAATTGGTCTTTTGTGATCAATGAAAAAAATTCTATGAAAATATAAGGAATTGATCCCATCCTCGTAGCCAGTAAAATACAACCTAAATTTTAAGGCGATACGCTTTGTAATACTTTGTGCGACTTACTGTCTTTTCTCTGCGTTTACATAGTTATTCTCTTGTGATGTTTGAAAGGCAGAAGTGACACATGAAAGTACCAGAGGAGAAAAACAAAGTCACTGTCTTGTGTATATAAAGCAAAAACACAGCACAGAGACTAAGACATTTTGGGTACTAAATATATTTGTTGTTATTTCAAAGTAGACTTATACTAGTTTGAGGCAACAATAAAGTTAAGATAATAAAACCTGTGGCCTGTTTATGGTGCATTCTCTCTCACCTGATGTTTCCAAAATAGTGGATTACTGAAACCCTGCATTGTAAGAGCTGCTGATGAAAACAGAATAAATACATCATTTTCTTTTCATTTTAGTTTCATCTGATGCTTTTAGCAGAACTTAACCCATGAAAAAAAGTTGAGCAATAAAGGTATATTATTAAGTCTTTGTTAACTGTGACATAGTGGGGAGACAAACAATTCAGTCCACTCCCATTACCAGACTCAGTGGTGTTTTTTAAGGTGTACAAGTACAAGTAAAGGTGTAATTAAGGAGGTATACACCAGAAAATTACTGGACTTGAATATGACCTTGTACTCTCTCACACACACACACACACACACACACACACACACACACACACACACACACACACACACACGGAACCAAATTAACTCAAGGATATGTGCTTTTATTGTTTTACAAGCACATCCAACAGCACATTGTTAAAGATGATTCAAGAGCAGGTAACAGCATCAAAAAATAATTAATTAGCAGTTTCAGACTAAAAATCTGCATAAATAGTGATCACCTAGGAGCATGTTCAGAATACCAACTCATTGATCTACATGTAAAATGACCATTGCTCTTTTGGAGGCCCAGTTCTACTTCTAGACTCAGTCTCATAGTGAGATTCGTTTACACTTCATACAGACTGTGCTTTTGTTGGCCTGCACCGGCCCCATCTTGTCTTGTGTTTACATGGGTTTCCCACAGGTCCTGGACGTGACACTCAATTGGACTGGTGACATTAAACTGCACTGTGCGCCTTTCTGTTTGTCTTTTTGTGTTTGGGCACCCTGAAATGGTATGCTATCTAGGTTAAACCCCATCCTGCACCTAACACTTTTTGGTTTGGATCTGGCTCTGAACTGCCACAATCCAAGCTGTATAAGGGATTACTGGTGTATAGTGATGCCTATACCAATACAAACATAAAAGCAATGTGTATTAACACAACTACGTGGGACAATGGTGGACTATTAACAGTCCATGATTGGTTGTGCTCACACACTACAATTAAAACCAGGAAACAAATTTGTTAGTAGGCACTTTCACATGAGCCATGTTATTTTTTTTATTTTTTTTTTTTTTATTAACAAACCCTTTTCTTCACATGTGGAATTTTATATTCATACAAACAGACTCAATCTTCCGATGAGATAAGCTTTATAAAATAAATATTTTCCATTAAAACATACTTATTATTCTCACCAGATTTGGAAGTCTATCATAATATTGCCAGACATGTCCAAGTTGCTAATGCACAGACAGGCAGCTCAGAGGCAATTGTGAACAAGCCTTAAAACACTGCAGCCTTTTATCTCGATGAGTGTCAGATGTCTGCTGTTAATGATAAATATTTATAATAGAAGTCAACCCGACACCAACAGGAGCAGAAACGACACACTCAGCACAGGCTAGCAGACAGCTAACAAACAAACAAACAAACAAACATTCCCTCTGTCACAAAAGAAAACTGAGTTGGAATGACCACCAGTCAAAAGAGAAAAATACATATGTTCTCATCACTTGCTCCCACATTTTAATGGAATTTTTCAGGAGTGATCTAAATGACAGTTTGTGTAAATGCAAACATAACTAATAGCACTCTAACTTCCTCTGCAAATTTCCTTGCATAAGGAAAGACAATGGGCACCTGACTGCGTAGGTTTGTGAGCAGAAGAACGTCCTACATAGCTGCTTGCAGCTTTGGAGTTGAATTACACCTTTATTTCTTAATGTGTGCATTAACAACATGTATGACATGTTACACAGCCAACATATACCATCTGTGTTATATTTCTACTTTAACTTATCAACCATGTACTTAAATGTTTTTCCTTAGCTAAGGACATTGAACAAGTATGGTAGAACAATTAATTCCAAACCATTTTCAAGTCTATTTCGTTCTACCTAGACACACAAAATGCAACAGTTGATAGTAGGTTAATGGTTGTAGGATATTCATTCAGTCACAGTATTTTCCTGTAAATGGAGAACATCTTAAACGCAACAGCAATAAAAACGTCAAATCACCCACCTGCGGACTGCAGCCATTCTTCAACATGGCCTGCAAAGACTTTAAAGGGCTTCTGTTCCCCCACTGTACTTTTTTAGGCTCTCAAAACAAGTATATGTGCAGTAAATAATTTATATTAATCTATGAACATCAGCAGCACAGAGGCAGACCAGCACATAAGACCTATGTGTGTAAGACCCTTACGTGAGGAAGCCGATGACAGAGCACTCTAATCTCCATGGAGACAGGATGAAATTAAACATGGACTACTTCAATTTCCATGGAGACAAATAAAAAACAGCACATGACACTACAGATCAGTTTTACCACAGGAAAGATGTAGGAAACAAATGGAGTGAATTACAACTTGATGCATCTTCATTTTTTTTTCTTGACAACTCACCTCCACAAAGATGAAGCAGGGGATTATGGAGTAACTCTGTTGTATGTTGTCTGAAGGCATTCTGTCAGATAGTCTTACCTGACCCATTCAGGATCTAAACAAACACATAAAAAAGATCGATACAATGGGTTAAAAAAAAAAAAAAAAAAACCAACAATTTTGCACCACACCTTTTCAATACATATACAGTTGTATGATATCAGTGGTTTAAGTAGAAAGTAGGAAATTTAATGCATCCCATATGGGTTCCTCCCTCCTTTCCTTGTGCCCAGTGATTCTGGAATAGGCTCTGCACTGCCACAACCCTGATCAGGACATGCATTTAATAAAGATGGACAGATGGATGGATGGATGGATAGAAAAAGAAAAGAATCCACAAAGTTACCAGGGTTTCTGGCAAAACCGTCAACAGTTAGATTGCGTAGGAAATGACAGCTTCCATGGGGTTACAAATCCTGAAATAAACCTCCCCACTGCTAACAGTTCAGAAGGGCATGGCTTTCTCAGGTTAAATGAAGTTCTGAATGCTGCCAGAATCCATATGTCACGTACACCAAGTTGCCAGTTTATTACATACACCTATCTAGTAGCCTAGTCTGCCTGCTTTAGCCGTCAGAACAACATGAGCTGGCATGGATTCTATAAAATGCATTGTGGAAGAATGCTGTACCATGAAGAAATGATTTCATTGTGTAATTGCTGCAAATTGGATGACTGCACAGTCTTGCTGCAAATAACCCTTTTCATTTCATTCCAAAGATGCTCAATAGGGTTGAGATTTGGGGACTGCGCAGGCCAATGGAAGCCATGAAAACTTGCCATCATGTTCCTGGAACCATAGGGTAACGATACATACCTTGTGACATGGTGCATTATCATGTTGAAAGTGTCCGTCTGAAGTTCAGATATATTTTGCCTAATGTGTACCAGGAAAAAAAACATTGCTAACACCATCATTTCCATTCCATCACCTCACATTTATGTTGCTTGCATTCTGATCCTTCCATCAGCATGAGGCAAAAGAAAATCATCCAACCAGGCAACCTTTTTCTACTCCCCAGTGGTCCAGTTTTCTTGCCCCAGTGCCTACTGGAGACATGCTTTCCTGTTCTTCACTGACAGTAGTGACACCTGTCTTTTGCCCATTTTGATAAAGTTCAATAAGTTTTGCATTTTGAGATGACATTCTCCACACCACTGCTGAATTCAGATGTAGTTTGCCTGGTTGTGGCCTGTGAGTTTGAGTGCATGATTCTTGGAATTGTCCTCTGACCCCTCTGATCCACAACTTGTTTTTGTCAACAGGATTTGCTTTTTGCATTATTCTTGGTAACCCTTGAAACATGTGCATGAGAAGTCCAGAACAGTCATTTGGGAGATGCTAGAACCAGCATGCCTAGCATCAACTATTACGCAATGTTCAAAGTCACTAAGGTCACTCGCTTCGGGCGTTCCGCTTAAGTGAACACTAACTAATACTAGAAATGCTGATCTGCCTGATTTATACCATACACTGCAGTCACGTAACGTATGACTTGGAGCTTAAAATTTGTGTGAAGGTGGGGGGGGGGGTGGTGCGTAATAAACCTACCATCTCAGTCTAGACCCCCTGTGTCATAGCCTAACTCTCAATGATTCCAGGATAGGCGGTAAACCGCCTTGACTTTGCTCAGGATAAGTGGTTAACAAAAATGGACGGATAGATATCAGTGCATAATACCTATGCACAATATTTGAAAATTGAGAAGACTCAGTACTGGATATATCATACGTTTAAGTGATATATATTTAATGATGCGTTGTATAATTTACTAATAGAAATCAGAATACGTTTGGATCAAAGGTAGCACTGGGATACGTCTTTTGAAACAAATAAACAGTAATTATTTGCTCAGCAGGAATCTAAAACCTAAAATTTTACACTCAGTCCATTTACACTGCTTACAAAGCAATCCAAGATAAGTGCCTGCTTATAGGTACAAACAGCTATCCAAATTGCAAAAGAATTACTTCAGACACTTGCTCATAAGAATAAGCAATATCAAAATGGGGAGATAAATTTTAAAAAATCAAGTCCCAAACTGACAGCGAAAGATTTAGGTAATATGCATGACTAGCGTCGGAGGAAAAACATATTTGGGGATTGTTAATACTCTATTACTACTAAACTAGCAAAGCTACAGTACCTTTCTACAGTATCTTTTTGTCTCGCAGCCCAACTGCTTGTCATATGAGAAACTTATATCATTCAGCTAATGTCCCCACATTCTAACTGGCTCTTCACATTTATTCTCTGACAGCTCTTCTCAACCAGATTGAGATCAGTCTTCCAGTGTGTGAATCCTATTCACTGGACAACAATGTTTAAGAGACTTGACCTTGGACCAGACAGTTGCCATTTCCAGTCCCTGGAGAAACCCTGTTTATTGCTTCAGTAAAGTGTCCAGGTCCCTGCACTTAAAAATTGCAAGAGGTTTGGACAGAAACACCTGACATCTATAACAATAACTGTCCTTAAACTAACTTTACGTTTCATCAAAAATCCAAACAACTAAATCAGTGTAAAGGAAAAACATGCTGGTAACAGGCTGTTTGCAATGGTCCTTCAGCTCAGTCCAAGCATAAGAGTCACTCTTGAACAGGGAGGCCACTGGTAAAACCTCAGATCAACCAGTGGAATCTATGTTGTGTGATATGATACATAAAATTTTCACTTGTGGTTATCCTAACAACAGCACCAAGATTTCACATAAGCACAGAAAAACACAGATATAGTTACTAAACATGAAACCTTTAAAAATGCAAAAATAAGATATCCTGTGCAAATAAAATATATACAACCAGCATTTACAGCAAGTAAAAAAAAAAAAAAAAAAAAAAAAAAAAAAAAAAAAAAAAAAAAAAAAATTTAAAAAAAAACTAGGCTATATAATTACTTTATTCTGCACTGGAATATTCAAAAGGTTTGGCTATGTCAAGATATTGATTTATTTTTCAGAGAACTAGTCCTCACATAACATAAAATGTGCGATTCAGATTCTGAAAAAATATTCACATTCTGTGGTGACAAGCACAGCTTTAAACATCTCACCCATTTATGTCGGGGCTGCTGCAATGAGGACGATGACGCATTATTAAAATTCCAGAGTAAGCTGGGGGGGGGAGAGAGAAAACCTGTGAGAAACAATGACAACGTGATCTAACCTTCCTGCTGTGGCATCCTGGCTCTCCCTGATCTGCATCTCTTAGTTCCCATGTCAGAAATTTGGCCAGCATTGCTTCCAAGATTGCCCATGAAAAAACAGCAGACAGGCTGCAAAATGGATCCGGCAAACCTCTCCCCAAAAAGCCATCCGCTTGTAAATGAAACCCTGCACACTCCTGACACCAGATCTACGGCAAAGATAAGTTCCATTTGCTGCCCTGGTTTGAAGAACAGTGCTACAACTCATTTGTGACTGGCAGCAGAGCTTCTTGCTCCAGGGCCAACTGCCTGTCCAATTTATCCACGTGCACCCAGAGTGTCCAGAATTCACTTTGACAGGGCTCCCATCTGTGCTAAATGCCCTGTCCATCATCCTAAGGTGTGAAAACCTCTGATATTCGATTTCTCCATCTTTTCATTATTAATAACCTTATCTAACAGGGCCATAGTATAAGGAAGCCAATCCAGGGAGATATGGTGTGAAAGACAATTTATGCCCAAAACAGGATGCAGAGAACACAGCACAGATGAACACTCTGCTCACAGCAATGCCTAGAAACACCATAAATTACAGCCATTTTAGAGTACATGTACTATCATTTGTACAATTGGAGCATTAAAAAGTTAGCAATCAAGCCCTCATTTCCAGTATATGCAATTTTGCTACAGTGCAGCTAAACATTTAATACCAGCAAATAGAAACTACCTATAACAAAGAGCCATAATGCAAAGCCAGACATTTGTCAGCATGAAACCAAGAAATTCAAAGTTCAGATGTCATGTAACTAACTTGTTCCTGCACCATACTGCCTTGCATCATAATACCATGCAGTATAGCAAACTGTAAGGAACATACTTTGCTAGTATTCTTATAGCCTCATGTCTCAAATTTGCTTTGCTTCTAAGCATTTATGTTAATATAAACAGTGAGAAAGTATAGTTGAGTAAAATGGGGCAAAAAATGTAGACAAACTTGTGAAAAAAAATCTAAAACAAGGTAATAACCCTAGAAAAGTGCATACAACAGAAATGAAGTTGGAAGTGATTCAAAAATTTGAAAGAGTTTAGTCTGTTTCCATCTCTGGATCACATTTCTGTCCAGGTCTGATCTCCATACAATTTACTTAGTGGTTAGTGTTCCATGTGTGTATTTTGCTACCCTATCTATTGTGATGCTCCATCTGTGTACTGTACTGCATGATGTTGTGTGACCTAATGCTGTGTGGTATAATGCTACAAGGTGTTTTACACTATTTTAGTGATATTTGGGAAATTTCTATTGAGGTTTTCAAATAGGCAGGGAATACATAATTTTTTTCCCCCATGTAAAATAATGCGAAATAGACTCCAGGTACACAGAATTTTAAACTGCATAGTGTTTTCAGGAACAAATTAAGTGCATAAAATGGGATTTACCTGAACACAAATGCCTGACACACATGGTCATACTGTATTCTGCTACTTTCTTAATGCACAATATACATTGATTAACAGACTAAAAGTTTACCAAAACATCAGACTTATTACTTTGCAATACACATTTTCACCACATAGGATTAATTTGGTGAAAATACAGTCAAAAGGTTGCAGGTTTAAGCAGCAAGAGTCCTACTTATTCAATAAGATATTCAAGTTTACTTGCTTTAAGGAAGCATTGACCTGAATAAATATGTAAAATTATGAGTTGTGAAAGTCTACTGATAGAAAAGGGTGGGCAAAACAAATAAATAAATTATGTAACAGGTAGTCCAATTAAATATGTTCAACATGAAGCTGGTAATTCTCAAATATAATAAATGACTCAACAAAAAAATTAACAGATGCTGCTTCAATTGCTTTGTTTCACATCATAGTAATTAGGATTTCAATAACGCTGTTGCTATGGAAGCGCTCAGCGTAATTTTTCAAATAAATCTGATATCAAATTAGATCAAAAACAGTTGTGTTTTTTCCTTGCTTAGTGTGATTGCTCTTCTGCTTTTTCATCTTGACAGTCAGGCATCCACACTTCAGACTCAAATCCTTGAGAACAGAGTTGTGTCTTACTGCAGAGATTTTAAATTCTCACTAGCAAAAATGTGATTCATTTCACTGAATAGCAATAGCTTCTTTCAATGTCTGTATTCAGAATGCATTTGAGGGCATTGGGTATCTAATCAAAATGCATCCCATATGCCTACAGGTTTGCACATTAAAAAAAAAAAAAATAAAAAAAAGTTCAGGGGCATCCTGATCTGCCTGGACAACTTTTCCCAGGATACTCTTAGAAATGATGGGCAGCTGCCTCCCGGCTGTGCTGATTTACATGCAGCACCTCCTGTGTCAAGAAGCAGTCTTCTGAGAAGCATCACCTTGACATCTGACCTGCTATGGGTCACATCTCCAGCAGGGCCAGCTGCTCCCTTAACACTCCAAGCTCCAGCCAAATAGGACATCATTCAAAGGAACAAGGCATACAGCAACAAAACAAACCAGTCAAAAATGCTATACTAAGTACGAAGGAATCAATTTTCAGATGACAGACTTATCTTAAAACCTGTTAAAGAATGTTTCTAAAGATAGTTACTCCACAAATCTACATTTTTTTCCTACAAAATTAATACATATAAAAAATCTGCAAAATACCACAACAGCTACAACTCATCTTAGTTCCAAGAACATGTATAACCACAATAACGTTCTGAAAGCAGATCTCAGAAAAGTAAAATATATTAAAATATAATGCATTAGAAAGCCACATTACCATTTGGAGACAAACTTCTCAAATGATTTTACTTACAACTGAAAGATACCCAACCCTAGAATGTGCCTAACATAACACATGCACCCAAAATAAGGTACAGGGGCTCGGACAAAGATTCAACAACAGCAGTTGAGCAAATTAATCAGTCAGTCACAGGAACTCGTGCAGCCAAAAAACCCAAGACTATGGGGTGGGAAAGAGTTAACAACTAGGAACCTACTGTGTGAACTATTCCTCTCCACAGCAACATTGCACAACAGGAATGGAAACACAAAAGAAACAAAGAGACTGACTGCTGACTGAGAGGTCAAATCAAACCAGTTTAGTTCCAGGGTCCAGCCACCTTGTGCAGTAACTGCCTGTTTTTGATCTCTTTATACTTGCCCACTAACCAGTACACTTGAGTTCATTTTTGCCTTATTGAGACCTACAAGCTTCTATATCCTGCCTTGATCACTCTCACCCATTCACTGGTAACATTTCCTTACATGCTGAAATTTACACGTGTGGTTTGTGAAACTGGGCATACAGTACTAAGGCATTCCCTACATATATAAAGTTGGAATGGCCAGAAGAGTTAGATTAACTTTGAGTCCAAAATATTTGCTTGAATTGATGCTATGTAAAAATAAGTTGAATTGACACAAAAATCTAGGTCTCAACCATCCTGCCCAAGGGTTAAAGATCTAGAAGGTTTTAGAGATCATTGATGCATGCACTGAGAAGATGAGTGCAGGCCTACTGACTCGGCTTTGTACAGTGAGAACGTCAGGCTTCAAAACATATTCTTAAACATTTTATGACGAAAAGTAAACTAGTGAAAGCTTGCTTAACGTCATACATACTATTCTCATCATTTAGCTGCCCAACAGATGAAAATCCAAAGGGAGTTACATTTTATTTGTTCATAAAGCTGAATATCTTAACTAAAAACATTTAAAGTAAAAACTCAATTTAATATTACAAAAATTACACTGCTTCAAGTGCTTCAACTTTCAGCACTCTGGTTTGGTTTTCTTGGTAAGTGAGAGTAAACAAAAACATGCTAAGACAGAAGGTTGATATTTCACCTGAGCTCCAGATGAACACTGTTCATAGCAATGCCTAGAAATACCATAAATTACAGCCATTTTACAGTACATGTCCTATAATTTGCTAACTTTTTAATGCTCCATTTGTACAATCAAGCCATCATTTCCAGTGCCATCCACCCTCTGTAGCTGATACAGACTCAGAATATTACAGCACAAAGTGCCTGCCAAAATGTTCCCTTGCGTCTGTTCTCTTTTTTTTTTTTTTTTTCCTTCAATTGGCTATAGCTGCCTATATCAGGTTCAAGACTGGTTCCAACCTACAAGATGGTGAAAAAATCTGCTCCCCAATACCTACAGAACCTGATCACTCTCTATGCCTCAGCAAGATCACTATGCTCCTCCACCTCTGGCTGCTCGGTGCTTCCATGTGCAAAAGGTTCAAAATCAAAAGTCTGTTGGTTCTTGGTTTCAGTTTCAATATAGTGGAATTAGATCCATCTCTCCCTCAGAATTGCGGAATTCCATTCCACATTCAAGATATGTATCAAATGTATCTCTTCTGATTTCGTACCAATTCCAGTTTACAACACACTATCTATCATGGTCACCTTTATGCTTCCTATCATGTTCAGTTCTATAGGCAGCTACTCGTGCAGAGAGCTATCGACCAAAATAACAGCTTCAACAATAAACTGTCTGCATATAAAGTTCTCTGCATGCTATGAATGCACTTTTATTCACTCTTGAGTTTCATACTGCTTTGGAATCTTCTAACAGCATATTCTAACTGAATACAAGAATCCCTCAGGATCAAACTGTTTATATCTGAAATTTTGCTATAATGACTCGAAAGTTAGTACCTAAATATCGTGATCGAAATAGAGACATTTGCTTTAATAAATTTTTATCCAAAGCCTATTCATAACAAAAAAAATTGAAACGCAAATAAAAACCAAAATAAATGAAAAACCAACAATACCATACTATAATACAAAAATAATAATACTATATTAATTGTAACACACTGTATTGTATATGGTGACGAATTTATCTGAAATGGAAGTTGAAAACATTTGTGTGTAGGTGCACCTGCACTGGAGTCTTATCAACTGTTTCCACTAGTTGCACAAATGCACTCGCACAATGCGAAACATCACTGCATTTCCTTTGATTTAAGCTGGATAATTCAGCTGGATGGCCATCTACCCTCTGTGGAAGAGGAAAATGAGGAAAGATGTCTGAAAAGTTTAAAATAAGTTTCAGTATGCAAATGCAACAGTCTCACTAATTATGGAACATAATAGTGACAAAACAGGAACCTCATTTTCAAAAACACTACTTAAGATGTTGTCACAGGTTTAAGGAGATTTCTATCCATCCACCCACTCATTTTCAAAAACCATTCATCCTGAAGAGGGTCGCAGCAGTCCAGAGCCTATTCCAGAAGCAGAGGGCACTAGGCAATGAAACTGCCCCTGGATGGAGCACATAAGGAGATTTACCAAAGAAAATTATGTAAATGCAAACATAGTTCCATTCTGAGTTTTCTTTGCCCTGTATCCACCCCTTTCTCTACATCTCAGAGGGAGAAAACTGATGCAGCTGCCTGCATCCCTCTGACCCACAGTAAACCTCATAAGGTTCTTTTCTTCACTTCATTCAATGATTACCCAGTAAAAGTTGATAGCCTTGATCGTTTAAATTCTGTAATTTTTTAAAATAAATTTTATTTCTTAAATAAACCTGTTTATTTAAACCCTGGATGATAGCACTAAAATGTGAAACGGCCTTTACTATAAATACAGTATCATAGCTTTATAAACATGCAAATTAATGACAACATTAAGTGTTTTCTTATTAGGTAACAGGGGATTAGAGTGTTTTGTCCTGCTTAAGTCATGAGTTGATAGTTATATAAGTATTTTCTTTTAAAATAATGGAAAATTGGCGTTCAGTATCCGCAATTCCAGTGTCCTACTCATTTTCAGGAACAAATTAGATTTGGATACCAAGAGATTACTGTATATGTAAATATGAAAGTACAGAGACAGCATAAACACATTCAGATAACCAGATATTTGAAATGCTTCAAAACTTTAGTGGCATATTTATGACATTTATAGTCTTTTTTTCTTAAAAAAAAAATATTTGCACTTGGGTTCAAATGAACTTGGTATTTTAGTAGCTAGATAATGTTGCCAAGATAGAGACTAAATATACACATAAAAGAGACAAGACACTGAAAACAGCTTTTCAAAAGCAGGTAAAAAAACTAAAAATACATGGCAGCATCAGATATGAGAATAAACAAATGAGCTAAATAATAACCCCTTATGAGCTCATTCATTACCAGACTATCTGTGGCCAGAGCTCTGGCAGGTACTCTTGACTTAGCTGCATGTAAATGAGTTAATAGAGGCCTGTGGGGGGGGGGGGTCCTACAGGTGTGGGATCCACTGAGATGTATATTCATAGAGCCATTTCTTGTCAAGCACTGGCCACACCACATCACACCCTAACAACGTTGAGCTTGGGGAATTTGCACCTCAATCTTGTCAAGCTTGTTCCAAAAGTCAGTATGATTAAACTATGAGCCTTTTTGGATGTGTGGTTTGAATTCCATAGCAGGAATGAAAATCATAACCTCTGGATAGCCTGACCACACCAAGGCACCTCAATAGGTTAATAAACCATGAGACCCAGAAAGAAAAGCAGGTATTATAGAAAAGAACCTAAAACAAAACCTTTCAAATATTGCACATACAATGACAGGCCACTCTGTTAGGTACACAATCAAGTACTGGATGAGACCCACTTCTGCCACTAAAACAACATGAATTCAGGAGAAAGGTGCTGGACATGTTCCACAAGATTTTGGGGTCATCCTGGTTTGATAATTTCATACAGTTTCGGTAAATCTTTGATACCACATTCATTTTACTCCCCCTCTTCCCAAAGATGCTCTACTGGCTTTAGAGGTGGGGACTGAGAAAGGCACTGGAGTAAGCTGAAGTCACTGTGTGTTTGTGGAACCATCCTAGGATGATGTGTGCTTTTGTGACACAGCACATTATCCTCCTGGAAGTATCAGTTAGAAAAAGGCTAGACGAACCATGCAGAAATGCATCTAGCCAGCAACAATATATTATTACTTTGTGGCATTGAAATAATGTTCATTGGCTACTACAAAACCTAAAGTGCCCAAGAAATGCCTTCCCCACACCATTACACCACCACCACCAGTTAGATATTGGTCTGTTGTACTCAGTAAAGTGGCCAGTAACTGTATATGCAAACAGAAATGGCAAAGAAAGAAATACTTCATATACAAAGTTGTTGAAGTTCCACAGATTAAAGTGATGAAAATTCAAATTTATCATTCAGATTCAGAAAAATCATTACACATTCCAGCAATTTTGGTGGCTTAACATTTTTTTCAGCATAAAGGAAGCTTTACAACACTGAAAAATATAATAATAATGTTTTGTTGTTATTGTTTACACTATGTAATGCATATATACTGTAAATCTGTGGATATGATTTATATGTTATATAACTGTCACACTCATACAGCTGTCTGCAGTGTGTCATGAGGGTGCGAAATGACATGTAATGAGGACTGGCTTGGTAATCATATCCAGTGATGTCACAATGTACTCCCTCTGGTTAAGTGCGTTTATCCGAGATGTCCTCCAAACCAACCCCTGCATATGGTTACGAGTACAAATCTTACCTTTAACTCCAGACCCAACACATATAGCCATAGAGAAACATGACAGGATTTCAGCTCATCAGCACTTCACATAGTGAAGCAACAAAAAGGGTACTCTGCTGCTCGCTGCAAACACACCATCAGCATAGAGGAAAATGCTTCAAGATGCTATAGGTGCAGTAAAGTCCTGATTCAGTCAAGACCAGGTGGACAACTTCAACACATAGCAAAACTTTAATATAAGCTATCATCAGTTCCCAAAAGATAGTGAGCAATGTTTTCAGTGATCCCCATACCTGGTTTTTAACATGCTTACAGCCTTTCTCATCCATTTTCTAATCAAACCTGTGTCCAAAACATGGGAATCAGGCCAAAAGTGCCTTCACCATTTGTGTGTGTGTGTGTGTGTGTGTGTGNTGGGGGAGTCTTCTTCTCGAGTGTTGCTCTATATGCCAGATCCCAAGTGGGTGTGGGTGGGGGGGGGGGGGGGGGGGCTGCCATATGAATCAAGAGAGTCCAGCTAATTGAGGAGGTTTTCCATTCAGCAGTTGCTGACAGCCTTCTTGCTTGCTTTCCATCCCTCCGGCTGAACTAATCTGGTGTTCCCAGCCTAGTCCACGGCAGTTTGGGAGGAACACAACAGCAGCACCTGTTCCATGCAGCTTTTGGGAGCCCCACATCGCCACTTCAGCTTCATTCACACTCACATAGCACAGCAGTCCTAAGGGGAAGAAATGAGCCCCAACCCCAGTTTAGCTGGTGTGATGTCAAATCCCATCCTAGCTGCTGTGGACTCAGATCCTGCCAGACAGTAAATCTGCATATGGACCTTTTTTATAGTTAAGTAAAAAGCCACAGTTCGGAGACCTGCGTTGTCAGGCGGGTGAGAACATGGAGCAGTTTCATTTTGAATTGTCATAGGATTTTTAAAAAATGGTTAAGAGTATTATCATTATTGATATTTTACCTGTGTGGACCAACCAGTATTTAGGGTTCCTTAACGAAAAAGTAGCTAAAATGTATGACAAATGTTATTAATTGGTTTCGCTATACCCAAAAATGAGAACCAACCAGTCCCGTCGCAAAAACACGTAAAATAAATATGAAATTCTTTTTAACAGAGAGCTGAATTTCTGAAGCCATAAACCCAGAGACTAATTTGTGAGATAAATTAAGAAGTGGTTAGGAGGAGAAGGAAGTATATCGAGGTGTAACAGAATTCCACCCACAGGCAAGGACAAAAAAGGCGAAGGGGAATGAGTGGAAACGAGCAGCGGACAGCAGCTTGCCGCCGGTAGCGGACAGCGGAGGCGATCGATGCGGGACACAGGCAATGCCGCACACACACCACAGCCGTCGGGTCACCGCTTTCACGCTAGGTTGCGTACGAGCATCTCGGGATGCGCGGCTCGGGGTTTCTCCTCCAGCACCGCAGACAATGGCGACCCCGCTCTGCCTGAGCATTGCCCCCCCTTTAACTGCATTCACCGCGACCCCCACCACCTCACCCCCCCTTTTCCTTGCGACTTACCTCTGCAATTAAATGGCGAGCTCGTGCGGACGCAAATCCATCCACGGTGAGGGCGCGAGGAGCCAGGGACGGCGTGCGCGCGCTACTGCGCTGTGTCTTCCAGCATGTCGACGGCCAGATTCGGGCGCTGCGCTCGAGGTGGACGATCAGGCGAGTCTCGTGTTCATTTAAGAGGACGGGCGCGCGGACGCTACGAGTGGAGGGGGGGGGCGCGCGGGCGGAGCGTGCGCGGGCACGAGGCCGTCACTCACGCGTGACTCGAGTGGGAAGGAAGGGATTCGCCTGGTCACGCGTGCCGACCCAAGATGGAAGTGGGGGGAAAATAAAAATCGAAGTTGACACGGCGTCCCCGCCCCACCCGATGACTCCCTAATGCATAGCCCGTGTCACCGGCCCGCCTTCGATTTCACAGCAGTGCAGCGCGCGGGTGGAAGTGACGAGGCCCAACAGCGCACACCGCGCTCCACACCGCCTGGGATTACGTTTAAAACGTGTAAATCATATTCGTCCCTAAAGACCACTTTATTAATTATTGCTTTGTTAAATTGATGTGTTTATTTGCATAACACAGTTTTAATTTGTCAAATTAACGATCAAATGGTCACCTGTGTGTTGTGTGTTCTTCATTTAATGGACTGGGAGCCCGTGAATTAATTTGGTCTTCTAACGTGGAAACTTATTGCCAGCTGATTGTTTGTTTTTCTTTTTGTGAAGAACTGATGACAGTGCAGTTTTAAACAGCCACTATTTTAGAAAAGAGCTTTTTACAGAGGAGCCACAGTAATTGTGCATGTAGAGACTCCCTCTGCAACTGTACCCCTCATTACTCGGGCTGCTCGCGGGGGACACGAAGCTGGGTTCTGCTCAAACTGCCTGAATAATTCAAGCTGTAACTGAGCCAAATTTCTGTAAAACAAAAAAAGGATCATTCTTCAAGTTCACATTGGTGGAAATTCCCATAACTTGTTAGATAGAAATTACTATTTTTTAATTTCTACATGTTCCAGGCAATTGGGCTCTGCAGCGCCATGCTGCTATACATCCTGGAACATTATTGGGCTAACTGCCAAGTTTGAGCCCCCAAAGAAAGTCCCAGAAGGGACATAGAACCATCTGCTTTGTCTGAGTGATGTGATTTGCTGGGTGGGTGTCACACTGAAGGAAGGGTGCAGACACGTGCAGGTGTAAAGTGATGAACTCTGGTTGTTGCCAAAGGAGATTCTAGAGTTGTGGGCACAAAACAGGCATCGGTCAAAACCAGAAAGTAGTTCAGTTCAAGCAACCAAGCAGATAAGGGCCAGCCAGCCAGACAGGTATTTACAACAACTTAACAATAGCCAGGTGCACGTGATGAGCAGTCAGGACCAGTGGAGTCAGGACCAGGGGGTGTGACAGTGGGGTAGTAAGGTTTGGATTTCATCTACATTTGTAAATGGAAATTTCCACCTTTACTATGATATTAGTGGCACTTCAGTCCTAACAATTATTGGAACCTGCGCTTATTGATACTAAACAGAGTAGACGTCTCTTCCTGCTGGAAGGTTTTGGCCAGATTGCAAATTAATAGTACTTATTAAAACATTTAGTATTTAAATGCAATATTTTAAAAATGCATAATTGTTTATGTGTTCTATAGCCTAGTTCAAACAAAATCCTCTCTAATTTATTTTTAGAATGATCTATTAACCTTACAACGATGGTCAGGTGCCTATTTGTTAAAATATTACAAAAACAGCTTGAAATCAGGGAACATCCACTGCTCAACTTTTGAAAAAACTCTGGAAATCTCTGGATTTGACATTTCACTAACTGGATTTATGGCTTCAACAGACATCTTAGAATCATCTTCTTTAGTGTCATGCCCTTCCCCTCCCCGCTCCGCCTGCTACTCCGCCCGGCTCCATGATTGCCGGCACCTGCTCCTTGTTTCCCTAAGGAGTATATAAACCTGTGTTTCCCAACAAGCCAATGTGAAATATCGCCCATGACTTGTCTGAGTGGCGTTCTTGCTAGTCTTTCTTGTGTTTGGCCACTGTTTACGTCTCATTCCTCTTTGTTACACTGATTATCGGTTTCGACCCTCGCCTGTTCTGTGACCACAACCTTGGAACTTCTCTCTACAATAAACAGCGATTTGACAACTTGTACCTGCACTTGTCTGCTTCCTGTTGCTGGCGTTACAGAATACTTTGCTATTCAGCAGACAGCAGGTATGGAGTGCCTGCACTCCTGATATGGCACAGAGACTGAATCGACACAAACGGCTGATTGAAGAGCTCGCGCAAGCGATAACGGTCTTCACTAACTGGCAGAGTGAGCAACAACTGCAGCTGACACAGATGATAGAAAACCTGAAAGAAGCTATCACTGACCAGAACCAATACTCACCTGGAGAAGCTGGGTGTTTCTGAGAAATTTCCCTTTTGGCAAAGTCCCCTAAAGCTCCTGACCCAACTCCCTTTGAGATTCCCTGTCTGACCAGAGACGTGTTGGAGTGGGAACCTGCCGAACTACCTTGCAAGGAATGGAGACTCGATCCGCAGGATGACCAGCGCTGGCCTGGCAGGGAATCTGGATGTGCCATGCGCACTGGCTTCCAGCATCCGAAACCACACCACGTGGAGACCAACCCAGACACCTGTCCAATGATTCAACCCCACAGTGGACGGGGAAGGGCGTCCAAGTCATTCACCCTCTCCGTCACCTTCTACTACCCCGAGCCAGTGTCTGTCACAGCACTGATTGACTCCGAAGCCAAAGGAAACTTCATGCACTCAGAGCTGGCATGGCAGTTGGGCTTCCACACCCAGGACCTCTGTATACCACGTCGGGTAACTTCCCTCAACAGAAGACCCATCGGTAAAGGCCTCGTGACATCAACCACCCTCCCAGTGCAAATGGACGCCAGTACTTTGCATTCTGAATCCATATCCTTTTTTGTGGTTAACCGAGCCAGTTATTTAGTAGTGTTAGGGTTACCGTGGCTGCAAAAACACGATCCACATATTTCCTGGTCTGCTTTAGATATCGTGTCTTGATCCCCTTATTGTGACCGAAACTATGCGGCACCCTCAGGTCACCGTGCATGCTACTTTGGTAGAAAGTCCCGACTCCGAAGCAATAACAACTCCCCCCGAGTATTTCAACCTGAAGGAGGTATTTAGTAAACAAAATTTGACCAAACTTCCTCCACGTCGCCCATGTGACTGTGCGATTGAACTTGTAGAAGGGGCTCCCCTTCCAAAAGCTAAGATCTATTCTCTGACCCAGGCTGAATTGAAGGTGATGGAAGAGTATATCCAAGAGTCTTTAGATCAGGAATTTATTTGGCCGTCCACATCCCCTGTCGCTTCAAGTTTCTTTTTTAAGAAGAAGGACAGAGGTCTCAGGCTGTGCATCGATTATTAAGGTATAAACGCGATAAAGAAATTCCCTTACCTGTTACCATTGGTCCCGGCAGCCTTAGAACAACTTCAAGGGGCTAAGTATTTCACAAAGCTAGACCTCAGAAGCACTTACAACCTAGTTTGCATCCGGGAAGGATGCAAAGATGAGCGGAAAACGGCATTCATTACTCCGAATGGACATTACGAATACCTGGTTATGCCTTTTGGTCTGTGTAATGCCCCATCTGTCTTTCAGTAATTTATTAACGATGTGCTCCGTGATATAATCGGAAAGTTCGTTATAGTGTATATCGCCGATATTTTAATATACTCCCCTGATCTCGAGTCCCACGTTACCCATGTCTGTACAGTCCTTACATGACTTTAAAAAATCAACTGTACGTGAAAGGGGAAAAATGCGAGTTCCATTTGCAGCGAGTTTTTTCTCGGTTACATTATCGGCACTAAGGGTATTGTAATGGACAACTTGAAGATCTAGACAGTGATTAATTGGCCCACACCTCGTAGTGTTAAGGATCTGCAGCATTTTTTGGGTTAAGCTAACTTTTACCAATGATTTATTAGAAATTTTAGTGGCGTAGCAACCCCTCTCACAGCATTACTCAAGGGCAAGAAGAAATCCAGGTACCTATTATGGAATCCCCAGGTTGAGCAAGCATTTAATAAGCTTAAACAGGCTTTCACCACAGTTCCCATTTTGGTACACCCTCACCCGTCTAAACCTTTTGTCGTTGAGGTAGATGCCTTGGACGTCGGCATAGGGGCAGTCTTGTCACAGCGAGTAGGTCGTCCCCCAAAGTTACACCCGGTCGCCTTTTATTCCCATAAACTTACCTCGGCCGAACAAAACTATGGAATAGGAGAGTTGCTGGCCATGAAACTGGCATTAGAGGAGTGGTGCCATTAGCTAGAGGGGGCTAATCACCCGTTTCAGGTCTTAACCGATCCTCGAAATTTAGAATACCTGCGCAATGCGAAGCAATTGAACCCCAGGCAAGCACGCTGGGCCTTATTTTTCTCCCATTTTCAGTTTTCAATAACCTACACACCAGAGTCCCATAACACCATAGCAGATGCGTTATCTCGGATACACGAAGCTTTGGAGGAGTCTATGAAAGATGAACCAGCCAGAATATTACCCCCAGACTGTCAAATAGCATCCATACGATGCGAAATAGATCAGGATATAGATATAGAACTCAGAGATACCCCATCTCCGGCTCAGTGCCCAGTTGGAAAGCGGTACATCCCTCCATCTTGCAGAGATTGGCTCATTACGTGGGTACGTGCCTCATTAGTTTCCGGACATCCTGGGGAGTCCCGAACCTACCAACTGTTGTCATGTAGGTACTAGTGGGAGAATATGGCGCAGGACATACACCAGTTTATTGCCTCGTGCTCGACATGTGTGCAGTGCAAAATCCCAAAAACGTTACCCACGGGGAAATTGGTTCCCCTTCCCATCTCCTCCTGACCCTAGTCTTATATTGCTGTAGATTTTGTCACGGACCTTCCGCCAACTCGATCACATACCTGTATTTTAACTGTTGTTGCAGGTTTTCACATGCTGTCCATTTTATTCCGTTTGGGGGCTTGCCCACCGCGTTCCAAACTCCTGAGCCCCTCTTCAACCAGGTATTCAGGTTCTTCAGGATACCAGAGGACGTAGTTTCAGACCGAGGTCTGCAGTTTGCATCCAGGATATGGAAAGCCTTGTTTGAGCACTTAGAGGTAAGCATCAGCCTATCCTCTGGCTACCATCCACAGTCCAACAGGCAGTGTGAGCAGGTAAACCAGGAATTAGGAAAATTTTTAAGAATATATTGTCATGAAAACCCATCAGATTGGAGTCATTTTCTGGTTTGGACAGAAATGGCCCAGAATTCTCTGGTAAGCTCCTCCAATGGGCTCACCCCTTTCGAATGCTGTCTGGGTTATCAACCACCCCTGCTGCCGTGGACAGCAGATCCTACAGACCTCCCTGCAGTGGATGACTGGTTGAAAAGGAATGAGGAGGTCTGGGAGAAGATTCAATACACCGAAAGGACCCTCCAGCATTACAAGGACCACGCTGACAAACACCGCCGAGAGGCCCCAGTCTATCTCCCGGGAGACCGAGTCTGGCTGTCCTCCAAGGATGTCAAATTCCCTGAAGGCTGCAGGAAACTCCAACCCAAATACCTGGGTCCCTATTGAATAGTGAAGCAGATCAATGAGGTGACGTATAAGTTGGATTTACCAGTCAACGTCAATATGTCTGACGCCTTTCATGTTTCCATACTCAAACCAGTAGTCCCGGGACCGTTAGGTGAAGCCCTCCCCGCAGCCACCCCCCCGGTGGAGATAGAAGGTGTTCCAGCATATGCGGTGAACAGGTTGCTGGATTCTCAAAGACAGGCGGGACACCTTCAGTACCTAGTCGACTGGGAGGGCTACGGTCCAGAGGAGAGGAGCTGGGTGCCAGCCCAGGACATACTAAACCCAGGATTGGTAGCGGACTTTCACCAGTGCCACCCTGAGAAGCCGGGGCCCAGGCCTAGGGGATGTCCCAAAAAAATGTCAGTGGCACTCATGAGACCCCGACCTCAAGAATGGTGGAGCAACCCCAAAGCACCACCCTGCTCATCCAGACCCATGACCATTACGCCAGAGCCTCTCTTCTGGTGGCATGGTTGGGGGTCATCGTGGCTGTCCGCATCACTCGGCCGGTGCTGACTCCTTGGGGGGGGCGTTACTGTCATACCCCCCGCTCTGCCTGCTACTCCGCCCAGCTCCATGATCGCCGGCACCTGCTCCTTTTTTCCCTTAGGAGTATATAAACCTGTGTTTCCCAACAAGCCAATGCAAAGTATTGCCCATGACTTGTCTGAGCGTACCGAGCGTTTCTATTGCTAGTCTTTCTTGTGTTTGACCCCTGCCTGTATCTGACAACCGTTTACGTCTCATCCCTGTTTGTTACCCCGCCTGTGTTACACTGATCATCGGTTTTGACCCTCGCCTGTTCTGTGACCACGACCTTGGAACTTCCCTCTACAATAAACAGAGATTCGACAACTTGTACCTGCACTCATCTGCTTCCTGTTGCCACCGTTACATTCAGTGGTTTAGATTAAATACAAATCATAATATTCAAAAATTTTATTCAAAGGATTCAGTTATAATTCCAGAGTTCTGGAGGAATGTACTTGATCTACAGTATCAGCAACCCATATCATCAAATAAATAAATTTAAAAAAACAAACATCGGGGATATCCTGGCAAAGACAATGGTTCACTGTGATTCCTTCCAGTTCCAGTGGTCACAACTGGACCTATTTGACAGTTCTGGGCAGAAAGTCTCTTCCAAAGCTAAACCAACAGATACATTGCTGTCCTTTTTTACACCTGTTTTTCAACCTTTTAACCACAACTACAGCAAACATTTCTGATAATCTATAACTAGACTATTATTCAAAATGAAAACAAATCTGATGTAACCAAAATAATATACTGATTGATTAATAAATGCAGAACTCTGTCATTAAACTCATTTTATGCTTTTGATCATTATTGTAATGTGGCCTAACATTGAGTACTCACTATGTTAATAGTCCACTATAATGTTTAGTATTTAAATTTAATTCAGGCCTTTAAAGAATTTCAGTATACTGCATACTGTTTTGATGTCTAAAAAGAACTGATGCAAGTAATAAAAATGCTATAAACAAACATCCAGCCAGCTGAAGCAGTGGGGGTGTTCAGAAAACTGTAGTGATCTTAAAAATTAATTTAAAAAATCAATTTTGCAGAATTTTTATTGAGCCCCTTCTACAAGCTCACTTGCTCCATGTGAATGACATGCATCAACATTATCAGTCTTGAGTGACAAGAGTCATCAGTTAAAGGAATAAAGCTGGAGCAATATTTTGTTTTGCTCCAATTATTACTACATTGTCAATATTTATCTGTAAATAAAGAAAATAAGGAATATACTATTTGTACAAAGAAATGGTAGGAAGACTTTTAGTCCATTTTTGTATTAGGCTTCTAAAGAAACATCTGGTGAAGTAATAGCATAGCCTTAGCATTAGGACAGCACATTTCTCCCTTATAGCCTGCGGCAACTAGCGGTCAATGACAATGCAGATACATAAAGCAAGTCAGAGGGAGCCAGGCAAGCACAAAACATTTCTTTACATCATAGTTAAATGAGCATTCACAAACTCCCTCCCTGCTTACTATACTTCTCCTACCCCTCAACATACTCACATCAAGTTGTAAGAGAAGAAAACTGTCAGATTTAATACAGTTCACTGAGCACAGCTGCCTGTGTAGGAGAGATACTCAGAGAATTTATACTGCTGTTTCATGTCCAGCATCTTGTTCTGGATTTGAACAACATTTCTGTTTGTGTTCTTCTTATTTGACAGTGGCTCCCATCCAAGTGCATCTTAGAGAGTCGTGTTGAGTATGAGCAAGTACGTGAATGCGATAATATTCAAAGTAACCTGTTGTTAATCTACTAAATATTGGCATGGTAGTTCTGTTAAACACTGCAGATTAGTCACAAACAGAATGTGAGAAAATTTGAAGAATGGATGAAAGGCACTAAAAATAAGCAATACAGTGACTGTGATTGGATTTTACCTAAAGACGCTTCAGGAATTTTATACACCTCTACATCCCATCCCCCTCTCTGTTATTGTTGACAAACACTGTTGAGTCAATACAGCCATATCATGAGGGAAGTTCATACATTTTAGACTTTATCTGGAACAAGGCATCAGCATTAATGACTACTAGGATTGCGGGTTGTATCTGTTTGATCCTCACAATTCTGCACACATTACAGAAGGTAATCATCCCAAGCATCTGAGCAGCTTGAATAAAATGCAAAAAGAGTTCTGTTCTAAAAGTTTATTGCACTTGATTGGACCATAGCTGTTCAAAAACTGTTGAGATTCCAGTCACCTGAAAGCACTCTACAGAGTGCTTGCACTCTATTAGTGCTGAATCAAACAATGCTATGCATTAGGCAAACCAAGCATCCAGGGGTCAGACATCTGCATCAGAGCAGATCCTAACAGGTTTTAACAGCGACAGTCAGATCAAATCCTGCCCTGCATGCACCGAGTGCCAAACCTCAGACACAAGAGCCTGGATGCATAAGTAGATGTTCGTTGAGTGTTTGAAGTCAGGGAAGCTCCATGCCAGTGAGCCAACTGTCAAATTCGAACCAATGGTGACTGATTGGGTCCCCTATCTATTGAAGCATAAGCTAAACTGCAAAAGAGCCAGCACTCTTCAATAATATAGCCAAGGGCAGAGTGAGATAGTCATCTGGAAGGGTCAGCCAGGACCTCTCAGTTAAATTGTCCGTTACACGTTTATCAGATCAACAAGCCCCTCTGCAGATCACCTCTGTGTCAACACGGACACAGACTTGCTCATCGGGGGGTTAAACAGGTATGCCTTGATTAAGAATTGGATTGTTTTCTCATTTTGGGATGTGGGCAGAGCAAATACCTCTAGTATCCGTTGGAAAGGTCTGTAAAAATGAGTCTATGGGCTTCAGCTGAAGCTGGGAGTATTGTGCTGTGATGGGAGACCTAGAACAAGGTCATGTCATTGGGTATCAAAGGTTACTAGAAATATGAAGTCAGAGTAAGCTTTCCACACCAGTTGAGAGTGCTTGTCAAAGAAAACTGTCAAAGCTGACCAAATTTCCCCACTAACTTCCAGGTTTCAGCATAAGGTATAATGCCAAATGAAAAAGAATAAAAATATGTATTTTTTACATAATTTTACACAAATCTAAATATGAACATTTACAAAGCAAGAGAAAAAGCTCAGGGCTTTAATGAATACAGCTTAGGGATAAAAAACAGGTGTCTCTTGCTCTCCAAACTCTTTTTATCCAAACATTTGCTATAACCAATTGTGAAAAATGTGTACCCAAAATTCACTATTCAAATCGAAAACCTGCTACAATGAACCCGCAAAAATTTCAGCATGTGCAATAGCAAAAATATTTACGTTGTGTGACACTGAGGCAAAGAGGATTTAGAGTGTTTGGAGTGTGAAAGTATTTCTTTAAAGGAGTGGAGTATTATGAGAAGTGAATGTATTTTCAGAGAAGCGTCTTAGCCATTTTGGATGTGTTAATTGAATAACTTGGAGTCAGCATTAAAAGTTCAAATGGTTTTTATGTTTATATTTATGCATTCACCAGAAGGCACACAGTTTTAAAAATGTTTTTCAAAAAATACAACCTACTCAGTGGATCCCCGCTTTGGTTCATTACCAGTCTTGGAAGAACCGATCAGTAAAAAGTGGGAATTACCCCCGAGCAGTATCTCTGCTGCTTGAGTTTTCAGTGTGAAACTGCCCTGGGATTTCTGACCACAATCATAAGCAAACAAGGAAAGGTAACAGGAGTGCACTGTAGTCATATCTTAGTTGTTCTCTGAATGGAATCATGCTGCTTAAATGTGCTGTAAATGATCACTATTATATTTTTCATATTATTAAGTGAAAATGTCCTCTAAGAAAGTGGAGAAGTTTATGAAGAAATCCATGGTGGTCTGTTATATGGGTGTTTAAGAGGATTTTAGTGATATTTGAGGAAATTCGTTGAGGAACTTGGGATGTGCTAGGAATGCATTATTATTCTTCTAATTGAACATAATGGAATATAGACACCCACTATCCAAATATTTGGGCGATGAGGGATATCTGCACTGGAAATTATATCTATACCAATTTCAGACTTTTTTTCAGAACCTGAAAATACAATTTCCTTAATAATGTGATTTAACATCAAGCAGTTTGACTTCATGATTTTAATAATAATATCTTCTAAATATTTTCAGCTTGGCATGATATTCATTTTAGTTCTTGCTCTGTGCTATATTTTTTGCATATTTGAATTGATGCATTTCATAGCAGCACATAATATTACCCAGTTATTCATATTGCAAAGCATCATACAAGCTTGTAAAATTAGATATAAAAGAACTAAACCACAGAACAAGTTATCAGAATCATCCAATAGTTTCTTGCTGTCTGTATAACTGCCAAGCACATGCTGCAAATTGTGTTCTTACACCACATCCTCAGCCTTTCAAAGATTTTCGCACCTCTGAGCCACATACTGTGTCCTACATGAAGAACACCGTACCAAGATTTTACTCACATTTCCTTAGATTTTACATATTTTGTCCTATTTTCATCATGCAATGATCTTGTAAGGGTAGTGTTTCACTGTGTTACAGGAGAGTCTCAGCAGCCATTTGTTTCACTGTTTTACTGAGACACACTCCACAGGGTGTTAATTGTCTTTACACATCCTACATAGCAGAGACCACACTTCAGCATTCCCTTATACCATCCATCCATCCATTATCTATAACTGCTTGGCCTAATGCAGTACAGGCAGTGGTGCACAGTCTATTACAGAAGCCCAGGAGGTGGCAGCCCACAGAGGCA
Source organism: Arapaima gigas (assembly GCA_900497675.1). Taxonomy (NCBI): domain Eukaryota; kingdom Metazoa; phylum Chordata; class Actinopteri; order Osteoglossiformes; family Osteoglossidae; genus Arapaima; species Arapaima gigas. The sequence goes on along the minus strand of UFQX01000088.1, from coordinate 430,328 downwards.
GGCACCCACAATGGGATGCTAGTTTGTTGTAGCTCAGCTGCACACAATCATTAATGGTTATCTGGAGCTGCCAGTTCATGAGAAACACATTTATGGACTGTGAAAAGAAACTAGAGCATGCAGAAGGACATGGACATGAGGGGAATAGGCAAATTCCACCTCTGTGGTGCTTTATAGCAAACACAGAGATAGTACGGTCTGTATTCACTGTACCAGGTGTAGCCCAGCTATGTAGGTGGCAGGAATTATTAGAATGTCTTTACATTTATATATGTCTTAAGTTTCATATTCAAAGAAAATGGGCAAACAATACGGAAATAACCTTGTACATGTTAGATTCACTGTAAGGATCACACCTGAAAATCTTCTATTTAAAGATGCAATATAAATAAAACTTTTTTGTTACTTATTGCAAAGATTCAAACAGCTTATGAGAAGCTGTAAAAAACAGTTAATTCAGCTCTCAGTACATTTTATGTTATCTTCACCCAAAGTTTTCAGACAGCATGTTAGTGGTTAGAAATATTAAAGATGATTGTTGTCATCACTCATTGGATGCTATCAAAAAAATACCATAGTAATGAAAGCACTCCTCGTGGTTAATAAGAATGTATTTATTTCAGCTGTTATTGATCTAGGTATTGGGTTCAAGCCATTCCACACTCTCAGGAGACACAGTCCCCTGGACCCTCTGCTGGCTGGTTGCCATGGAGACAGAAGCAGGGAAGGGCCAAGGCATCCAAGGCTTTAAATCAATGTGTCATTGCCTTTGGTCTATGCAATATTTTTCTGGGGGGGTCTCCAGAGGAAAGTCTACCAACCATGACAGTGGAACTGTGACAATAGAATTTACCAAATCCCCTTCTTCCTGTTCTATTCTTAGCCTATGTGAATGTGCCTGAAATTCTTTAAAAAACACATAGTCACATTGCACAATATTTCATATTTTACCCATATATTTTGTTTTTGACTTTGTAATCACTCTTCTCTAGTATAATTTATCCACTCAACCAGTTTGACTGTTTTTGGAGTAAGTACAGTCAACAGCCCTCATCTGCTAGGTCACATGTTCAGTTTCTTAACCCCACAGCTCTCTACACTTCTAATATATTGGCAGCAATAGCTAGTAAACTACAACAATGCTTATATGTCTTATACACCTCTTCATCTCATGAGCTTAACTGTCAGTTCCTCTCAGGCATGATTAATTCGGTAACAGTCGCCATAACCCTACTTTAAAAGGAACCGGTGAACAGATGGCACACACCTAGATTTTCACCTTTCCATCCAATCCATCATATCTGCCGCACAATGACATCGCAGCAGCGCGTTAAATGTTTGAGAAACAGACCATTTCGATTCGGTGCATGAATAATGCCTTGCCTGATGTGTTCCAGCCGCAGCATGAAGTAGAACGCCTCCACGACTGCTTCTGTGTGCATAATTAAACAAGGACTGTTAATTATTGACACACAGCTACGCAAATCTGCATCACATAGATAGATGTGGGCCATTCGCATGGCACATTCCCTTTGGAGTGGGAAAATGTAATGGGGTGGAAAGCGTGCTGATCGAACTCTATAGTTTAATGCAACATTTCAGTTGTATTTGCTTTGTCCTGCCTCACACAATTTATAATTCACCCTCTATTCATTACTGTTGACTTTAAAATAATGTTCTACAAGGTGAAAAAGGTTAAAGAGTAGTTGAGTAGTGTTTTCTGACAGATTTACAAACATCGTTTTGTTGACGGAAACACTCTTTTTTTTTGTTTGTTAACAGTAATTTTTCCTGGCAATGCAAACGCTTGTATGTCATGGAAAAACTTGACCTTTGGATCAAATCACTGATGGGAACAGAAGAACAAACCCAAAACAGGGCCTCTTCTCCTGTTCTTTTATTAGCTATGTGAAAGCAAGATGGAAATAAACAGAGAACGATATCTTTAGAGACCTCAAACCTTGAGCAAGATAATAACTACGTGGTGGCTTGGATAAACTTAAAACATTATCATTATTGTAACTATCATTGCAGGTAATGCTTTGCTTCAGTTTATGTAGGAATGTATTCATCTGCAAAAGGAGTAAATGTTCTCTTAAACATAAAAGGGTATGTTCTTAGTACAGGTTAAAGTGTACCGCACTGAATTTATTTACTGGCCATTTTGTAAATTTCATGCTGAAGAGGTCATGCCAATGATGTTTCCCTATGACTCATTTTTTCCATCTTTTTTACTTTTTTCATCATGGTGTTTATACTTAAATGTGCTGTTAAAGCAAAAAAAAAAAACTGTCAAGTGCATCAGCTTCAGCTATATTCCAGTAGCTAGAAAATATCACAACATCCTCTTTTAAGTTCTCCTGTAGGAAATGCCCTCCCTCTGTTTTATACACACTGATATGTTTCATTTGGCTTCTGCACTTCCAGAAGCTCCTTTCCACATAGAAAATATTGGTTTGCACCGAACGTTAACGGCTGCTATAAATAACGTTGGCTCAAAAGGTAGCCATGGCAACATCAAAATGGATGCATCGCGGCACAGGGACCGCTTTCCAAAAAACCAGCAGCAACTGCACGAAAGGAAGAGAGCTCCAGCATAGCACAGATTCTTTACTAGTTTTGGCTCAAACCTTGTCATCCTTTAGTCTGGTCTGGTTCGTGTTAGCACCTTATGACATGGTTAGCTGTTAGTGTGTCCATGCAAGGAAAGATATTTGTGGTGCACGAGCCCCCTTCCAATCCTGTCCCACAAATGAAAAGCCCACTTCTCCATGCTGTCATTTTTACAACCCAGGAGAGATAGCTCTAAGAACTGCTCCATGGAACATGCAGGATTAGATTTTGATATCGGGTGATCTTCTGATGGGGCTTGTTTCCTAATGAAGAGCATCCTCGCCAACAACTGGGATCTCCATGAAAGGACAGACTGGGCTGGGAAAGGGGGGCAGCTATGGGTAGGATGTGAGAAGCCAGCTGCGTTCTGCTGAGTAAACTCCACACACACACACACACACACACACACGTTATCCTGGCCACATGCAATATGCATATACTAACAAATTCTCTCTCTCTCTCTCTCACACACACACACACACACACACACACACACACTCGTCCTGGCCAGAAGCACATATGCATGTTTTAACAAATTAGCACACACACAAACTGACCTGCAAACATACACTCATACATACAGCCAGCCACTTGCACCTGTGCATCTTCAGCATTTTTTGTCCCTACATTTTAACATAAAATAGACATAGAATATGAGGCTCCTTTTTTTGTAGGCAACCTTTTCACTGTGTGTTCACAGTCACATTCCAAACCAACAATGAAACAAAAAAAAGGAAAAAACAAAATATCCAAGCGATTTAATCAGTGTGTCTAGGAGTCTATTTATCAAGAAAAACATGGCAATTTTCATTTCTGTGCCTGTAATGAACTCTTTGAAATCCTAAAACACAATGATGATTTAACAGCTTCCCAATATGCTGGTAATTAGCAGGAGAATTTAGAAGCCAAGCTGCTAGGCAACTCATCGGGGACCACGGTTTCACAGGCCAATTTAAATAATGCCCCCTCTCTCAAGAATCACAACTGCAAACAATGTACTTTGCTTTGTTTGTGCTCTTTCTGTAACAATTCTCAAACAAACTCTTTTAGAACAAAACTGCATATTTTTTGTTGTTAATTGTTACTCAGATATTTGGTCTTCCTGGTATACACATGTTCCCTATGGAATTGTAAAGCTGCAATACTGCACCTCATGACAGCGAAATAAAATGATCTAAATCTTGTAGGTGAATATTTTCCAGACTAGTTGGCAAGGTAGTTTCCAGTCTCTTGTCCTGTTCAGTGGTGTCAATAAAATGCACAATGTTGCATTCAGCTGGGCTTCATTTCGGTCAAATGAACCCACAAATTATCAGCGAACTGTGCAACTACATGGTTTCACTATAGTACTTGAATTTGAAAGTACCGTGCAAACAGAAACAGATGTGGGGCATTTTATGAGATGGTGTCAGGTAGGATTATCAAAGCGATGTACAAGCAAGTGACAACATAAAGAAAACACCAACTTAAAATGCATTAATGATGCATTTCCTTTAAACCATGAGTGCCCAGACCATCCTCAGTGGACCTTGGTGTAGAGTGTGGAACTGAAACAACATTCCTCTGTGAAAACTTTGGTTTTTTGATGATTCATGTAGAAAGCACTGGCTCCAGAATGTCCAACACGTGTTCCATTAGACTGAAATCTGATGACATGCATAGCCATATTATATTGTCTATATCATTGTAATAATATTTAGCTGAGATTGTAGTATTTTATACAATTCATGGAAAGGGCAGATTCTCTCAAAAAGATTAATGTTTAGGAAAATTAAAGAAAAAAAAAGAGTATGACCAGCAAACAGATGGAAGGAGTCAATTACGTCAGACGCTTTCAAACCTAAAAATATGAGTGGAAGACACAAAATACTGGAGGCACTTTATTTATGAGGTCACCAAGAGCTGAAAAAAAAACTCAGCATCACTTGATCACAGCAAAAATGCCTTCCAACCTATTAACTGTTTAGATTTGTACTTTATGGATTGGAATAATGCAATCTTTGAGTTCAGGAGCAGGAGAAAAATGCTTTATTATAGAATTAATGTAGACATTTAGAATTTCTTTATAATTATTTTAGCTTATTTTATCGTTAGTAAAAATTTGTGAACCTGTGCAAAGAAAATGTACCCATACCATAACAGAGTCACAAGAAACTGTTGCTTTGGAAAACAGGCATTAAACTTTGTAGACTGGTCATTTGGTGTGTGCCACACATATCTTGTCTGTTTTGAATAAGGTGGCACAACAGACCTGATCTTGATTTGATAAACTGCTTGTTAAAGCATCCGAAACCCACCTTTGTTTGGCATTTGCAGTCAAATAAATCAGAATTTCTTCCCTGTTTTCTTTCCTTCATTAAAGAATGCCGATATCATGGTCAAGGAATTTTTGTTTTCATCTACAGGTTCCCCTACAGATATCCTAAGAACATCAGAAAATTAAGCAGCTTTCTGTATTGTTCTTACCAAACAGAAATCCGTTCTTCATGCCATGGTAGCCAAAATGATGGGAACTTTGGTCTGTACATCATTTAAATATATGACCTTAAGTATTCTTGAGGTCAAGTTTTAATGACTTTAATTACTAATTTTCTGTTTTTATTATTTTATAAATTACACCTAGTTGTGACTGAGCTAGGCTGGTGGTATTTCCTTCGATGAGGAGGCAATATTCTTGTTGTTGAAGGAGCAAATGAGAGGAGCACATGTATGAAGAGTTTTTGAAATTGTATCAGCAAATCCCCAATTGTAGAAATAACTGAAGTGTAAAAAGCTATTAGCTAGTTTTTAGCTGCTTGATGGCATGTGCTATGCAAACAAATAATGTATGTAGCATGATTTGTTGACTGGTGGAATGACCAGTAAAATTTAACAGCACTGCAAGAAATGTGCTGTAACAAATTGGCAAAGCACCTATAGTGTCTGGGAAAAGGGACAGATTTGCCATTCTGGTGCAAGATGTCACACCAAATGGCACTGATACCCACCACCTACCTCTCTTCGGTTGGCACTGAGAAGAAAAGCCATGAAACCAGAGGGCTGTAATCGGGTCAGACAATTTAGGCAAAGGTAGGGAAGCAACTAGGGCCCCAGCGATCAGAGGGTCTCGTGAAAAAAGATATTTGCATATATTTTAAACTTATACATGCCAAAATTGCTGTTACTGCCTTTATTTTTAATAGCCTACTATCAGTATGGGCCCCCTTTCAGTCCAGGCTGTAATGGACTAGTCCATGTTGTTGCATCACTAAAACCAAATACTATGCAGCGAGCTCATAATATAATGTTTGAATTTTGGACATACTAGTATAGTTTGGATTTTACCAATTTCACTACACACATGCTACAGGTTGCAATGGCCAAAGCATCTGTTAGTTGAGTATTAACCAACCCCTGGGCAGTCAGCTACAGTTTGTAGTCAAATCATCTGGAGATCAATGGTTGGTATAAAGAGATGAGCTACTTTTTAACAGTAACAGAATATTATCTGTGTTTTGATTTCATTTTAACTATCAGCAATCCTCTTCTTTAACCTGCACGGCAATTAGAACATTTATGTGCCCCAAACATTTATATTAGTTACATCACAGGATTTGCCAAATTTAGCACTGTTAGTTTAAAGATTAATTCTAGAAATATTGGCATTTGAACACATCCAGTGTCTCAACTTACTGTTAAAGTACTGTCACAATTAATATGGAAATCTAGATTATTTCTGTTAAAGTATTTAGTTATCACACATCCTCCTCTGTTACATGCATGCACATTAAAACATTGATAAATGGCTGCTAACCAGTGGTTTATCAGTCAAGTCAGCTTAAGCAATAAAAAACACAAGTGCATGGATTTAAGAGTTTATAGTGAGTTGCACTGTTAAATTCATGTTTCATAAATTACCAGGTGCAAAATAATTTTCTCCCAGATTAGCATATAAAAGAAAGATACAGCCTGGATCTTTACAGCAGCTCTTCTACTAAGTGGTCCAGTGATCAGTGAAAAAGTTTTTTTCCAACTAGGTGTGATTGTTTAGATTAATAAACATAGAAGAGAATGAGAACTGGAATTGATGAGGGCAGAATCCCTATCTTTATCTTGAGTCTCCAAACCATTAAATGATTCTATACTGTTTGTAAGATCCAAAACAGGTTCTGATCTTTTCGGTCTTTGTGGTGTATTCTATCCCACTTCACTTATTTCTCATTGTCATTGGGCTACCTTGTTGACTTCATGTGTCACTTAACCATCTGTATGCGAGTGATATGCAGAAGCTGGTGAGTAGCAATACAATGAATTTTGTTTGTGAAAAAGTGGAAGAATCTAGGTTACGCTAGAAGAACCTGCTTGGTTCAGTTGAATTTACAGTTCAGTACCATTGCCTTCTTTATATTTGCCAATCTAAAAATGGAGAAGTCCATCACCCCAAATTATCATAGACTTGAAAGAAAACTTTTTTACCCCTCTTCTTTCTATGGTTTGTCATTCCTGCTCTTTGTGTTATACTTTGCATTGAAAGCAAACTTAGCTTACTCCCTACCCTACAGAACTAACTTTAGTGTCATTGTGTTTTGTCACACATGTGCATGGACTTTATAAGGGCCTTCACAAACCTTCCATTGTCTCATATTGTCTCCTACTTTTTCCTCTGTTCTGTGTACCCAACCCCAGGATACTTTCTCACTCTACACAATTCTCAAGCATGGACAACAGCTGCTTCTACAGTCTTACATGTGGGGGAAGGGGCCTAAGTCAGTCAGCCCTTGCCATTATTATTTATTTAAGATTCCAGTGTAAGCAAGAAGCAGCAGCAGCACCATTGACATGCAGAAAAGGATAACCTCATTATTTCTGAAAATCAAATCCTTCCCATGTTTGCATAATAAAGCCATTCAAAAGACCATTCAAATAGGCAAGCTGGAAAGTGATGTCAAATCAGCGAAATTTCAAGTTGTGATTTATTTTTTCTCTCTACTCTTTAGTATTGTTATTATTTGTTTTGTAAGGAGATTATTTTGCCCCAAACTACCAAGAAACTTTTTAAACAAAGAAATATGTTGTGTTTTTGGGTTACAAATGTTAATGTCAAGAATTTTTTTAATGTGGTAAACTGAAGCCTGGGCACACACAGCCACTCCCATCTTATAGATGAAATAAGGAGCCACAGGGGCAGCTCATGTACCAAGCACAATATTAAAAAAAACCCGAACCAAGAAGAAAGGAGTGAACAGGATGGTTGAGTAGTGGGACCCTTGGATACTTTGGTGTGATTGAGGTAGTGGTTAGATTTTTTATTTCTCTTTCTTTTGTTCTGTTGTGGTATTGCTGACTCTTTTCTTGTTGTGTAGTTTTTTTTGTATTTGTTTTTGTAGTTGTTATTGTTGTTGCTGAGTTTGGAATATTGGAAAGCAGAATAAAAGGATAAAATCCTCCCACTTGTCATGAGGAGCTCTGGTGCCACCTACAGGTGCTCTGACTCGCCGGCATACTGATCACTGGCCCCTTCCGACACACCTATTTCCAATAAGCAAAGATTATTTAAATAGATGTTTGTGCTACAGTTCATTATGAGGTCTTGTTATTCCTTCTGGTTTACAGCACTGAGCATAGGTATCTGTTATCTGTCTCCACGGTCTTTTGGCTTCTGAGTTTGATTTCTGGATTTTTGTTCTTTGGATATACTGCCTGATTTTGTGCCCTTTGGGTTTTTGAAATTTTACCTGGATTATCAGTCTTTCTTACTTTGGATTGCCCGACTGTCATTCAGCCTTGTTATTCCAATAAACTCTGCACCTTCATCCAACTTGGTCTCTGGTGTGTTGCAGAAGACCTCGCCATACAGATGGCTGAAGCAGTGTTATGAACACTATGGAGGCACAGTGAAGCAAATTTAGGGAACGCAAGAGCAACTAACTCATATAAGCACTGTGCTGGATGAAGTAGTGCGACAGCTAAACACCCAGGCAGTTAAAGTACCACCTACAACAGCACCTGTGGCTGTTCCCCTGACTAATCCTTCCCAGGTAGCCCCTGTGGCTCTGGTGGTATGATTTGCACTTCCCGAGAAGTACGATGGATCCCCTGGAAAATGCCAGAGGTTTTTGTTGCAGTGTTCCATCTACTTTTCGCTCCATACTGACTTACCACTATCTGATTTGATAACAGTAGTCGGACGAAAACACAAGTCGGTAACTAGAAAGGCTAACAAGAAAAACCACTCAGTACGCTCAGAAAGATCATGGTCAATACTTCGCACTGGTTGCTGGGAGACACAGTTTTCAGTTTCTTTACTAACTGGCAAGGCTCTCAAGCAGGCTCAAACAATCCCGCATCAGTGCAGAATTATGATCTGTTCCTGACCCACTTTAAAGTGGTTTTTGACAAATCATTTAAAGTGGGAGCCAGTGGGAAGAGATTATTTCGGCAAATGGGGCTCTGGCACAGTCGTTAACTACGCGGTCCGATTCTGGACTCTTGCTGCACAGAGTGGATGGAATGAGGCCACCCTAGTGGCAACATTTTGTCCTGAACAAACAACTGCAGGTGGAAATGGCCTGCTGTGATAATAATGTGGCACTGGACCTCCCTCATTAAATTGCAAATCCACATCGACTAACTGCTCAACGAAAGGAGACCATCCCAACATGTGAGTAGTGCTCGCTGTCTTCCCATGGAGAACCTGTCTTCTGAAGTTGAACCTATGCAGCTGGGACATACTCGTCTCATGGCAGAGGAGAGACAATGTTGTTTACAAGAGGGCTTGTGTGTCTACTGTGGGGATCAAGGACATCTAAGAACTACGTGCTGAAAGCATCCATAAGTCTCCCAGAACACGAGTTCTGCTTCAGGTGCTGACTGGGTTAGTGTGCTTCCCTCAATCTTGTTGTCAATCCGATTAATGTTCCTGCTAATGTCTGCTATTAAGGCAGGTCCTTGTGTGTCTCAGCACTTCCCAGCTCGGGAATGCCCGGGAACTTCATAGACCGTAAATTGGCTAAAGAACTCAGGGTCCCTCTCCAAGAACTCACAAAACCTCTGCTGGTTCATGCCTTGGATAACCAGCCTCTGGGAGAAGACTGTGTAATGCATCTAACTGCTAGCTTAGATATGACTGCGATGGCATGTCACAATGAAAATAATCAGTTTTTTGTTATCACTTCCCCTCTCAATTTTCTAGTACTTAGGCTTCCTTGGTTGGTTCTCTATAATCCCAAGATAGCATGGTCACAAAGGGAAATGCCTGGTCACCTTATTCCTTATTGTCTTAACAATTGTGTCTCTCTTCCAATCTCCCTCCATCTCAGTTAAAAGTCCGTTTGTAGACACAATGTGAAGTGCTACTCTTGAAGTGCTACAAGGACTTAAAGGCAACTTTTTTACCTCCCCATCATTCCTGGGACTGCACCATGGACTTGTTAAACAACACCGCACTTCCCAGATTGAAGGTCTACCTACTCACACTGACTGAAACTAAGGCCATGGAAGAATACATTCAGGAGGTGCTTTCTCAGGGTTTCATTTGTTCTTCTATGTCCCCTGCCTTCACAAGGTTTTTTTGTGTGGGGAAAAAAAAGACAGGGGTCTGCAACCTTGCATTAACTATCATGGATTGAATGTGATTACCATTAAGTATTGATACTCCATCCCATTGGTGCCTACGGTGCTCAAACAGTTTCGCAGTGCCAGGTTGTTTACCAAACTAGATCTGAGAATAGTCTACAGTCTCATTCGCATCAGAGAGGGGGATGGATGGAAAATGGCACTCTTTACAAAAAATGGGCAGTATGAGTACTTAGTCATGCCTTATGAACTGGTAAATGGGTCACCTGTGTTCCAGGCTTTCATGAATGAGATTCTATGTGATATGTTATGAAAATGTATTATTGTGTATGTTGATGAAGTTCTTGTATATTCCTCATCATATGAGGAACACATTCAACATGTCCACAAAGTGTTAGAACACCTATTAAGTAACCAACTCTATGTTAAAGGGGAGACATACTCTTTTCATCAGACCTCAACTGCATTCTTAGGATATGTGATAAGCTCTGAGGCGGATTGTATGGACAATAGCAAGATGAACTCAATACAGTCCTGACCTGAACCTCAAACTATAAAGAAATTGCAATTTTTCCTCAGTTTTGCTAACTTTTACAGGAGGTTTTTTCAGGGTTTTAGTGCAGTGACTGCTCCATTGACATCGCTATTCAAGGGTAAGGCCAAGAAACCCTTCTGGACAGATGCAGTTCAAGAGGTGTTCAGAGACTTAAAACAACAGTTTACAACCACCCCTCTCTTAAAACACTCTGATCAGAACCTACCTTTTTTAGTTGAAGTCGATGCCTCAGAAATTGGGGGCGGGGGCGGTTCTTTTGCAGCAACAGGGTAGCCGGGCCAAACTCTTTCCTTGTGCTTATTTTTCCAAAAACCTACACCCTGTATAATGCAACTATGATGCAGGGAATAGGGAGCTCCTCATGATCAAGCTGGCACTTGAAAAATGGCAACTTTGGCTCGAGGGTATTTGACATCCATTCACCGTGGTAACTTGACCATCGCAATCTTGAATATCTCAGATTGGGTAAATGTTTAAACCCTTGACAAGTCCGATGGGTCCTTTTCTTCTTGAGGTTAAATTTCACCATCACTTATTGACCAGGATGAAAAAATAGTAAAGTTGGCACATTATCCCATTTATATAAAGACAAAAATACTCCTTGTTCCCAAGATGCGATACTGCCTTTGTGACATAAAGAGCTATACAATGGGAAATAGACAATGAAACTGACTAAGAAACACAGGGTAAACCAATTCTGGGAAAATTTTCCCCCCACAAAAAAATATGTCCCACCAGCATGTCATGATAAACCTATCCCTTGGGCACATACTTCTCTAGCTATAGGTCATCCAGGTAATACACACACCACTCATCTACTCTCAGATGGTATTGGTGGCCCACACTAGAAAGTGATGTTCATTCCTGAAAGCTCATACTTGCAGTGCGCTCAGACAAAGGCTCCACATACACTCCCAGCTGGTAAGTTTATGCCACTGCCCATTCCACACAGACCATAGTCTCATCTGTCAATTGAACAGGCAGATAGGACATGTACCACACCACCAAATTGTTGTCAGTTGGCGACCTTAACCTCCGCCTGTCCTGCTGGAAGCTGAATCTAAAATTTGTGGGGCCCTTCGAAATAATAGAGAAAGTCAGTGATGTTACGTACCGGTTGAAAGTACCTAGGTATTATCACATGTTGCTCAGTTTTCATGTGTTTCTTCTTAGGCCCGTGATCCATGGTCCACTAGATGACCTGTCCACAGATGAGATCCCACCTCCTCCCCATATTATGGATGGTGCCTTAGCATATACAATATAGACTATTCTGGATTTGAGGAGGTGCGGGGGGGCTCCAATATCTCCAATATCTTGTGGACTGGAAAGGGTATGTCCCTCAAGAGTGGTGCTGGGTTCCAACAGTGGACACCCTCAACCTGTCCCTCACTGAGGACTATCGCCATCGCCATCCTGACCATTCTGTGCCGTGTCCTTGGGGTTGACTTAGTGGCCGGGGTCGCCGGGTGCCACCTTGTGGGAGGGGGCATCTGTCATGAGGAGCTTTGACACCACCTACAGACACTCTGACTCCCCGGCCTACTGATCACCAGCCCCTTCCGACACACCTGTTTCCAATAAGTGAAGAATATTTAAATAAGTGTTTGTGCTAGGGTTCATTGTGAGGTTTTGTTATTCCTTCTGCCGTACAACTCTGAGCATATCTATTTGTTATGTCTCCAAGGGGTATCAGCTTTTGCCTTTGGACTTTCTTACTTCAATTTCTGGATTTTTGTCCTTTTAAATATACTGCCTGATTTTGTACCCTTCTGGTTTTTGAACTTTTGCCTGAATTATTCACTTTTGTTACTTTGGATTGCCCTGATTGTCGTTCCACCTTGTTATTCCATTAAACTCCTCACCTTCGTCCAACCTGGTCTCTGGCATGTGACACCGCTGTTTTGCCTCACTTGATCACTCCTCAATTCTGACAAAACTACCACAAATGCATTTTTATTTTGCAATTTTAAATTTGTTTTAATATTGATGTAGCTCAAAGTTAATGAGATTTTAGTGCTCCAACATATTTATTTTAATTTATTTTACAGTATACCTTTATTTCAAACTTTTACATAATCTGCCCAGGAAAAAAAAATCAAGGTGTTTCTATTTCATTGCTTTAATGATTTTATAGATAATAAACAGAATTTTGTCCCATGCTTTTGAACTTTCTCCATGTTTGTGATTAATTAAACAATTGATATTGAATAGAAGACTGTTGAGATATTTTCAAACACATAGTTTGAAGCCCAACAGCATGCACCTGCATGTCATTACCATGTTCTGAACCAGCATCCCAGCTCCATCAGTGCAAACACCACCGACACGTCAGCCAACCACCAGTTGAGAAAGCATTAATAATCCAGACTCCAGTTTTGCTCCTAGCCTGTCCTCATCCTCATCTTCATGTTCACTCAACCTCTTGAGAGCGTCCTATGAAGCCCCAGTGTGTACAAGTTTCTGTTTTGAATCAGCAGCCAGCTATTTTGAAGAACCTCTAAGGGTTCTGGATGGAAGCCAGTTCTCCAAAGCATTCTCTTCTTCCCTCTAGGTATCCTTTAAGGTTCTGCATATAAGCTTGCCCAAGAGGCGCATCTTTGTAGTCTATTTAGTATATTCCATATATCTGCAGAGTAGTAAGAATCCGTTTAGTAATGTAAAATCCTAAGTATAAACTAAATTACTATTTAATATTGGAAACCAAATTAAATTTAGATGGCATAAGATTTTTTTGGTTCCACGAACACAGGTATTAAATAGAACCAGAAAACGTTTTCCGAGAATTTTCCAGTACCTGCAGGAATACTTGGAATCCTCAAATATTTTGTAATATTATTTCTATTTACCTGATGTTTTTTTCCCACTTCAGCTTCAAATGTATGCATTTACATAGCTGACTTAAACTTATAACTGTAAGGTTATGGGTTCAAGTGCAAAAAAATGTATGTGAGTTACAATAGAAAATAAAGAATTTATGTATACATTTTTTGCTTAACTTTTAAAATTAAAATGTGCAATTGCAGAGTGACTAAAGTTTAGCACTGTCACTAGTGTGATACCATGTTTTGGAAAAGCAGAGTCCAGCTATTTTCCCATCCTACATGATCTATTAACTTGTTATTGAGTTTCTCTGGAGGCCTATAAACTGTCTTCCATCTAGCTAAGCCGAACAGGGCTTCATAGTCCCTGCATTTGTAATGCATTCATGAGGGACTAACAGGGCTGAGTAAGGACATTCATAAGTCCAGTATTAAAAATCTGTTCAGGGTGGGGGGTGTATTAGGTTGCTGACATTAAACAGCAATCCATGATCGGTAGAGACAAGTCTCCCACAGGTCACGAAAATGAGAGAGGGGGTTAACAGAGTGAGGAGCTTACACACAGACACAGAAATATCCTACACAGAACTATCCTAAATACAAACCATAGTTTCAGCAATTTTGTCATTAAAAATGTATTATCACTCTCACTTTCTGTCAGGTAAATATGGAAGCACATGGACTGACAGATAAAGATTAGTTTTGAGGTCCTAGAGATTTAAAGATTGGCTCCCAATAGGAACTCTGATGTTTTATAAAACCCATTTCTTAACACAGTAATTTATATAGACATAGATTTCAAGACCTCAGAATGAAGCAAGGATGTAAAGAAAAAAGAAAACAGACTCCTGACCTGTTGTAGGTGGAAAAGCTGTACTAAACATTGCTCATTTCACTGTAAGTGAGCTGCAATGCTGTGAAAAAATATTTTACCTCAACCTCCTGATTTGCCCTATTTTGTATATTTGTCACAATGAATAGTTTCATATCTTCAGACAAAATATGTTGGGCAAAGGGAACCAGAGTTATAAAAAAAAAATCACCCATCCCCATGTCCTCAAACCACTATCATCTTGTTTGACTTGATATGATGTTCTTTACTGCAGAATGCTGTATTTGCTTTACACCAGAGGTAATGGGACCTGTGTTTCCCAAAGAGTTCCACTTTTGACTCAGCTTTCAAAAAAACATTATCCAAAAAGGCTTGGGGATTAGCCAGGTGTTTTTTTTCCCTGCTTTTTCAAATGTGTGCAAAGCATTCATGTGATTTTTGAATAGCAGTGGTTTCCACCTTGCTACTCTCCCATGAATCTCTTTTTTGTCCAGTTTCTTTCTTATCGTGGAGTCATGAATACTGATCTTAGCTGAGGATAGACAGACCTGCAGTTCTTTGAATGTTCTTATGGGATTTTTTGTGAGTTCCTGGATGAGTTGCCACTGTGCCCTTAAAGTAATTTTGGCAGCCAGCCACTCCTGAGAAAATTAATCACTATTCTAGGTCTTCTCCATTTGGAGATAATGGCTCTCACTGGTTTGGTGGAATCCCAGAGACTTAGAAATTCAATTCACTTTTATAGAGCACTTCTTTTCACACAGTGACTCAGAGTGCTGAACAACAGATTAAAACAATAAAACAGGTATACCAGATATATAGTGTTCCCACATGTAAGAAAATCAGCTATACATTAAATAGCTACTATACTAGATAAGTGAAATAAAGAAAGCCTGCCAGCAAATGAGAGGGGAAAAAAAGTCCCAACCAGAAATGGATTTATTACCCTTTCCAGACTGATATACATAAAGTTGTAGTCAGACCGCAGACGCATGCAGGTGTAAAACTAAGAACTCAGTTTAATGTTAGAGGTTGTTCCAAAGACGTAGTCACAAGACAAGCGTGGGTCAAAACCAGGAATCAGTCCAGAACAAGCGACGTAACAAGGATAAAGCACAAACAATAACCATGGAACAAAATAGGTTAGTAATCGGAGTAGCAAACAGGAGAACCGCTCAGTACACATGGAAAGATCATGGCAATACTTTGCAATGACAAGTTGTTATGCACAGGTACTTATAGTGGTAAATGAGAGACAGGTGGAGGGCAATCAGGAGAGGCGGGGTCTGGACCAGGGGGCATGACATTACCCCCCCAAGGAGTCAGAGCCGGCCATGTGATGAGGACAGCCACGACGACTATCATCCACGCCACCAGAGGCCAATGCCCGGGACTAGCTACTGGGACTGCTAAGGTGCTGGTCAGAAGAGCCGGAAAACTGATGTTCCTCTGTGGATTGCACTGGACGGGCATTAGTTACTCCTGGGGCGAGGACCCGGCAGGAGTCAGCCACCAGCCCCGGATCTGGATATTTAGGTTGCCACTTTCTGCAACCCTCTGGAAACTTAGAATCCTTAGAAGACAACCAGATACAATCTCCTGGTTGACAAACAGGGGCCTCCCGGCGGTGCTTATCTACGTGGGCCTTGCAGCAACGGTGGCCTCAACAGTCTATATATGGTCTGAGTCCTCCATGTGTCCTCCTAACAAAGAACAAATTGGATGCAACAGGTGACGCAGACAGACAAAAAAATCCCCGAGCCAAAGACCCACCGATACAGGAATCCACAGCTCTGTTCCGCTTGGGTCAGGGGACCAACCTTAACCTCAGAATGGGGAAACGTCCCTATAAGATTAACAGTGCAATCACACTGATGGTGAGGTGGCAATTCGGTGGTGTTTCGCTCGCTAAACACCTCCATCCAATCAGCATATTCGGGAGGCATAGCTACGGAACCAGAGTAGGGGTTCTCTATGATACTGGAATGCAATGAGACAGGAGGACCTCAAAGGCAGTTCTGGAAACAATAGGGGGACCAAGAGGTGATGTCTAGAGTGGGCCAGGAAATGTGAGGGTCATGCTTCTGTAGCCACGGTAGACCCAGTATCACCAGATAGTCCGCTTTGTTCACAACAAGAAAGGATATCAATTCAGTGTGCAAAGCACTGGCATCCATCTGCACTGGATTGGTGACGGTGGATACGAGGCCCTCATCAATGGGTCCTTCCATCTAGGGCTAACAGTCTCATTGGTCTACTGAGGTTCTCAGTGGTAAGGCACATCTGTCGCACCAGTTGAGACCGAAGTTCCCTTCAGCACCAGAGTCAACTAGTGCTGTAACTGAGATAGGGTCAAGGCTGTACAAAGTGACCTGTATCATAAAAGATTTGGAGACCTGTTCCCCCCTCCCCTTCTTGGGTAGACTCACTGAGCTAGCGTGTGGAACGGAATCCACACGCTGTTCCTTGTGTCGTGCCTTGGAACGACTGCAGGTTCACAGGATGTGGCCGGTCTCACTGCAATACAGGCAAAGACTGCTATGTAGCCTCTCTTCATGAGACAGATGGGTTGAATCACACACCATGGGTTCTGGCATATCGGTGTACTCGCCAGCCTCCCATATGCTGATGTCCTTAGGAATGGACTCTGTTGACCTCAGAACCCTAAAGTTGTTCTTAGCCTCTCTCTTGGGGCAGGCAGCCAGCAGGTGATCTAGCCTAATGGCTAAAGAGATCGATTCTTCTAATCCTAGCTCTGTGTCCTTGCATGCCAATTCTGTCAGAATTTCAGCCCTCAGACCATTACAAAATGTGACTATCAGAGCTGGCTCATTCCAGTCACTTCCAGCAGCCAACATATGGAATTCTAAGGCATAATCCGCCACTGTGCAGTTGCCTTGTCGCAATCTTGACAATAATTCACCATTATTCCTGCCCTCATTAGGGTGGTCAAAAACGCTTCTTAGCTCCTGTTCAAACAGACAGTATGATAAGGTTTGAATTCGAGACCATCCTGAAGTAGCCCAATCTAGAGCCTTTTCCGTCAAACAGGAGACAACAAACAAAACCTGCAACAAATCAGAGCTGACAGGGTGGCTGTTAATAAATAGAGAACATTGTAGTAAAAACCCCTTACAAGCTGCAGGTGTCGCATCAAACTTGTCAGGTTTACTCACAGGGAAAGTCTCTTTGGGAGAACTTGCTGAGGAAAAAAAACTCTTCAGGAGGTCTCGGAATCCTCAGATACACAAGTTCTTTGCAGCATTGCCGTTAATTTGGTGCAAGGAAGGTGCAAGTACTTTTTCACATCAGTACAATCTAGTCTATTCAAGCTGTGTAGTAGGCTAACCGGAAAAATGAACATTGCCATAAGTGTGGGGATCTGCTGTTCACCTAGATAATATAGCAAATATCTGCCTAGCAAATTAACTATTTATTTTGTGTCAGCTTCTTTGTGACACTGAGGGACACTTCAACATCTGTCATATCTTTTCTGTGTCGTATGAAGTAAAAGTATGCAACTTAAATGCACCCTCCCCCCCAAGCAAGCAGAATCTCTATAGTGGTTCTGAAATACTCCAGAGTCACTTTTTACTGCATTACCTCCAGTGTGCAAGACATCATCAGGTTCTGTTCAATAGTAAGCTGTTTTATCAACATAATCATGCATATTATGAGGGATAATAATAACTGCCAACATACTAAGGTCACATTAATGGCATTTTCAGGCCATAAAAGTTCTTAATGTGTCAGTGACGGCATGCAGAGGGACTACAGTTTAGCCTTCCACATAAGATAGTATAACTTGGGCCTGAAACAGAACAGGCATGGGTCTTGGAGATGCAACCTGAATCCCTCAACAGCATTCAAACCCAAGAAACATCACTGCACCCCACCTGTGGATGTTGGGCACATTGTGCCCATCTGCTAAAACATCCTGAGCATAACTAGAAGCTAAGTATAATGTGTGTTCTCTTCAGCTCGTGTTTCTGCCTGAACATTTCATCCACTTCTGTAATTAAATATTTATGGTTCTTAGAGTGGCATAACTCACATCTGTACCACTGTTAGATGCAGCTCAGGCAAAAGCTTTACTTAATACAACAAATTTCCACAGAACAATTTCCTTGAAATACAGTAAAGAGAAACTTGTGTTGGAGTCCTATCATCAGGTGAACACTGTCTCATATAATAAATCAAAAAATCCTATCTAAATAGAGACTGAAGAGCTATCAAGAAGATCATTATTACTGTCTTTTATTGTTGCTGACATTTTAGCAAAACTGATTTTGCATAACTGGACAACAACTGAAAATGACTACCAAAAAACTAAGAGTTTATAATTAATTTTGTCTTTGCAATGCCACAAGATTGTGGTGGAGTGTCAAAGTGGTCAGATAGTGGGTTCCTGGGTCACCCCCTCAAGAAATCACTCTGCAACACAGTGGAGCAAAGGTCAGTTCATTACTTACGCGCCATAACCCTCAGTAAAGCTGTAGCTAGCAGGAAATT
Organism: Arapaima gigas; assembly: GCA_900497675.1. Lineage (NCBI taxonomy): Eukaryota > Metazoa > Chordata > Actinopteri > Osteoglossiformes > Osteoglossidae > Arapaima > Arapaima gigas. The sequence continues at coordinate 411,439 of UFQX01000088.1, read as the reverse complement.
TGTACTATGCTCTCAATACAAAATTTATGGAGCTAATTTATTTATGGTCCTTTATACAATAGGGAAATTTGTGCCAATAGTGGTTTGACTGTCATGGCATGAGATGGAAGTGTGTACTGCACGGTTGACCCACAGAAAGCACATTTAAAAGTTACTCCTAACCACATGGCAGTTTTATACATTACACATTTGTATGGCTGGATATATTTGATTTAGATAAGCTAATGGACATTATTAAACTTGCATTATTTAGTAGGTTTAATTACTTATTTCTTCCTCCCAAGGAGAAATGCCAGGGAATGAAAACATTACATCTTCTGGGATTTTTTGCTAATGACTTCCTTATAAATGAGTTCTTGCAAAAGTGATGATGACAACTTGCTTATAAAGAAAAAAAAAGCTAATTATGCAAATAAATTATGCAAAATTTCATCTGTTTGTCACATATCTCAGGGGCTGTTTATACATTTTGTTTGAAATAAAATTGCATTTCACTCATTATGTACTATGCCAGTTTTGTACCATACAGTGAAACACCACAGTGTTTAACACATTGTTACTTTCACGTTGGCATTATGCCATAATCCCACTTTATGAACAGTAATTAAATACATTTGCAGCAAGATTTGTCAGCGATGCCATTTCTGGTGACCTTTGTTGCAATGTAACAGTGCCTGAAAGTGACATGTAATTACATCTGGACCCTGTCAGCTCACAGGGAAAGACTTTAGCACAGAATAAATGCAAATTACATAGGAACAATAAAATAACCCCTAGCTATGATTCAGGATGCATAAGAAAACCAGTTGTTGCTACACAGTCAATTTTATACAGCCCCTGCTCAATTCCTCACAGTCACATTTATTTATCAAAGAATACTCTTATATTCAGCTATTCATCCACCCATACATTCATCTGTCCATTCATTCCATCAATCCAACTGTTGTCATCAGGATTGAGTCCTACAGAGGTATACGCCCTGGGTGAGACACCATCACTAGCCATGCAGACATATTATAACACATTGCAGCATGCTATAGCATGCAAGGTCCAGGAAGTGACCAGGCAGGGATTAAATAGGCAAGGGTTTTTGGCTCTTCTCAGTTCTTTTCCAAACACGAAACACAAAATAACCACAAAACAAAAGCAATAAGAACCAGCAGTATAATCCAGAACATGTGATAACAAAACAAAAAATTTTAAGGTCAGTTTCAGATTCCATACCAGAACCTTCAATTTATAATACGTCTCTCTTGTCCTTTCTCTCTGTGTTTGTATGTCGTCCTTTATTAACCGATTGGCTGCACTCGTGGCTCAATATTCCATTAACAAGCTGCTTCCTGATGCAGCTGCAAATGTTGTGGAATAGGCACAGCCAGGCATACCCAGGCTTTTATCTGTACAACCACAGTCTAAGATTTGCTATATATCTGCGGTTCTCTATTTTTGCATTTTCTTGCATCGACATGTACCTGATGAGTGTCAATTTCAAAGCTTGTAGATTTCTGATAGGTGTACATTTCAAAGGTTTTAATAAAAAGAATCAGAGCAAAAGAAGGACTAACTGGGACCTAAGTCTCAGTGCCGTAAAGGCCAGAGGGAACTTATCATGTCTGCAATAACATCTATAGAATACAACCTCAAACAGCAGCAAAAAATTTATCTCCAAAATCAATATTCAAATCAAGTAAAGACTGCAAAAATCCAAAGGGGTTAATTCTGAATTTAAGTGTTTAAAGCTGTCAGTGATGAAAGCAGCAAACGAAAAGGAAAGAAAAAATAAAATTTGCTGTTTATTCCTGACAATCTGTCAGATAATAAGTGATAAGTCAGAATAAGGTTCTAACTTTGAAAGGAGATCAGGAATTATGGAGAAGCAGTTTCTACTTATTTTTCCTTAGAGTGTTTAGTGTCGTAAGTTGTCATGTTTAATGCGCCCAGACTAATTTATCAAGTGCGGCAGGAAAATATAAATGGTGCTACTGTGGTATTTGTGCTGAACACATCTTTGTCTCAATATTGAAATAAAGCATATCCAGTAAGTTAACTAACAGAGCCCTTGAAAGCTAGCTCTTTTTAAATCACAGGCAGTGTCTTCACCAATCGGTTTCACAACACTTTGGTTAAAGACCAATCCATACGAGCTGTACTCCTGTAAAGTTACTGACTGATGTCTGTTATTACCAAGACTGACCTTTCAGGGTCCCTTTCTAAAATTAGATTCTCTGATCCCTCAAAAGTCTTTGAGCTGTAAAACAATTTATAACTCCTGAGTTAAAATGTCCCACCAGATGAAAGCATTTATACCATTGATATGGCTCAGAATCTAATACAGCATTTTCACATCATACAGAAGTTACAAACCCATGCATTAACTCAATTTATGTGCCGTGTTATGTTGTGGCTAAACTAATTTCGAAGACATTAAAACAACAGCACATAACATTAAATTTGACTGGAGGTGGTCACTGATGTCTGAGTGACTCTGAATATAAACGGCAAAAAAGATGGAAAAAATTACTTTAACTTCAATATTTATAAGGCATTTGCAAATAATGGCTTTGCATAATCGGAGTATGAACCCTATAACACCCTCTAACACTATATTAATGGCCCAAGGATTACATTCAATGGACCTAATATCAAACATAATATTTTTAGCCAACAAACACACAAACAAATTGAAAAAAACAACACTGTCAAATAAAAGACATAACAGCTATATTTCTAAGGAATAAGTCAATGTATGGATAACTAAGCCAGACAACTGAACAACTTTCTTAAAAAATTACATTTTCTGCATGCAACCAATAATGTAACACAGTTTTAAATAAATATATATGATGTTATCATAACACCTGAGGGAGAGTTGGAAGAACTCTGGAAGTTTCTATGATTTGAGAACTCAATACCATTCTAATGGCCCAGGACAAGTTTAGAGACATACACTTCATTGCTGCTGAGTTTACAGTTTATCCGTGCAATTTAAATAAATTCACTTTAATGAAGGAAAAGGCGCCGACCAATCGCGTCGCTGAAATATTTGTCACTTTTCATACAGAAGGAATGTTTAACTTGAGGTCCTGATTCCTGGGGAATCTATAGACATTTCGTGCAAGTTGCCCGAGCTAATACAACTTTCTGGGCCAAGTATGCGGCAAAAACAGCAAGCACAGTATCCACAGCCACTGGCTGAGATAAAACTATATTCCATCTTTAGCATCACTGGTTATGTTAATGAAATACAAACATAAGGAGATAAAATGTAAAGCTTAGTGACTAAGCAGCTGCCTCAGCATAATAACATGAATCATCATGTGTGGAAAACAACATCAAACCTCAGGCAAATTTATTTATTTACTCAGCTAACTAATCACATTTGTGTCTTTTCTTTATCAAAAATATTGAACAAAATATTAAGCAAAATCAGCTAAATGAGACAAAATATCCAATAATTCCCAATTCTGTCCACTACTGTTGGACACCTTCAGGTAACCAGAATAATTATGTTGGTACAAGTTCCAGGAAAAGGAGGTTAAACATACAACTCCCTCCACAGTCAATCACTGGCTTCTGACTCATATAGAAAGTTCAATATCTGTTCGGGCTATAAAGAGAAACCGTGATAAGAAAACAAAAAACAGCTTTACATAATGGCCTGGATAAAGCCCTCATTATTGCCTCATTCACCATTTTATTTAATTATTTTTTTAACATTCAGCTAATAAATAGTACGTGTGCATTGAAATGTACAGAAATGTCATGTTTAAGTTTGTACTCTATAGGAGTTGTATTAACTTCCACTTTGATTCATTGAAACATGCAGTTTGACCAGGGTTGTCCAAACTTTTGCATACAACCACAGACAGAACTATTTATTAGCACTTCTAGTTAATTGAGTGATTCTTTGTCTATTCAGCGATGCACTTTTAAAATACATAACGCATGGTTAAACTGCTCTGGTTGTCTTTAAAAATATGGGAATTTTGTTGGTGAAAGACACACATCAGTTTGTTCCCTACATGAGTGCAACATTTGAAAATGACAGCCTCTTGGATGGTGTATTGATAATGACAGGTTTAACAGCCAGCGAAGGAAAAGACCAATTATGGTAAAAACAAAGTACCGGAAGACCAAAAAAAAAGAGGTATCTGGTTTATGACACTGCCACACTTTCATCATCACTTTACGGCTCCCGCTAAAAACAGTCTACCTTCTCTTCGGCATTTCCGAAGCATTATTTATTCATTCCTTGTTTTCCACCACAACTCACTGTCACCAAAGGATTTAAGACAAAACTTCAAGTATACAGAAACATGTTATAAATATTAGAAACACATATATACAGTCAGGGTGAAAAGATGATCTTCAGTTATGTTTTAATTGATCATGGAAAGTCATACAGAACTTACAGTTGCTGCCAGAATTCCATTAGAATAAGAAAAATGGAAAATTCTAAAATGAAAATTATGTACTTTTGTTTTCATTATTGTTTCTGCTCCATGACAGAATTCTCTTTGCTTAAAGGTTTGAGTTATTTATTCTGTTCTAGAAGGTGTTAATGACAAGCTGTACATCATGTACTGCAGAAATGCACAAATAAGAAACCTGTCTGTGACAACCACTATACCGATGAATTATCACAGAAACCCACCATCGCTGGTGCGCAGCTGTTGTGACAAAGTGGGTAATTCTGCTCCTGTCCCAAACTCCATTGCTCACTTCAAAATTAGAACCAAGGGACCATCAAAGGTCAGAGGACACCTTCCAGTACCATATTATGATTACTCAGGCGCACGACTGCTGCCTGTGTCACATGACTACCCTCCCAGTCACGTAGGGGCTGGAGCTCAACCTCCATCATGAGCAGAACACACGGAACTGATTGCGTATGGATTTTTCAGTGACGATAACCATATTAAAATATACTTAGTGATCCTTCATTATACTGGCTATGGAGACATAACTATTCATCACAGTAAAAAATAGTCTGCAGGATATTTCCTAGTGTACTTTTAAAGGAACTTTCATAATGTTTTGCTAACACACTTTAGCAAAAGAGACTTTTTAATACCTTCCTAACAGTTGATGTACAGTTAGGAAAACACTGAACAATAAGAGCGACAAAGGCACAGTAAACATTGACAGCTTTTTGTTGAAATAAAGCAGGGTTAGACAAGTATGAAGTTTCTCAACAAATAAAAAGCAGTATTAATTCTAATTCCGTTCGCTGCCTTCCTCACCCTGGAATTTTATCTCTTACTCATGCAATGAGAGGATTTGCTATGAATATTTTGTCTATAATTACTAACTACCACATCATTTCATTTGATATTTAACAGGAAACATCAGCCATCATTGACAAATCATCTCTTTGCCCCCAAAACCTCATCTATGAAAATAACTGCCATATGGAAAAGTGCTGGAGAAAGAGGCCACCCATTATGAAAGAGACCATTGAAATGATGCTTACAAGCCAACATTTTCCTTGCAACCCACCGCTCATTGGTTCTTCTAGGGATGTCCATGAATCTATAGCAATCTCTCAGTATCTGAATCTAACAAAACGTTTGACACCAAAGCTGTGCATACCAAGTGCCTATTTCCCATCATTTTAAATGGGAAAATAAAGAAATAAATAATGCGCTCCCTTGTCATCCAGAAACACCTATATAACTATCAACTATCATAATTTGAGCATGATAAACACTCTAAACACCAGTTACCTTATTAGAAAACAGTTGTGTAGTACAGGACAGTTTGCGTTAGTCCCGCCACTAGTGACATGCCGGCACGCACCACGTGTGTTACATGAGATGAGAGGGAGCAAGCATGGGTTTACAGGTGGGAGTTCAGTGTTTTGAGATGTTGACTAAAGAGAAATCGTATATCAAAGTAACCCGTTGCATCTGTGTCTTTGTTTGACATAAAAGCCGTCATTTATATAAATAGGTTTATTTAAAAAAGAATATGAAGTTAAGGGAGTGGTTAGTGCAGTGACAGAGCATATGTGTTCAGACAAAGGGAAAGTTGAAACTGCTGATGAGAATGGGCACATGCAAACATGAGGATCTTGCTTCAGATAAATTTATTATTCAGTTCTGTTTATTATAATACTTGCAGCATTTTTATTACAGTGCACTGTACATTACTGTATGTTATTTGCCTTTTTAAAAAAATTTTTATTCATGTTTTGTTTTTTATTATGAATAAGCTTTGGAAACAAATTCGTTGTAGCAAAAGTTTCCATTCGGATAACATACAGGTACCAGTTCCAACTTATTTAAGAGCCATTACAGAGAAAATTCGGATATAAAACGTTTGGAAACTGAGGTATCACTGTATTCATTTAGAAGATGCTTTTCTGAAAATCAGTATAAATTTCAAAGTGAACAAAAGTGCAATTCACAATTTAACTTTACAACATAATACATCAAAGAACTTTAGATACTTTACTTTGGCCTCGATTATCAACACAATTTTTATATGAATATTAATAATTGGAGGAAGGGGCAGTGTTGAAGATGGAGGACTGAGGAGACAGGACTGCCCCCAGAAATCTAGAACAGCTTGAGCAGTAAGGAGGACAGTATTTCCACTATAATTCCCTACAGAGGTTGAGCACAAATTATTTACATGCATGCACAGCAGCGATGCATGATGGGAAATCCACGGCTACACCTGCCGTTACAGAACATATCCAGGACAAACAGAAGTGCAATGAACATGGACAGAAAACTCCAACAGCAGAAAGCAGTTTTCCACTGGAAGCCTGCACCTCTCCAGCACCAATGATTAAATAGTAAGTATTCAATCATCAGCGACTGTATGCTTGCAATTCTATTTGTTTCTGAATGGCAGCCGAAAGGAGCCCCTCACAGCAGGAAAGATATTAACTTGACGGCATAAGTTGACTTGTCAACTTGCCTAGATCTCACCATCCCAGTGGGCTAGCAAACACCCACAGTAGTCTATTCCAAAGACACTTCCCTGTTCCTACCAAAACTAACAACAAGGTGTACCCTGCAAATCACATTTACGTTACCCCATGAAAAAACCTGGTTTTATCCCTGTAATTCCTCTACTTCAAACCATTCCACAAAAGGAGGACTGAATTATGAAGACAAAGGCACTGCGCTGTGTGAGAACTCAAAAGCATAACCAGTCAGCAACAGCAACTCAATGTACAATCAAGAAGTTTCAGTAGTTCAGCAATTCGCTGAACATCACTTGAGTGTATTGCAAAGCACACATTTTTACACTTTCTCACAATTGCATGCTGAAGTTAGGCACATGTAAGCAGAGGCACTGTGGGAATATTGCGATCCGAAGACGTCCGGTAAACAATGTGTGACTTAGATTGGATTTGGCCCTTAACAGCACTCAATGGCACATTGAGGGCAGGCAGCTACTTTCTGAGCTGTCCCATCTCTGCACATCCCTGCATCACACACATCAGGAACACTTTGATGAGGGGCTTGTGGAATGCAAATGAGGGGGGGGGCATGGATGGTGATGTAAATCAAGTGCCTTCCATAATAATAAAAAAAATAAATGCCACTCTCTACCATGAATACAGGTTTAAATTGGAAGTGGGTGTGTGTGTTCGTGTGTGTAAGTGTAAAGGACAGAGAGAGAGCACCTGCAAGACACTACAGAACAGGGATTTTTAACCTTTTTAGGCCACCGCACATCTTTGTGAAAGAGTTGAAGAACCACACATATAAAAATTTTTTTAAATTTTGAGAAAATATTGCACTCTTTTTACTGCAAAGAAAATTAGTTACCTTTTCATATAATTGTGTTACTGACAGCAACACCATAGTACTACTTTATTTTTATTTTTCACTTTTGTTTATTTAGACACTGTTATAACAGTCTTGTTCACAGGCCCCTGGTGAAGAATCTGCTTCACAGGAATTCCTTCATTTACCTTCAAACTGTAATCCAGTGCAATGCTGTGTGTGTGTCTGTATTTCTCTGGTTGTGAGTGAGTGAGTGAGTCTCTGAACGTGTGTGTGCGAGTGCATGAGTTGGGGTGAGACTACATTGTTTGGTGTGTAGCATCAGGCAAGCCCCCCATCCTTAATGGCACTTCCTTCAGTGTGTTCTGCTTCTCTCTCACCATGGCAACGGTTTCTAGTGAGCGGCCAGCTCTGTCTCCTGGGACTTGGCCTTGTTCCTGTGTTCATGTGCACAGCTGCCTTCCACCACAACAATGCAATTAACACGGAGGGCTAACGTCTGGGTACGACTGGGTCCAAACCCCCCTCTTTTTTCGGCTGGGTTATTGGGGTCATCTGCAACTGCAATCATTTGTCTTTCACTGGCATCTTTTAATCACAGGTTTTGCAGTGTTATGTGTTATTCACACTTTCTAAAACACTGCAGTGCACATACTTGAAAACTCATTTAAAACTAATTTATGGGCTGTAGAACTGTATAATGTGAAGCCATTAGTGCTGTGGAATGTGGGCCAGTGCTTTTCAGCCATATTTCCTATATTTTCATAAATTAGCATAATCTCACTCAGTGACTTCACAGCATTCACAACACCAGTGGTTTCTGCAGTAGAAGCTAACAGACACTTCCAGCTCCTTTCACGTTTGCTTATGTCTTACATACATATCCTTATAAGCAGGTTATACAATATGGCTTTTTCTTAAATTAAGACCCATACTTGATGGTGACTAAGGTGCACATGCAATATGATAGAATATTCAATATAATTTCACAGAAAAAAAACTTGAAATTTGTGTAAAAAACAACTTCTTTGATATAGAGATGATGGGGGGGGATAGTAGCAATAGTGCTCAAAAGAGTTAGGGGGATACAGTAGGCTTCTTTGAACACTGGGCTACATTTCTCATTGCCTTTTTACAAAATAAAATCGCTCTGTTTAATAATTAAGAAATTATTTTAGTGTATGAAACAGTGACCCCTGCCGGCAACACTGGTGAACTTTCCTTTCGCGGAAGGTCTTGAAATGTTTGTTGCCACCGTTTTCTCAACTTGCAGTAAGCCGTGTGTTTACATGTCTTTACCTAAATCTTCGACACTAGAATGGTTCCAGTGCCTGACCATTCAGTTATTTAACTTTCTTTGTTCTGACTAATGCAGATAAATCTAAAATAATCGTTCAGACCTGTAAGAGTAACCAGTGATGCTGTCATTGTCACATATCGAAAATGTCCAGTACATAAAACATAGGTTTCTTACCCTTACATCCCTAATGTGTGTGTTTTTTATACTTTATTATTTACATTTCCATTTGCTCACAAATAATTGGCTCCAGTGGTGAAATATGCAGATGGCATTCTGTAGAATGTACCCAGTAATAACAAAATGTAAGCAAAATGTATTGCTTTTTGAATTTAGTACATTTGTGTGTGTGTGTGTGTGGACAGAAAGAAAGAAAACTCATCAGTATCTTTATGTACACTATGTGTGACATCAATATTCTCACTTCTTCAAGCCTTAGAGACAAAATTTTAAATGTTAAAATTAGTAAGTATGCTTTCTAGATTTTAATTAACTATGCAAAAAACATTACTATTGGTGAGAAGTACCTGCGAGTGTGGCTTGCTTGAAAAAAAAGCTGTGCAAAAAGAACAAACAGGCAAACATAGACTGAACTTTATAGATGATGTTTTTAAAGTGTAGTATTTGTGACTCAGACAGTAAAGCTATTTTTAGCCATAAGTTCTACTACCTGCTGCCTCTTGTAATTTTAATAGCCCCACCATAATTTTGCCATATTCTAGTCTCTTTATGCGTTTCAGAAATCTGGAGCTGTACAGCAGAGCAGTGAAAATGTGCTGTCTTCCCGCCTCGAATTTGCCTCATATCTTTTCAGAGCACGATTTGACCGCGCCGCTAGAGGGAGACAAACTCCAAACAAGATCCCTACCGCGTTCAATTGCATAGGTTCATTGTGTGGATGAAATTGTTCAGGCAAAATCTACAAAACGTGTAAATAAACCAGACCAAACATGGTAGCAGGGTGATGACCTAGAAGGGCCCCCATTAATACAATGTGAAATATAAAGATTAAATTAATTACAAATATACAGGCTAAATTGACAGATCCTGCAGCCTGGGATGTAGCATAGAGCCCTACCATACTCATTTAACGCCCTACCTATCTACCCCCCTCCTCCCCTAATACACCACCTTGTAAGGTCTTCACCAGGGTCATCAGGTAGGTACCATCCTTCATCGGCATTTCGCCGACTTAGGCCCACAACACCTTCGGATGGCTCAGCAGTACGGCCTGACGTCCCAGACCTACCCCCCTCCAAGCTTACTTGGTTGAAAGGTCCCCACCTAACTATACTACCTCACCTTCCCCCATTCTAGTTGCACTCTCCTCAACCATAACCACTGACTACCCCTCTCAGCTACCTCTGACAATTCCTTTACCACTTCCCTTAACCTACGTTCTCTAATTCCCAACTCACTCAACAGCGCAGTAAGAGTTCTTGCCACAAAGCCTCTGGCACCTACCTCTAGCGGTTTAACATATGCCTGCCGCCCTCGGCCACGAGCCTTAGCCACTAGTTTGTCGTACCTCAATCTCTTCCTCTCATACGCTACCTCCACATCATCCTCAAATGGCACCGTCAACTCTATGAAATACGCTATCCGCCTAGCGTCCGAGTACAACACCATACCTGGTCTTAATGCAGTCACTGCAACACAGCGCGGTACCTGCAATTTCCTCCCCACGTCTACCTCTAGCTTCCAGTCCCTCGCTCCTAACCAACTACCTATTTCAACCCTTCGCTGCCTTTTGCACTTCCCCTGGCCCTCGCAAACAAACGCAATTTTCTTAATCCTACCCGCAGCCAGTATAGAGTTAACTTCTAGCTGCTTCCTCTCAATCACTGCCGCCAAAGAACGCAGCACCTGATTATGTCTCCATGTGTACCGCCTTTGCACTAAACTAACCTTACAAGATGACAAAACATTTTTCAGCGTCCCGTTCCCTGCACACAACTTACAATGCGAATCCTCACCTGCCCACTGTCCAAGATTCTGCGGCATCGGAAGTACATCGTAGGTGGCCCCCAACAAGAACTTCAGATGGCTTGCCTGCATCGCCCACAGCTCTCGCCAGGTGATCGTGCGCTTCTCTATTCCACTCCACCTCAGCCATTGTCCTTGCTTCACTTGCGACACTGCCTTCACACGCCAAGACTCCTCTTCCTGTTCCCGCAGGAAGCCAACAATCATCCACCTTCTGTCCGGCAACGTGGCCCTACTAAACACCTTCCATTGGTCACCTGATCCTGACCCTGCCCTCCCCCTCTGCACTCACCCTAATACGTCTCTATGCTCTAACGCTCTCCTCGCCATGTGAACCACCTCTCGTGGCTTCCACTTTCTTCCTGCTCCCGGGCTTAGCGCTACTACCCGTACCAATGCATCTCCTGACTTGCCTTCATGCATTTAAACTCCTCCACCAAACCAATTAATGGTAACTCCAATATCCCTCTACCAAACCATGCTATGCTGGTTAAACAGCCCAGCACTCCTAGCCACTTCCGAATTGATCTATTTACTACCCTCTCGAACCGCTTCACTTCCGTAATCGAGATGTCATATATCGTGAATGGCCACCTTACACGTGGCGACAAACCGAACTGCAAACCCCACAACTTTAATTTGCCTGGCAAAAAGGACTTATCAATCGTATCTAGCACCTTCACTATCATCTCCCTCACCTGCCCCACCTGGTCCCTATCATTTAACGCAGCACTATACCATCTCCCTAAGCTCTTCACTGGCTTCTCCAGAGCTGATGGTATCAGTTCTCCTTCCATCATAAATCTTTCGCTCACTACTTTCCCCTTTGTAACAGAAAGGCTCCTACTCTTACTCGGCTTCACCTTAAGCCTTGCCCACCTAACATTATCACCCAGCTTCTCTAGGAGCCGCGGAGTGTCTAAGCTGGTAGTGGTAATCGTCGTCATGTCACCCATGTACGCTCTAACTGGTGGAAGCCGACTACAATCTCGCAACCTTTCCCCACTTACTACCCACTCAGATGCCCTAATTATAACCTCCATAGCCATTGTAAAAACTAGTGGCAAAACTGTACACCCTGCCATAATCCCTACCTCCAACCACTGCCACGATGTAGTGTACTCTGCTGTGTTAAAGCATACCTGAATGTCTTCAAAATACGCTCTAATCAGCTGTACCACCTTTCCTGGCACCTGAAAATACTCAAATGCCTTCCACAATAAGGCATGAGGCACACTACCAAAGGCATTAGCTAAATCTAAAAACACAACATGGAGACTCCTCCTCCCCATCCTTGCTGCTTGAACGTGATGCCAAATCATGCTGCTATGCTCTACACAGCCTGCAAACCCTGATACTCCTGCTTTTTGCACCGAGGTATTGATAAGCCTATTCTCCGTTAAATATAGTGATTTAAAACAGTACATTGCTTAGAAAGGACGGCAAAAATTAATATACTTCAATCTGATTACAAATTACTGAAATGACCACTTGGTGGCAACAAAGTTCATAAAATTTAAATATTTAATCTGTAATTTTCATTTTTTTTAAATTCTCATTGATCTCATTGATATATTAAGTGTTCAATACCCTTGTGTTGTTTAAATGACATTTAAAGATTATTTTGCATAAGCATACATAAATTATTAATAAGAAGCATCATTTCCTGAGAACTTGCTTAAGTTTGTGCCAAGTGCATTGAGCAGGAGAACCTGAGCTGGTCAGGTGTGAGTTCAAATCCAGCTGTGTGTGAAATCTGCATGTTCTCCCTGTGTCTGTGTAGGTTTCCTCCAACAATACAAAGACATGCCTTTCCAGTTAATTGGTCTGTATAAATTGCTTGTAGGCTTTACTACTACTGCACCCCTGTTGAGCTTTAAATGATTAATGATAATTGATGAATAGATTAAGTTTATTAAGGGAGGAGGCACACAGAACCACACAGCACAACAACATATCTTGGAATATTTCAGCTATTGCACATGATCTATAAATAATAATGTAATAATTGTATTATACAATATCTGTGGCTGTCATAAAATTTGCTTCTTGAAGGAAAAGAGGTTCCTTACCCCTACTCTAAGGTATCTCAACCAAAAAGAAGACAAAGAATAGGTTTGCATACTTTACAGATTTTTACTTATGCTACGTCAGTTCAGAGTGAGGGTTACTGTCTTTTTCCTTTGTTTCTTATGAGGAAAATAATCCTGCTATAATTTGTTTCTGTCACATGCCAGAGATTACATTGGATGAAGGTGCAGAGTATAATGAAGTAATTAAGCTGAATGACCAACAGGATAATCCAAAGTAACAAGGGGTGGTATCCAAGTAAAAGAAGAAGACCAGAAAGGGCACAAGACCAGGCAATATATCCAAAGCACACAATCCAGAAATCATACTCAAAAATCCAAAGCACAATGGATACATACATACATACATACATACATACATACATACATACATACATACATACATACATACATACATACATACATACATACATACATACAGTTGTAAGCAATAACAAGACCTCACAAAGAACCCTTGCACAAAGACCTATTTATATATTATCACTTATTAGGCTCAGGTGTGTTGGAAGGTGCCAGTAATCAGGAGGCCAGGGAGTCAGAGTGCCTGTAGGCGGTGCCAGAGCTCTACCTGACAGAACCCCCCTCCTAAGGGGTGGCACCCAATGACCCCGGCCACAGGTTTGACCCCGAGGATGCTCCTCGAGGCAGTCCACAAGATATTGGAGACAGCCCCCCCCACCTCCTCAAATCCAGAATAGTCCACACTGTATATTCTGGGACACCATCCACAATATGGGGAGGAGGTGGAACATTGTCCGGGGACGCGTCATCCCATGGACCAGGGATTTCCGGCCTAAGAAGAGACACATGAAAACTGGACAACATCCAATAATGCCAAGGTACTTTCAACTGGTATGTAACAACATTGAATTTAACTATTATTTCGAAGGGCACCACAAATTTTGGACTAAGCTTCCAGCAGAGCAGGTGAAGTTTGTGGTCTCAGGTTGACAACCAGACACTCTCCTGCTGGGCAGTAATTTGGTGGAGTGCTATGTCTCCTATCTGCCTGTTCCTTTTGGCAAGTAACTGCATCCTGTATCCAGACATGAACCCAGACCTGTTCACTGTTGGTATCCCAGGCATCAACTGAGGAAGTGACATTGGTTTCAGGATTCCATGGAAAAAATGGAAGTTGATAGCCTAACATACACTAAAACAGGGTGAGTCCAGTAGAGGAACTTTTAATGAATTCTGAGCATACTCTGCTCCAGGTAAAAAAACGAGCCTGTTCTCCCTGCTGATCATGACAATGATATTGCGAAATAAATTGAGGCCCTCGTCTGAAACTATGTCCCTGGGAACAGAGCGCCTGTGGGTGGCGCCAGAGCTCCTCGTGACAGTTTCACTGTAAGTTCAGATGCTCGCTGCTTATTAATGCTGATATGAACCTTAAAAGCGCTATCTGAGGGTTGATAAAAATATTAAGAATTGTACTTCCTTCTCAGAACTGAAAAAATCATAGTATTTTTGATCGCCCCTTGTATATAGAATATGTATCCGATGAACCGTGAACCATTAAAGAAAGCATGATGTTTAGTATTGAAATCTCCCACTGTAACACCACTGAAATAATAAAATATATTTATTATTAACATTTTCAGTAAGTATAACCCAGCATTACAAATGAAGGGGTAAATAATCATAAGTAGCTTACTGTATAAATCTATCATTTGGGGTTGCTTTAGAGAGAAGTGTCAGCTAAATGTGAAGGCAATCTTTGTATAGGTTGCTCAGTCGAAGTTTTAATGATTCCACCTGTTGTATCCTTGGGCAAGTAAAACAAACCAGCTGTATAAATTGCATGGCGGCCACACACAGACCCATGAATTTGGGCAATTTTGAGTCACCAGCCCATCTGAAACCCATCTCTGGCCTAGCAGAAATCCACACAAACATGAGAGCATGCAAACATCACTCAGATGGGGAATGAACTTATATCATGCAGGACATGAGGCTCCTGTGCTACATGCTTCACTGTTGTGTAGTTGTTTCTGTTTTCAAAAAATTCTGTTCTAGCACAAAAAATGCAACTTTGGATTATCTGCAGAGCGAATAGATAGCAGTAAACAACAGGAATGTGGAACTGCTTTGTTTCAACTCACTTCACAGCAATTGCAGTTCCTCTCTGGTGTTCATTAGTGGAAAAGCATGGAACTGGCAAATGGAAGAATATTATAGATTCTAGGGAATGAGCTGATGAACAACTAAGACTAAGAATGAGCTTGTGAAATGTATTTTGTCTTCAGTAATTTTACATGTTAACTTTTAATCTCAATATTTATAAAACTCATGCACACAGGCACACAGGTACTTCTCACACTAAGTGAAGCTTTTGTGTATTGAACTTCATTAAAGTCCAGAAAAGTCTTTTTTACATTTTGTCTTTCAAATAAGGCTTGGAAAGGTGCACAGACATGTACCTTGTACACAATCATTTTAGAGTCTTGATACCCAAAATGCTCACAGTGTGCTCCAAGTTTCAAAACACAAGAACCAGATGTCAGCCTGACATGCCGGATACACATACTACACTGCAGTGGACTGGTTTTTTATTTTCTGCTCCAAAAAGATAACGGGACTTGATCGGATTATGCTGAGGAAGGACCTGGACTGTTGAGGGATGAAAGTGTGTGCTTCAGAGATGGAAAACACCATCATCATCATCATCAAGCACAAAGAACAATATTACTTTGTAAAATTTTTACACAGTGAAAATATATACGTAACACACACACATATATGCACACAGCACTGTATGCATTAGTGAATTAAGCATAGTAAATTTTGTTGATCTATATTTTATTAGTTTTTCCTTGCAACCTTTCCACTGTACTATTACCAGTGTGCTGGTCACTGTCTGCAGTTTATGCCACTAAAATGCATGAAATGCAACCACATTAATACATAATGCAGCATAATACAGCTTGGTAAAACATAATGTGTTATTACTTTTTACCTTTTCACCTTTACACTTTCATAACCCTGGCAATGCCAGGTAACTCAGCAAGTGTTCAAAGAGCTTATAAAATAAAAAATCATGTTGCAGAGTAATTCTTTATTGATTGTAAGTATATCTAAGATTTTCACAAAACTTAAACTTTAAATATATCAGGGGATGTTTATTTTGCTAAACTTTTGCTGCAAATTTGACGTGAAAGTGACTTATTTTTATGAACAAAATCAGTTAGAGCAGTTTTTAAGTATTCTGCATCGTAAATTCCAGGGACAACAAAAGCAACATATGTGCTGCTTTTCTGCTCCCTGCTGCCACAAGGCAGTGAATACAATGGTTTCAGTGTACATTTACCGTACTTTTTTCAAGTATCTGGGCAGAACTGCTACAACTGCAGACTAATGCACAACTTTATGAAACCTATTTTATGTCAAAACATATCCACACAGGTATCTCCCGGGTAATCTTTGTAAAAGTGCACCTGACCATGTGATGGGCTGGAAGATGCTGTATAAGATTAAAATACATGTCTTATCTAACTATTAAAACCATCTTGACAGCCTAGCTGCTAAGAGAACAAGAGCAATACAGCATCAGAAGATGATAAATATTATGCTGTGGGTCAAAACTGTATGTACAGAACCAGAGTTATCGGGCATTTACCTGGGTCAAAAAGTGTAGAGGTAGAACGGTAACATGATTATATATTATCAAGCTCTCCCTCTCATCTTTCACTTCAACTCTCCCTGTTGAAAGGTGAGAGACAGTGTGTGTGTGTATGTGTGTGTGTGTGTGTGTGTGCGTCTGTGCGAGAGGAAGAGACCCCCCTTCACCTGTTCCTTCGTGTGCTTGTGTGAGAAAGCGTCAGCATGTGTCTCTGTGTAGAATGTTAGATATCCTGAAATTTTATAGCCTAAAAAAATTATACTAGCTTCTAGTTTGTTCTGAATAGTGGGGTATTTATTGCACAACTAAAAAATTCTAAGTGTAAACATCATGCCCATACTTTGTTCCTATACCTTGCTATGTAATACTGTGGAGTATAGCAAGGGACATGGTTCACCGATATCCTTACAGTTTTATGTTTCATGTACGCTTTGTTTCTGCATGCTCATGGAGTGTCTATTTTAATTTCATAAATAAGGTGTAATCCAGCAAAATTGGGCCAAAAAACATAATAGAGTTTGTGAAACAAAACAAAAAGAAAGTAAATAAGATTAGAAAGCCAGATACAATAGAATTGAAGCTAGAAGACAAAAACAACTGTTCTCTTCACTTGTGAGTACAGTACAGTTTACTGCCGAATTTATTTTAAATTGTTGAATTTTTTTAAAACATAAATATCATTATTGAATTAACATCTCTGTTACATGGAGACCCTGGTCTGTCTCTGTCTCATTCACATCTCTGGATACTGGTATATGCAATTTTCACTTGTGCAACATTTTAAGGAACACATTAAGTGCATAAAGAAGGTTGTAACTGTGAACAGATTATGTTTTCCTTGGTGTCTGGAAATGATCTTATTTGTGGGTAGTACGGTCAAAAACAGACAGTAGAAAATGTTTGCTAAAGTGGAAACAGTTGTAAGTTATAGGTTGGTTGGTATGAACTTTAAGTCACAAGATAAGAAGAGGCTCCTGTAATTTACAGTGAAAGGAATTGGCAGCATGACATATTTCCCCAGCTTTCACCAATCAACATTTATAACCCCTCAGGGCCAACATCCATTACACACATAAAATGACCATTTTTTTAGTGTTTATTTATGGCAGGGCTGCTGTTCAATACAAATGACCCGGGGTAAAAAGCACAAAATCTGGACCCTTGAGTAATGGTCAGTTTCCTGTTTGGAGAAAGTATGCATTCAGCCCACATCTCTTGCACTGATGGATGATCCATAATAATATGGCCAGTCATCTCACGGTAGCCATTAGGGTCCAGTGATATCTCTGCATGGTTGTATAACAAACAAGATATTTTATGTATATTTTACTGAACCAGGTGCCCCCTATGGTGGAAAAACTGTTCCCTTGTGAAGTTCCTGTGTTCCATGATGATATGAAAAGTTCATGAGTGTGCAGCAGATTTCCACCTACTGCAACCCTCAGTGCACAAGAGGCTTTTCTTTTTCAGAATGGTGCAATATCCTACTATGCATAGTTCAGGATTTGTATGGCAGCACTGCAAAAAAGGTCTGAACCTCATCTGTAGACAAAGGGTGGCCCTACTCCTTACTAGGGCTTTGATATTATTTTATTGTTGAATATCGTCCAAATGCTGTATTATGGATTATATCAGAACATTTTTATTCATTAATCTTTTTATTGCTAAGTTTCATGCAAGGAAAAATAATACAAAGTTCTAAATATTTTTTATTGCTAACCACTTTATCCTGCTCAGGGTTGCAGTAGTGCAGAGACTATCCAAAAATCACTGTAAATTAAGCTTTGAAACCACACCCTGGATGGGACGCCAATCTATGCAGGGTATAAGGGCAACAAAAATGTATATATTCCAGAAATCCAAACCATAAAACAAACAGTTTGCTTTAAATACATGTTCCCTGGCATCTGAATAAAGCATGACAGCACCAATATTATTGGCATGTATAGCAGAGGCACCCTTTCCCTACCAGCATTTGAGGTACATGTTTAGAGTTTGTCATACAGCATTTGTATCTTGGATTTTGAATGCGATCGGGAAAGATCTACTTAGAAAATACCAGTCCTAAATGAATAAATTTCTACAAATCTGTTGGTTATTTTGCTGATGTAAAGCTTTCTGCTTATTTTTACAGAAAGCAGTGCATTGAAATTTTAATCACAAAGAATTATTAAATGTACATTTTTTTAAGACTTCATCTACTTTAACAGTGTCACATCTACAGCAAACCTATACAAAAATTATGATGAACAGCAACTTAAAGGCTCTACAAGAATGTATCTGAAAACAACACACAAAGACAGAATTTCTCCGAAAACTAAACTGGAAAAACACCCCACGAAAACCTGGTATAAAGACCACACTCACATTATCATACAGACACAGAGTCCAGGGCACAACAATTAAAAGTGTTTGCAGAAATTTTACACTTGATGCAAATCCATACAGAAAAATAGATTTAAACCGTGTTGACTTTCATTATGTATATAATTAATTCCTTCAGTGTTTATGATTGACTTGGAAGCAGTTAAGAGACTTCAAAAGTAGTTAAAATGTATCAAAGGAAACATTCACAAATAATACATTCAAATTAAAGCCATCACAGATTTTTAAAAAGCAAGAAAGAATCAGTAAGGTCTCTTTAAAAGGCAAAATATAGCCAATACTTTTAGCCGGTTTGTTGATGCCATCAATAGGGCCCTAAAGTAATACTGAAGCTGGGATTGTCTTCCTGACAGTTTTCAACAAAATCATTTCAGAAAATAAATAATAAATAATAATTTAAACATGCAAGACTTTTTTAGGCTTGAAAAAAAATTGATATGTAAATCCAGTCAGTCAGGTGAGGGACCTCTTTCAAAATGAAGGAATCAGTGCTTTCACCTAAAGTCGAGGCAAGTCAGTTAAATCATGGCCTGAGTCTCCAATTCAAACTGAGGTGTTCAGTTTCACACTTCTTTTCTGCATCTGCATGTAACGGCTACATGATTAAAACACATCTTGTCTTAAAGCCCCCCCCCCCCCCCCCCAAAAAAAAAAA